>CAWUPM010000175.1:0-340755 GCA_963924295.1 Dioctria rufipes | reverse complement strand
GATCAGTCGCCCGGCAAGCGGAAGGTCCCGGTTTCAAACCCGGACGAGGCGGTTTTTTTTTTCTTGTATTTATTAATTTGATTTAGAATCGTTAAAAATAAAAGTTCTTCAAATTCTTCTTTAACCATCATTGACTGATTCTAACAAGTGTAGGTTTGATTCCCGTCCGGGAAAAATAAACAAGAATTGAATTTACAATTTATTTGTGCGCTTTCATCGTTAATGGTTATTGCCAGCTGAAAGCAAATCGTGGCTTAGTAGGCTAGTAACAAATTGATAAATGCAAGAGGGAAAATCATCTGTCTTGTTAGCTCAGTGGTAAGAGCAGTCGCCCGGCAAGCGGAAGGTCCCGGTTTCAAACCCCGGACAAGGCAGTTATTTTTTCTTCTTGTATTTATTAATCTGATTAAGAATCGTTAAAAATAAAAGTTCTTAAAATTCTTCTTTAGCCATCATTGACTGATTCTTACAAGTGTAGGCTCGATTCCCGTCCGGGAAAAAATAATTAAAAATTGAATTTACGATTTATTTGTGCGCTTTCATCGTTATTGGTTAATGCCAGCTGAAAGCAATTCGTGCTTAGTAGGCTAGTAACAAATTGATAAATGCAAAGAGGGAAAATCATCTGTCTCGTTAGCTCAGTGGGTAAGAGCAGTCGCCCGGCAAGCGGAAGGTCCCGGTTTCAAACCCCGGACGAGGCGGTTGTCTGTTCTTCTTGAATTTATTAACTTGATTTAGAATCATGAAAAATAAAAGTTCGTAAAATTCTTCTTTATCCATCATTGACTGTTTCTAACAATTGTAGTTTCGATTCCCGTCCGGGAAAAAATATGTAAAAATTTAAGCTACAATTTACTTGTGCGCTTTCATCGTTACTAGTTAATGCCAGCTGAAAACCAATCTTGGATTAGTAGGCTAGTAACAAATTGATAAATGCAAGAGGGAAAATCATCTGCCTCGTTAGCTCAGTGGTAAGATCAGTCGCCCGGCAAGCGGAAGGTCCCGGTTTCAAACCCCGGACGAGGCGGTTTTTTTTCTTGTATTTATTAATTTGATTTAGAATCGTTAAAAATAAAAGTTCTTAAAATTCTCCTTCTATCCATCATTGACTGATTCTAACAAGTGTAGGTTCGATTCCCGTCCGGGAAAAAATAAGTAGAAATTAAATTTACAATTTATTTGTGCGCTTTCATCGTTACTGGTTAATGCCAGCTGAAAGCAAATCGTGGCTTAGTAGGCTAGCAACAAATTGATAAATGCAAGAGGGAAAATCATCTGTCTCGTTAGCTCAGTGGTAAGAGCAGTCGCCCGGCAAGCGGAAGGTCCCGGTTTCAAACCCCGGACGAGGCGGTTGTTTTTTCTTCTTGTATTTATTAATTTGATTTAGAATCGTTAAAAATAAAAGTTCTTAAAATTCTTCTTGATCCATCATTGACTGATTCTAACAAGTGTAGGCTCGATTCCCGTCCGGGAAAAAATAAATAAAAATTGAATTTACAGTTTATTTGTGCGCTTTCATCGTTACTGGTTAATACCAGCTGAAAGCAAATCGTGGCTTAGTAGGCTAGTAAAAAATTGATAAATGCAAGAGGGAAAATCATCTGTCTCGTTAGCTCAGTGGTAAGAGCAGTCGCCCGGCAAGCGGAGGGTCCCGGTTTCAAACCCCGGACGAGGCGGTTGTTTTTTTTCTTATATTTATTAATTTGATTTAGAATCGTGAAAAATAAAAGTTCTTAAAATTCTTCTTTATCCATTATTGACTGATTCTAAAAAGTGTAGGTTCGATTCCCGTCCGGGAAAAAATAAATAAAAATTGAATTTACAATTTATTTGTGCGCTTTCATCGTTACTGGTTAATGCCAGTCGAAAGCAAATCGTGGCTTAGTAGGCTAGTAACACATTGATAACTGCAAGAGGGAAAATCATCTGTCTCGTTAGCTCAGTGGTAAGAGCAGTCGCCCGGCAAGCGGAAGGTCCCGGTTTCAAACCCCGGACGAGGCGGTTGTCTTTTCTTCTTGTATTTATTAATTTGATTTAGAATCATTAAAAATAAAAGTTCATAAAATTCTTCTTTATCCATCATTGACTGTTTCTAACAAGTGTAGCTTCGATTCCCGTCCCGGGAAAAAATATGTAAAAATTGAAGCTACAATTTATTTGTGCCCTTTCATCGTTACTAGTTAATGCCAGCTGAAAACCAATCTTGGCTTAGTAGGCTAGAAACAAATTGATAAATGCAAGAGGGAAAATTATCTGCCTCGTTAGCTCAGTGGTAAGATCAGTTGCCCGGCAAGCGGAAGGTCCCGGTTTCAAACCCCGGACGAGGCGGTTTTTTTTCTTGTATTTATTAATTTGATTTAGAATCGGTAAAAATAAAAGTTCTTCAAATTCTTCTTTATCCATCATTGACTGATTCTAACAAGTGTAGGTTCGATTTCCGTCCGGGAAAAATAAATAAAAATTGAATTTACAATTTATTTGTGCGCTTTCATCGTTAATGGTTATTGCCAGCTGAAAGCAAATCGTGGCTTAGTAGGCTAGTAACAAATTGATAAATGCAAGAGGGAAAACCATCTGTCTCGTTAGCTCAGTGGTAAGAGCAGTCGCCCGGCAAGCGGAAGGTCCCGGTTTCAAACCCCGGACGAGGCAGTTATTTTTTCTTCTTGTATTTATTAATCTGATTAAGAATCGTTAAAAATAAAAGTTCGTAAAATTCTTCTTTATCCATCATTGACTGATTCTTACAAGTGTAGGTTCGATTCCCGTCCGGGAAAAAATAATTAAAAATTGAATTTACGATTTATTTGTGCGCTTTCATCGTTACTGGTTAATGCCAGCTGAAAGCAAATCGTGGCTTAGTAGGCTAGTAACAAATTGATAAATGCAAGAGGGAAAATCATCTGTCTCGTTAGCTCAGTGGTAAGAGCAGTCGCCCGGCAAGCGGAAGGTCCCGGTTTCAAACCCCGGACGAGGCGGTTGTCTTTTCTTCTTGTATTTATTAATTTGATTTAGAATCATTAAAAATAAAAGTTCGTAAAATTCTTCTTTATCCATCATTGACTGTTTCTAACAAGTGTAGTTTCGATTCCCGTCCGGGAAAAAGTATGAAAAATTGAAGCTACAATTTATTTGTGCGCTTTCATCGTTACTAATTAATGCCAGCTGAAAACCAATCTTGGCTTACTAGGCTAGTAACAAATTGTTAAATGCAAGAGGGAAAATCATCTGCCTGGTTAGCGCAGTGGTAAGATCAGTCGCCCGGCAAGCGGAAGGTCCCGGTTTCAAAACCCGGACGAGGCGGTTTTTTTTTTCTTGTATTTATTAATTTGATTTAGAATCGTTAAAAATAAAAGTTCTTCAAATTCTTCTTTAACCATCATTGACTGATTCTAACAAGTGTAGGTTTGATTCCCGTCCGGGAAAAATAAACAAAAATTGAATTTACAATTTATTTGTGCGCTTTCATCGTTAATGGTTATTGCCAGCTGAAAGCAAATCGTGGCTTAGTAGGCTAGTAACAAATTGATAAATGCAAGAGGGAAAATCATCTGTCTTGTTAGCTCAGTGGTAAGAGCAGTCGCCCGGCAAGCGGAAGGTCCCGGTTTCAAACCCCGGACAAGGCAGTTATTTTTTCTTCTTGTATTTATTAATCTGATTAAGAATCGTTAAAAATAAAAGTTCTTAAAATTCTTCTTTAGCCATCATTGACTGATTCTTACAAGTGTAGGCTCGATTCCCGTCCGGGAAAAAATAATTAAAAATTGAATTTACGATTTATTTGTGCGCTTTCATCGTTATTGGTTAATGCCAGCTGAAAGCAAATCGTGGCTTAGTAGGCTAGTAACAAATTGATAAATGCAAGAGGGAAAATCATCTGTCTCGTTAGCTCAGTGGTAAGAGCAGTCGCCCGGCAAGCGGAAGGTCCCGGTTTCAAACCCCGGACGAGGCGGTTGTTTTTTTTCTTATATTTATTAATTTGATTTAGAATCGTGAAAAATAAAAGTTCTTAAAATTCTTCTTTATCCATTATTGACTGATTCTAAAAAGTGTAGGTTCGATTCCCGTCCGGGAAAAAATAAATAAAAATTGAATTTACAATTTATTTGTGCGCTTTCATCGTTACTGGTTAATGCCAGTCGAAAGCAAATCGTGGCTTAGTAGGCTAGTAACACATTGATAACTGCAAGAGGGAAAATCATCTGTCTCGTTAGCTCAGTGGTAAGAGCAGTCGCCCGGCAAGCGGAAGGTCCCGGTTTCAAACCCCGGACGAGGCGGTTGTCTTTTCTTCTTGTATTTATTAATTTGGTTTAGAATCATTAAAAATAAAAGTTCATAAAATTCTTCTTTATCCATCATTGACTGTTTCTAACAAGTGTAGCTTCGATTCCCGTCCCGGGAAAAAATATGTAAAAATTGAAGCTACAATTTATTTGTGCGCTTTCATCGTTACTAGTTAATGCCAGCTGAAAACCAATCTTGGATTAGTAGGCTAGTAACAAATTGATAAATGCAAGAGGGAAAATCATCTGCCTCGTTAGCTCAGTGGTAAGATCAGTCGCCCGGCAAGCGGAAGGTCCCGGTTTCAAACCCCGGACGAGGCGGTTTTTTTTCTTGTATTTATTAATTTGATTTAGAATCGTTAAAAATAAAAGTTCTTAAAATTCTTCTTTATCCATCATTGACTGATTCTAACAAGTGTAGGTTCGATTCCCGTCCGGGAAAAAATAAGTAGAAATTGAATTTACAATTTATTTGTGCGCTTTCATCGTTACTGGTTAATGCCAGCTGAAAGCAAATCGTGGCTTAGTAGGCTAGCAACAAATTGATAAATGCAAGAGGGAAAATCATCTGTCTCGTTAGCTCAGTGGTAAGAGCAGTCGCCCGGCAAGCGGAAGGTCCCGGTTTCAAACCCCGGACGAGGCGGTTGTTTTTTCTTCTTGTATTTATTAATTTGATTTAGAATCGTTAAAAATAAAAGTTCTTAAAATTCTTCTTGATCCATCATTGACTGATTCTAACAAGTGTAGGCTCGATTCCCGTCCGGGAAAAAATAAATAAAAATTGAATTTACAGTTTATTTGTGCGCTTTCATCGTTACTGGTTAATACCAGCTGAAAGCAAATCGTGGCTTAGTAGGCTAGTAAAAAATTGATAAATGCAAGAGGGAAAATCATCTGTCTCGTTAGCTCAGTGGTAAGAGCAGTCGCCCGGCAAGCGGAAGGTCCCGGTTTCAAACCCCGGACGAGGCGGTTGTTTTTTCTTCTTGTATTTATTAATTTGATTTAGAATCGTTAAAAATAAAAGTTCTTAAAATTCTTCTTGATCCATCATTGACTGATTCTAACAAGTGTAGGCTCGATTCCCGTCCGGGAAAAAATAAATAAAAATTGAATTTACAGTTTATTTGTGCGCTTTCATCGTTACTGGTTAATACCAGCTGAAAGCAAATCGTGGCTTAGTAGGCTAGTAACAAATTGATAAATGCAAGAGGGAAAATCATCTGCCTCGTTAGCTCAGTGGTAAGATCAGTCGCCCGGCAAGCGGAAGGTCCCGGTTTCAAACCCCGGACGAGGCGGTTTTTTTTCTTGTATTTATTAATTTGATTTAGAATCGTTAAAAATAAAAGTTCTTAAAATTCTTCTTTATCCATCATTGACTGATTCTAACAAGTGTAGGTTCGATTCCCGTCCGGGAAAAAATAAATAAAAATTGAATTTACAATTTATTTGTGCGCTTTCATCGTTACTGGTTAATGCCAGTCGAAAGCAAATCGTGGCTTAGTAGGCTAGTAACACATTGATAACTGCAAGAGGGAAAATCATCTGTCTCGTTAGCTCAGTGGTAAGAGCAGTCGCCCGGCAAGCGGAAGGTCCCGGTTTCAAACCCCGGACGAGGCGGTTGTCTTTTCTTCTTGTATTTATTAATTTGGTTTAGAATCATTAAAAATAAAAGTTCATAAAATTCTTCTTTATCCATCATTGACTGTTTCTAACAAGTGTAGCTTCGATTCCCGTCCCGGGAAAAAATATGTAAAAATTGAAGCTACAATTTATTTGTGCCCTTTCATCGTTACTAGTTAATGCCAGGTGAAAAACAATCTTGGCTTAGTAGGCTAGAAACAAATTGATAAATGCAAGAGGGAAAATTATCTGCCTCGTTAGCTCAGTGGTAAGATCAGTTGCCCGGCAAGCGGAAGGTCCCGGTTTCAAACCCCGGACGAGGCGGTTTTTTTTCTTGTATTTATTAATTTGATTTAGAATCGGTAAAAATAAAAGTTCTTCAAATTCTTCTTTATCCATCATTGACTGATTCTAACAAGTGTAGGTTCGATTCCCGTCCGGGAAAAATAAATAAAAATTGAATTTACAATTTATTTGTGCGCTTTCATCGTTAATGGTTATTGCCAGCTGAAAGCAAATCGTGGCTTAGTAGGCTAGTAACAAATTGATAAATGCAAGAGGGAAAACCATCTGTCTCGTTAGCTCAGTGGTAAGAGCAGTCGCCCGGCAAGCGGAAGGTCCCGGTTTCAAACCCCGGACGAGGCAGTTATTTTTTCTTCTTGTATTTATTAATCTGATTAAGAATCGTTAAAAATAAAAGTTCGTAAAATTCTTCTTTATCCATCATTGACTGATTCTTACAAGTGTAGGTTCGATTCCCGTCCGGGAAAAAATAATTAAAAATTGAATTTACGATTTATTTGTGCGCTTTCATCGTTACTGGTTAATGCCAGCTGAAAGCAAATCGTGGCTTAGCAGGCTAGTAACAAATTGATAAATGCAAGAGGGAAAATCATCTGTCTCGTTAGCTCAGTGGTAAGAGCAGTCGCCCGGCAAGCGGAAGGTCCCGGTTTCAAACCCCGGACGAGGCGGTTTTTTTTCTTGTATTTATTAATTTGATTTAGAATCGGTAAAAATAAAAGTTCTTCAAATTCTTCTTTATCCATCATTGACTGATTCTAACAAGTGTAGGTTCGATTCCCGTCCGGGAAAAATAAATAAAAATTGAATTTACAATTTATTTGTGCGCTTTCATCGTTAATGGTTATTGCCAGCTGAAAGCAAATCGTGGCTTAGTAGGCTAGTAACAAATTGATAAATGCAAGAGGGAAAACCATCTGTCTCGTTAGCTCAGTGGTAAGAGCAGTCGCCCGGCAAGCGGAAGGTCCCGGTTTCAAACCCCGGACAAGGCAGTTATTTTTTCTTCTTGTATTTATTAATCTGATTAAGAATCGTTAAAAATAAAAGTTCTTAAAATTCTTCTTTAGCCATCATTGACTGATTCTTACAAGTGTAGGCTCGATTCCCGTCCGGGAAAAAATAATTAAAAATTGAATTTACGATTTATTTGTGCGCTTTCATCGTTATTGGTTAATGCCAGCTGAAAGCAAATCGTGGCTTAGTAGGCTAGTAACAAATTGATAAATGCAAGAGGGAAAATCATCTGTCTCGTTAGCTCAGTGGTAAGAGCAGTCGCCCGGCAAGCGGAAGGTCCCGGTTTCAAACCCCGGACGAGGCGGTTGTTTTTTTTCTTATATTTATTAATTTGATTTAGAATCGTGAAAAATAAAAGTTCTTAAAATTCTTCTTTATCCATTATTGACTGATTCTAAAAAGTGTAGGTTCGATTCCCGTCCGGGAAAAAATAAATAAAAATTGAATTTACAATTTATTTGTGCGCTTTCATCGTTACTGGTTAATGCCAGTCGAAAGCAAATCGTGGCTTAGTAGGCTAGTAACACATTGATAACTGCAAGAGGGAAAATCATCTGTCTCGTTAGCTCAGTGGTAAGAGCAGTCGCCCGGCAAGCGGAAGGTCCCGGTTTCAAACCCCGGACGAGGCGGTTGTCTTTTCTTCTTGTATTTATTAATTTGGTTTAGAATCATTAAAAATAAAAGTTCATAAAATTCTTCTTTATCCATCATTGACTGTTTCTAACAAGTGTAGCTTCGATTCCCGTCCCGGGAAAAAATATGTAAAAATTGAAGCTACAATTTATTTGTGCCCTTTCATCGTTACTAGTTAATGCCAGCTGAAAACCAATCTTGGCTTAGTAGGCTAGAAACAAATTGATAAATGCAAGAGGGAAAATTATCTGCCTCGTTAGCTCAGTGGTAAGATCAGTTGCCCGGCAAGCGGAAGGTCCCGGTTTCAAACCCCGGACGAGGCGGTTTTTTTTCTTGTATTTATTAATTTGATTTAGAATCGGTAAAAATAAAAGTTCTTCAAATTCTTCTTTATCCATCATTGACTGATTCTAACAAGTGTAGGTTCGATTCCCGTCCGGGAAAAATAAATAAAAATTGAATTTACAATTTATTTGTGCGCTTTCATCGTTAATGGTTATTGCCAGCTGAAAGCAAATCGTGGCTTAGTAGGCTAGTAACAAATTGATAAATGCAAGAGGGAAAACCATCTGTCTCGTTAGCTCAGTGGTAAGAGCAGTCGCCCGGCAAGCGGAAGGTCCCGGTTTCAAACCCCGGACGAGGCAGTTATTTTTTCTTCTTGTATTTATTAATCTGATTAAGAATCGTTAAAAATAAAAGTTCGTAAAATTCTTCTTTATCCATCATTGACTGATTCTTACAAGTGTAGGTTCGATTCCCGTCCGGGAAAAAATAATTAAAAATTGAATTTACGATTTATTTGTGCGCTTTCATCGTTACTGGTTAATGCCAGCTGAAAGCAAATCGTGGCTTAGTAGGCTAGTAACAAATTGATAAATGCAAGAGGGAAAATCATCTGTCTCGTTAGCTCAGTGGTAAGAGCAGTCGCCCGGCAAGCGGAAGGTCCCGGTTTCAAACCCCGGACGAGGCGGTTGTCTTTTCTTCTTGTATTTATTAATTTGATTTAGAATCATTAAAAATAAAAGTTCGTAAAATTCTTCTTTATCCATCATTGACTGTTTCTAACAAGTGTAGTTTCGATTCCCGTCCGGGAAAAAGTATGAAAAATTGAAGCTACAATTTATTTGTGCGCTTTCATCGTTACTAATTAATGCCAGCTGAAAACCAATCTTGGCTTACTAGGCTAGTAACAAATTGTTAAATGCAAGAGGGAAAATCATCTGCCTGGTTAGCGCAGTGGTAAGATCAGTCGCCCGGCAAGCGGAAGGTCCCGGTTTCAAAACCCGGACGAGGCGGTTTTTTTTTTCTTGTATTTATTAATTTGATTTAGAATCGTTAAAAATAAAAGTTCTTCAAATTCTTCTTTAACCATCATTGACTGATTCTAACAAGTGTAGGTTTGATTCCCGTCCGGGAAAAATAAACAAAAATTGAATTTACAATTTATTTGTGCGCTTTCATCGTTAATGGTTATTGCCAGCTGAAAGCAAATCGTGGCTTAGTAGGCTAGTAACAAATTGATAAATGCAAGAGGGAAAATCATCTGTCTTGTTAGCTCAGTGGTAAGAGCAGTCGCCCGGCAAGCGGAAGGTCCCGGTTTCAAACCCCGGACAAGGCAGTTATTTTTTCTTCTTGTATTTATTAATCTGATTAAGAATCGTTAAAAATAAAAGTTCTTAAAATTCTTCTTTAGCCATCATTGACTGATTCTTACAAGTGTAGGCTCGATTCCCGTCCGGGAAAAAATAATTAAAAATTGAATTTACGATTTATTTGTGCGCTTTCATCGTTATTGGTTAATGCCAGCTGAAAGCAAATCGTGGCTTAGTAGGCTAGTAACAAATTGATAAATGCAAGAGGGAAAATCATCTGTCTCGTTAGCTCAGTGGTAAGAGCAGTCGCCCGGCAAGCGGAAGGTCCCGGTTTCAAACCCCGGACGAGGCGGTTGTCTTTTCTTCTTGTATTTATTAATTTGGTTTAGAATCATTAAAAATAAAAGTTCATAAAATTCTTCTTTATCCATCATTGACTGTTTCTAACAAGTGTAGCTTCGATTCCCGTCCCGGGAAAAAATATGTAAAAATTGAAGCTACAATTTATTTGTGCCCTTTCATCGTTACTAGTTAATGCCAGGTGAAAACCAATCTTGGCTTAGTAGGCTAGAAACAAATTGATAAATGCAAGAGGGAAAATTATCTGCCTCGTTAGCTCAGTGGTAAGATCAGTTGCCCGGCAAGCGGAAGGTCCCGGTTTCAAACCCCGGACGAGGCGGTTTTTTTTCTTGTATTTATTAATTTGATTTAGAATCGGTAAAAATAAAAGTTCTTCAAATTCTTCTTTATCCATCATTGACTGATTCTAACAAGTGTAGGTTCGATTCCCGTCCGGGAAAAATAAATAAAAATTGAATTTACAATTTATTTGTGCGCTTTCATCGTTAATGGTTATTGCCAGCTGAAAGCAAATCGTGGCTTAGTAGGCTAGTAACAAATTGATAAATGCAAGAGGGAAAACCATCTGTCTCGTTAGCTCAGTGGTAAGAGCAGTCGCCCGGCAAGCGGAAGGTCCCGGTTTCAAACCCCGGACGAGGCAGTTATTTTTTCTTCTTGTATTTATTAATCTGATTAAGAATCGTTAAAAATAAAAGTTCGTAAAATTCTTCTTTATCCATCATTGACTGATTCTTACAAGTGTAGGTTCGATTCCCGTCCGGGAAAAAATAATTAAAAATTGAATTTACGATTTATTTGTGCGCTTTCATCGTTACTGGTTAATGCCAGCTGAAAGCAAATCGTGGCTTAGCAGGCTAGTAACAAATTGATAAATGCAAGAGGGAAAATCATCTGTCTCGTTAGCTCAGTGGTAAGAGCAGTCGCCCGGCAAGCGGAAGGTCCCGGTTTCAAACCCCGGACGAGGCGGTTTTTTTTCTTGTATTTATTAATTTGATTTAGAATCGGTAAAAATAAAAGTTCTTCAAATTCTTCTTTATCCATCATTGACTGATTCTAACAAGTGTAGGTTCGATTCCCGTCCGGGAAAAATAAATAAAAATTGAATTTACAATTTATTTGTGCGCTTTCATCGTTAATGGTTATTGCCAGCTGAAAGCAAATCGTGGCTTAGTAGGCTAGTAACAAATTGATAAATGCAAGAGGGAAAACCATCTGTCTCGTTAGCTCAGTGGTAAGAGCAGTCGCCCGGCAAGCGGAAGGTCCCGGTTTCAAACCCCGGACAAGGCAGTTATTTTTTCTTCTTGTATTTATTAATCTGATTAAGAATCGTTAAAAATAAAAGTTCTTAAAATTCTTCTTTAGCCATCATTGACTGATTCTTACAAGTGTAGGCTCGATTCCCGTCCGGGAAAAAATAATTAAAAATTGAATTTACGATTTATTTGTGCGCTTTCATCGTTATTGGTTAATGCCAGCTGAAAGCAAATCGTGGCTTAGTAGGCTAGTAACAAATTGATAAATGCAAGAGGGAAAATCATCTGTCTCGTTAGCTCAGTGGTAAGAGCAGTCGCCCGGCAAGCGGAAGGTCCCGGTTTCAAACCCCGGACGAGGCGGTTGTTTTTTTTCTTATATTTATTAATTTGATTTAGAATCGTGAAAAATAAAAGTTCTTAAAATTCTTCTTTATCCATTATTGACTGATTCTAAAAAGTGTAGGTTCGATTCCCGTCCGGGAAAAAATAAATAAAAATTGAATTTACAATTTATTTGTGCGCTTTCATCGTTACTGGTTAATGCCAGTCGAAAGCAAATCGTGGCTTAGTAGGCTAGTAACACATTGATAACTGCAAGAGGGAAAATCATCTGTCTCGTTAGCTCAGTGGTAAGAGCAGTCGCCCGGCAAGCGGAAGGTCCCGGTTTCAAACCCCGGACGAGGCGGTTGTCTTTTCTTCTTGTATTTATTAATTTGGTTTAGAATCATTAAAAATAAAAGTTCATAAAATTCTTCTTTATCCATCATTGACTGTTTCTAACAAGTGTAGCTTCGATTCCCGTCCCGGGAAAAAATATGTAAAAATTGAAGCTACAATTTATTTGTGCCCTTTCATCGTTACTAGTTAATGCCAGCTGAAAACCAATCTTGGCTTAGTAGGCTAGAAACAAATTGATAAATGCAAGAGGGAAAATTATCTGCCTCGTTAGCTCAGTGGTAAGATCAGTTGCCCGGCAAGCGGAAGGTCCCGGTTTCAAACCCCGGACGAGGCGGTTTTTTTTCTTGTATTTATTAATTTGATTTAGAATCGGTAAAAATAAAAGTTCTTCAAATTCTTCTTTATCCATCATTGACTGATTCTAACAAGTGTAGGTTCGATTCCCGTCCGGGAAAAATAAATAAAAATTGAATTTACAATTTATTTGTGCGCTTTCATCGTTAATGGTTATTGCCAGCTGAAAGCAAATCGTGGCTTAGTAGGCTAGTAACAAATTGATAAATGCAAGAGGGAAAACCATCTGTCTCGTTAGCTCAGTGGTAAGAGCAGTCGCCCGGCAAGCGGAAGGTCCCGGTTTCAAACCCCGGACGAGGCAGTTATTTTTTCTTCTTGTATTTATTAATCTGATTAAGAATCGTTAAAAATAAAAGTTCGTAAAATTCTTCTTTATCCATCATTGACTGATTCTTACAAGTGTAGGTTCGATTCCCGTCCGGGAAAAAATAATTAAAAATTGAATTTACGATTTATTTGTGCGCTTTCATCGTTACTGGTTAATGCCAGCTGAAAGCAAATCGTGGCTTAGTAGGCTAGTAACAAATTGATAAATGCAAGAGGGAAAATCATCTGTCTCGTTAGCTCAGTGGTAAGAGCAGTCGCCCGGCAAGCGGAAGGTCCCGGTTTCAAACCCCGGACGAGGCGGTTGTCTTTTCTTCTTGTATTTATTAATTTGATTTAGAATCATTAAAAATAAAAGTTCGTAAAATTCTTCTTTATCCATCATTGACTGTTTCTAACAAGTGTAGTTTCGATTCCCGTCCGGGAAAAAGTATGAAAAATTGAAGCTACAATTTATTTGTGCGCTTTCATCGTTACTAATTAATGCCAGCTGAAAACCAATCTTGGCTTACTAGGCTAGTAACAAATTGTTAAATGCAAGAGGGAAAATCATCTGCCTGGTTAGCGCAGTGGTAAGATCAGTCGCCCGGCAAGCGGAAGGTCCCGGTTTCAAAACCCGGACGAGGCGGTTTTTTTTTTCTTGTATTTATTAATTTGATTTAGAATCGTTAAAAATAAAAGTTCTTCAAATTCTTCTTTAACCATCATTGACTGATTCTAACAAGTGTAGGTTTGATTCCCGTCCGGGAAAAATAAACAAAAATTGAATTTACAATTTATTTGTGCGCTTTCATCGTTAATGGTTATTGCCAGCTGAAAGCAAATCGTGGCTTAGTAGGCTAGTAACAAATTGATAAATGCAAGAGGGAAAATCATCTGTCTTGTTAGCTCAGTGGTAAGAGCAGTCGCCCGGCAAGCGGAAGGTCCCGGTTTCAAACCCCGGACAAGGCAGTTATTTTTTCTTCTTGTATTTATTAATCTGATTAAGAATCGTTAAAAATAAAAGTTCTTAAAATTCTTCTTTAGCCATCATTGACTGATTCTTACAAGTGTAGGCTCGATTCCCGTCCGGGAAAAAATAATTAAAAATTGAATTTACGATTTATTTGTGCGCTTTCATCGTTATTGGTTAATGCCAGCTGAAAGCAAATCGTGGCTTAGTAGGCTAGTAACAAATTGATAAATGCAAGAGGGAAAATCATCTGTCTCGTTAGCTCAGTGGTAAGAGCAGTCGCCCGGCAAGCGGAAGGTCCCGGTTTCAAACCCCGGACGAGGCGGTTGTTTTTTTTCTTATATTTATTAATTTGATTTAGAATCGTGAAAAATAAAAGTTCTTAAAATTCTTCTTTATCCATTATTGACTGATTCTAAAAAGTGTAGGTTCGATTCCCGTCCGGGAAAAAATAAATAAAAATTGAATTTACAATTTATTTGTGCGCTTTCATCGTTACTGGTTAATGCCAGTCGAAAGCAAATCGTGGCTTAGTAGGCTAGTAACACATTGATAACTGCAAGAGGGAAAATCATCTGTCTCGTTAGCTCAGTGGTAAGAGCAGTCGCCCGGCAAGCGGAAGGTCCCGGTTTCAAACCCCGGACGAGGCAGTTATTTTTTCTTCTTGTATTTATTAATCTGATTAAGAATCGTTAAAAATAAAAGTTCGTAAAATTCTTCTTTATCCATCATTGACTGATTCTTACAAGTGTAGGTTCGATTCCCGTCCGGGAAAAAATAATTAAAAATTGAATTTACGATTTATTTGTGCGCTTTCATCGTTACTGGTTAATGCCAGCTGAAAGCAAATCGTGGCTTAGCAGGCTAGTAACAAATTGATAAATGCAAGAGGGAAAATCATCTGTCTCGTTAGCTCAGTGGTAAGAGCAGTCGCCCGGCAAGCGGAAGGTCCCGGTTTCAAACCCCGGACGAGGCGGTTTTTTTTCTTGTATTTATTAATTTGATTTAGAATCGGTAAAAATAAAAGTTCTTCAAATTCTTCTTTATCCATCATTGACTGATTCTAACAAGTGTAGGTTCGATTCCCGTCCGGGAAAAATAAATAAAAATTGAATTTACAATTTATTTGTGCGCTTTCATCGTTAATGGTTATTGCCAGCTGAAAGCAAATCGTGGCTTAGTAGGCTAGTAACAAATTGATAAATGCAAGAGGGAAAACCATCTGTCTCGTTAGCTCAGTGGTAAGAGCAGTCGCCCGGCAAGCGGAAGGTCCCGGTTTCAAACCCCGGACAAGGCAGTTATTTTTTCTTCTTGTATTTATTAATCTGATTAAGAATCGTTAAAAATAAAAGTTCTTAAAATTCTTCTTTAGCCATCATTGACTGATTCTTACAAGTGTAGGCTCGATTCCCGTCCGGGAAAAAATAATTAAAAATTGAATTTACGATTTATTTGTGCGCTTTCATCGTTATTGGTTAATGCCAGCTGAAAGCAAATCGTGGCTTAGTAGGCTAGTAACAAATTGATAAATGCAAGAGGGAAAATCATCTGTCTCGTTAGCTCAGTGGTAAGAGCAGTCGCCCGGCAAGCGGAAGGTCCCGGTTTCAAACCCCGGACGAGGCGGTTGTTTTTTTTCTTATATTTATTAATTTGATTTAGAATCGTGAAAAATAAAAGTTCTTAAAATTCTTCTTTATCCATTATTGACTGATTCTAAAAAGTGTAGGTTCGATTCCCGTCCGGGAAAAAATAAATAAAAATTGAATTTACAATTTATTTGTGCGCTTTCATCGTTACTGGTTAATGCCAGTCGAAAGCAAATCGTGGCTTAGTAGGCTAGTAACACATTGATAACTGCAAGAGGGAAAATCATCTGTCTCGTTAGCTCAGTGGTAAGAGCAGTCGCCCGGCAAGCGGAAGGTCCCGGTTTCAAACCCCGGACGAGGCGGTTGTCTTTTCTTCTTGTATTTATTAATTTGGTTTAGAATCATTAAAAATAAAAGTTCATAAAATTCTTCTTTATCCATCATTGACTGTTTCTAACAAGTGTAGCTTCGATTCCCGTCCCGGGAAAAAATATGTAAAAATTGAAGCTACAATTTATTTGTGCCCTTTCATCGTTACTAGTTAATGCCAGCTGAAAACCAATCTTGGCTTAGTAGGCTAGAAACAAATTGATAAATGCAAGAGGGAAAATTATCTGCCTCGTTAGCTCAGTGGTAAGATCAGTTGCCCGGCAAGCGGAAGGTCCCGGTTTCAAACCCCGGACGAGGCGGTTTTTTTTCTTGTATTTATTAATTTGATTTAGAATCGGTAAAAATAAAAGTTCTTCAAATTCTTCTTTATCCATCATTGACTGATTCTAACAAGTGTAGGTTCGATTCCCGTCCGGGAAAAATAAATAAAAATTGAATTTACAATTTATTTGTGCGCTTTCATCGTTAATGGTTATTGCCAGCTGAAAGCAAATCGTGGCTTAGTAGGCTAGTAACAAATTGATAAATGCAAGAGGGAAAACCATCTGTCTCGTTAGCTCAGTGGTAAGAGCAGTCGCCCGGCAAGCGGAAGGTCCCGGTTTCAAACCCCGGACGAGGCAGTTATTTTTTCTTCTTGTATTTATTAATCTGATTAAGAATCGTTAAAAATAAAAGTTCGTAAAATTCTTCTTTATCCATCATTGACTGATTCTTACAAGTGTAGGTTCGATTCCCGTCCGGGAAAAAATAATTAAAAATTGAATTTACGATTTATTTGTGCGCTTTCATCGTTACTGGTTAATGCCAGCTGAAAGCAAATCGTGGCTTAGTAGGCTAGTAACAAATTGATAAATGCAAGAGGGAAAATCATCTGTCTCGTTAGCTCAGTGGTAAGAGCAGTCGCCCGGCAAGCGGAAGGTCCCGGTTTCAAACCCCGGACGAGGCGGTTGTCTTTTCTTCTTGTATTTATTAATTTGATTTAGAATCATTAAAAATAAAAGTTCGTAAAATTCTTCTTTATCCATCATTGACTGTTTCTAACAAGTGTAGTTTCGATTCCCGTCCGGGAAAAAGTATGAAAAATTGAAGCTACAATTTATTTGTGCGCTTTCATCGTTACTAATTAATGCCAGCTGAAAACCAATCTTGGCTTACTAGGCTAGTAACAAATTGTTAAATGCAAGAGGGAAAATCATCTGCCTGGTTAGCGCAGTGGTAAGATCAGTCGCCCGGCAAGCGGAAGGTCCCGGTTTCAAAACCCGGACGAGGCGGTTTTTTTTTTCTTGTATTTATTAATTTGATTTAGAATCGTTAAAAATAAAAGTTCTTCAAATTCTTCTTTAACCATCATTGACTGATTCTAACAAGTGTAGGTTTGATTCCCGTCCGGGAAAAATAAACAAAAATTGAATTTACAATTTATTTGTGCGCTTTCATCGTTAATGGTTATTGCCAGCTGAAAGCAAATCGTGGCTTAGTAGGCTAGTAACAAATTGATAAATGCAAGAGGGAAAATCATCTGTCTTGTTAGCTCAGTGGTAAGAGCAGTCGCCCGGCAAGCGGAAGGTCCCGGTTTCAAACCCCGGACAAGGCAGTTATTTTTTCTTCTTGTATTTATTAATCTGATTAAGAATCGTTAAAAATAAAAGTTCTTAAAATTCTTCTTTAGCCATCATTGACTGATTCTTACAAGTGTAGGCTCGATTCCCGTCCGGGAAAAAATAATTAAAAATTGAATTTACGATTTATTTGTGCGCTTTCATCGTTATTGGTTAATGCCAGCTGAAAGCAAATCGTGGCTTAGTAGGCTAGTAACAAATTGATAAATGCAAGAGGGAAAATCATCTGTCTCGTTAGCTCAGTGGTAAGAGCAGTCGCCCGGCAAGCGGAAGGTCCCGGTTTCAAACCCCGGACGAGGCGGTTGTTTTTTTTCTTATATTTATTAATTTGATTTAGAATCGTGAAAAATAAAAGTTCTTAAAATTCTTCTTTATCCATTATTGACTGATTCTAAAAAGTGTAGGTTCGATTCCCGTCCGGGAAAAAATAAATAAAAATTGAATTTACAATTTATTTGTGCGCTTTCATCGTTACTGGTTAATGCCAGTCGAAAGCAAATCGTGGCTTAGTAGGCTAGTAACACATTGATAACTGCAAGAGGGAAAATCATCTGTCTCGTTAGCTCAGTGGTAAGAGCAGTCGCCCGGCAAGCGGAAGGTCCCGGTTTCAAACCCCGGACGAGGCGGTTGTCTTTTCTTCTTGTATTTATTAATTTGGTTTAGAATCATTAAAAATAAAAGTTCATAAAATTCTTCTTTATCCATCATTGACTGTTTCTAACAAGTGTAGCTTCGATTCCCGTCCCGGGAAAAAATATGTAAAAATTGAAGCTACAATTTATTTGTGCGCTTTCATCGTTACTAGTTAATGCCAGCTGAAAACCAATCTTGGATTAGTAGGCTAGTAACAAATTGATAAATGCAAGAGGGAAAATCATCTGCCTCGTTAGCTCAGTGGTAAGATCAGTCGCCCGGCAAGCGGAAGGTCCCGGTTTCAAACCCCGGACGAGGCGGTTTTTTTTCTTGTATTTATTAATTTGATTTAGAATCGTTAAAAATAAAAGTTCTTAAAATTCTTCTTTATCCATCATTGACTGATTCTAACAAGTGTAGGTTCGATTCCCGTCCGGGAAAAAATAAGTAGAAATTGAATTTACAATTTATTTGTGCGCTTTCATCGTTACTGGTTAATGCCAGCTGAAAGCAAATCGTGGCTTAGTAGGCTAGCAACAAATTGATAAATGCAAGAGGGAAAATCATCTGTCTCGTTAGCTCAGTGGTAAGAGCAGTCGCCCGGCAAGCGGAAGGTCCCGGTTTCAAACCCCGGACGAGGCGGTTGTTTTTTCTTCTTGTATTTATTAATTTGATTTAGAATCGTTAAAAATAAAAGTTCTTAAAATTCTTCTTGATCCATCATTGACTGATTCTAACAAGTGTAGGCTCGATTCCCGTCCGGGAAAAAATAAATAAAAATTGAATTTACAGTTTATTTGTGCGCTTTCATCGTTACTGGTTAATACCAGCTGAAAGCAAATCGTGGCTTAGTAGGCTAGTAAAAAATTGATAAATGCAAGAGGGAAAATCATCTGTCTCGTTAGCTCAGTGGTAAGAGCAGTCGCCCGGCAAGCGGAGGGTCCCGGTTTCAAACCCCGGACGAGGCGGTTGTTTTTTTTCTTATATTTATTAATTTGATTTAGAATCGTGAAAAATAAAAGTTCTTAAAATTCTTCTTTATCCATTATTGACTGATTCTAAAAAGTGTAGGTTCGATTCCCGTCCGGGAAAAAATAAATAAAAATTGAATTTACAATTTATTTGTGCGCTTTCATCGTTACTGGTTAATGCCAGTCGAAAGCAAATCGTGGCTTAGTAGGCTAGTAACACATTGATAACTGCAAGAGGGAAAATCATCTGTCTCGTTAGCTCAGTGGTAAGAGCAGTCGCCCGGCAAGCGGAAGGTCCCGGTTTCAAACCCCGGACGAGGCGGTTGTCTTTTCTTCTTGTATTTATTAATTTGGTTTAGAATCATTAAAAATAAAAGTTCATAAAATTCTTCTTTATCCATCATTGACTGTTTCTAACAAGTGTAGCTTCGATTCCCGTCCCGGGAAAAAATATGTAAAAATTGAAGCTACAATTTATTTGTGCCCTTTCATCGTTACTAGTTAATGCCAGGTGAAAACCAATCTTGGCTTAGTAGGCTAGAAACAAATTGATAAATGCAAGAGGGAAAATTATCTGCCTCGTTAGCTCAGTGGTAAGATCAGTTGCCCGGCAAGCGGAAGGTCCCGGTTTCAAACCCCGGACGAGGCGGTTTTTTTTCTTGTATTTATTAATTTGATTTAGAATCGGTAAAAATAAAAGTTCTTCAAATTCTTCTTTATCCATCATTGACTGATTCTAACAAGTGTAGGTTCGATTCCCGTCCGGGAAAAATAAATAAAAATTGAATTTACAATTTATTTGTGCGCTTTCATCGTTAATGGTTATTGCCAGCTGAAAGCAAATCGTGGCTTAGTAGGCTAGTAACAAATTGATAAATGCAAGAGGGAAAACCATCTGTCTCGTTAGCTCAGTGGTAAGAGCAGTCGCCCGGCAAGCGGAAGGTCCCGGTTTCAAACCCCGGACGAGGCAGTTATTTTTTCTTCTTGTATTTATTAATCTGATTAAGAATCGTTAAAAATAAAAGTTCGTAAAATTCTTCTTTATCCATCATTGACTGATTCTTACAAGTGTAGGTTCGATTCCCGTCCGGGAAAAAATAATTAAAAATTGAATTTACGATTTATTTGTGCGCTTTCATCGTTACTGGTTAATGCCAGCTGAAAGCAAATCGTGGCTTAGCAGGCTAGTAACAAATTGATAAATGCAAGAGGGAAAATCATCTGTCTCGTTAGCTCAGTGGTAAGAGCAGTCGCCCGGCAAGCGGAAGGTCCCGGTTTCAAACCCCGGACGAGGCGGTTTTTTTTTCTTGTATTTATTAATTTGATTTAGAATCGGTAAAAATAAAAGTTCTTCAAATTCTTCTTTATCCATCATTGACTGATTCTAACAAGTGTAGGTTCGATTCCCGTCCGGGAAAAATAAATAAAAATTGAATTTACAATTTATTTGTGCGCGTTCATCGTTAATGGTTATTGCCAGCTGAAAGCAAATCGTGGCTTAGTAGGCTAGTAACAAATTGATAAATGCAAGAGGGAAAGCCATCTGTCTCGTTAGCTCAGTGGTAAGAGCAGTCGCCCGGCAAGCGGAAGGTCCCGGTTTCAAACCCCGGACGAGGCAGTTATTTTTTCTTCTTGTATTTATTAATCTGATTAAGAATCGTTAAAAATAAAAGTTCTTAAAATTCTTCTTTATCCATCATTGACTGATTCTTACAAGTGTAGGTTCGATTCCCGTCCGGGAAAAAATAATTAAAAATTGAATTTACAATTTATTTGTGCGCTTTCATCGTTACTGGTTAATGCCAGTCGAAAGCAAATCGTGGCTTAGTAGGCTAGTAACACATTGATAACTGCAAGAGGGAAAATCATCTGTCTCGTTAGCTCAGTGGTAAGAGCAGTCGCCCGGCAAGCGGAAGGTCCCGGTTTCAAACCCCGGACGAGGCGGTTGTCTTTTCTTCTTGTATTTATTAATTTGATTTAGAATCATTAAAAATAAAAGTTCATAAAATTCTTCTTTATCCATCATTGACTGTTTCTAACAAGTGTAGCTTCGATTCCCGTCCCGGGAAAAAATATGTAAAAATTTAAGCTACAATTTATTTGTGCGCTTTCATCGTTACTAGTTAATGCCAGCTGAAAACCAATCTTGGATTAGTAGGCTAGTAACAAATTGATAAATGCAAGAGGGAAAATCATCTGCCTCGTTAGCTCAGTGGTAAGATCAGTCGCCCGGCAAGCGGAAGGTCCCGGTTTCAAACCCCGGACGAGGCGGTTTTTTTTCTTGTATTTATTAATTTGATTTAGAATCGTTAAAAATAAAAGTTCTTAAAATTCTCCTTTATCCATCATTGACTGATTCTAACAAGTGTAGGTTCGATTCCCGTCCGGGAAAAAATAAGTAGAAATTGAATTTACAATTTATTTGTGCGCTTTCATCGTTACTGGTTAATGCCAGCTGAAAGCAAATTGTGGCTTAGTAGGCTAGCAACAAATTGATAAATGCAAGAGGGAAAATCATCTGTCTCGTTAGCTCAGTGGTAAGAGCAGTCGCCCGGCAAGCGGAAGGTCCCGGTTTCAAACCCCGGACGAGGCGGTTGTTTTTTCTTCTTGTATTTATTAATTTGATTTAGAATCGTTAAAAATAAAAGTTCTTAAAATTCTTCTTGATCAATCATTGACTGATTCTAACAAGTGTAGGCTCGATTCCCGTCCGGGAAAAAATAAATAAAAATTGAATTTACAGTTTATTTGTGCGCTTTCATCGTTACTGGTTAATACCAGCTGAAAGCAAATCGTGGCTTAGTAGGCTAGTAAAAAATTGATAAATGCAAGAGGGAAAATCATCTGTCTCGTTAGCTCAGTGGTAAGAGCAGTCGCCCGGCAAGCGGAGGGTCCCGGTTTCAAACCCCGGACGAGGCGGTTGTTTTTTTTCTTATATTTATTAATTTGATTTAGAATCGTGAAAAATAAAAGTTCTTAAAATTCTTCTTTATCCATTATTGACTGATTCTAAAAAGTGTAGGTTCGATTCCCGTCCGGGAAAAAATAAATAAAAATTGAATTTACAATTTATTTGTGCGCTTTCATCGTTACTGGTTAATGCCAGTCGAAAGCAAATCGTGGCTTAGTAGGCTAGTAACACATTGATAACTGCAAGAGGGAAAATCATCTGTCTCGTTAGCTCAGTGGTAAGAGCAGTCGCCCGGCAAGCGGAAGGTCCCGGTTTCAAACCCCGGACGAGGCGGTTGTCTTTTCTTCTTGTATTTATTAATTTGATTTAGAATCATTAAAAATAAAAGTTCATAAAATTCTTCTTTATCCATCATTGACTGTTTCTAACAAGTGTAGCTTCGATTCCCGTCCCGGGAAAAAATATGTAAAAATTGAAGCTACAATTTATTTGTGCCCTTTCATCGTTACTAGTTAATGCCAGCTGAAAACCAATCTTGGCTTAGTAGGCTAGAAACAAATTGATAAATGCAAGAGGGAAAATTATCTGCCTCGTTAGCTCAGTGGTAAGATCAGTTGCCCGGCAAGCGGAAGGTCCCGGTTTCAAACCCCGGACGAGGCGGTTTTTTTTCTTGTATTTATTAATTTGATTTAGAATCGGTAAAAATAAAAGTTCTTCAAATTCTTCTTTATCCATCATTGACTGATTCTAACAAGTGTAGGTTCGATTCCCGTCCGGGAAAAATAAATAAAAATTGAATTTACAATTTATTTGTGCGCTTTCATCGTTAATGGTTATTGCCAGCTGAAAGCAAATCGTGGCTTAGTAGGCTAGTAACAAATTGATAAATGCAAGAGGGAAAACCATCTGTCTCGTTAGCTCAGTGGTAAGAGCAGTCGCCCGGCAAGCGGAAGGTCCCGGTTTCAAACCCCGGACGAGGCAGTTATTTTTTCTTCTTGTATTTATTAATCTGATTAAGAATCGTTAAAAATAAAAGTTCGTAAAATTCTTCTTTATCCATCATTGACTGATTCTTACAAGTGTAGGTTCGATTCCCGTCCGGGAAAAAATAATTAAAAATTGAATTTACGATTTATTTGTGCGCTTTCATCGTTACTGGTTAATGCCAGCTGAAAGCAAATCGTGGCTTAGTAGGCTAGTAACAAATTGATAAATGCAAGAGGGAAAATCATCTGTCTCGTTAGCTCAGTGGTAAGAGCAGTCGCCCGGCAAGCGGAAGGTCCCGGTTTCAAACCCCGGACGAGGCGGTTGTCTTTTCTTCTTGTATTTATTAATTTGATTTAGAATCATTAAAAATAAAAGTTCGTAAAATTCTTCTTTATCCATCATTGACTGTTTCTAACAAGTGTAGTTTCGATTCCCGTCCGGGAAAAAGTATGAAAAATTGAAGCTACAATTTATTTGTGCGCTTTCATCGTTACTAATTAATGCCAGCTGAAAACCAATCTTGGCTTACTAGGCTAGTAACAAATTGTTAAATGCAAGAGGGAAAATCATCTGCCTGGTTAGCGCAGTGGTAAGATCAGTCGCCCGGCAAGCGGAAGGTCCCGGTTTCAAAACCCGGACGAGGCGGTTTTTTTTTTCTTGTATTTATTAATTTGATTTAGAATCGTTAAAAATAAAAGTTCTTCAAATTCTTCTTTAACCATCATTGACTGATTCTAACAAGTGTAGGTTTGATTCCCGTCCGGGAAAAATAAACAAAAATTGAATTTACAATTTATTTATGCGCTTTCATCGTTAATGGTTATTGCCAGCTGAAAGCAAATCGTGGCTTAGTAGGCTAGTAACAAATTGATAAATGCAAGAGGGAAAATCATCTGTCTTGTTAGCTCAGTGGTAAGAGCAGTCGCCCGGCAAGCGGAAGGTCCCGGTTTCAAACCCCGGACAAGGCAGTTATTTTTTCTTCTTGTATTTATTAATCTGATTAAGAATCGTTAAAAATAAAAGTTCTTAAAATTCTTCTTTAGCCATCATTGACTGATTCTTACAAGTGTAGGCTCGATTCCCGTCCGGGAAAAAATAATTAAAAATTGAATTTACGATTTATTTGTGCGCTTTCATCGTTACTGGTTAATGCCAGCTGAAAGCAAATCGTGGCTTAGTAGGCTAGTAACAAATTGATAAATGCAAGAGGGAAAATCATCTGTCTCGTTAGCTCAGTGGTAAGAGCAGTAGCCCGGCAAGCGGAAGGTCCCGGTTTCAAACCCCGGACGAGGCGGTTGTCTGTTCTTCTTGAATTTATTAATTTGATTTAGAATCATGAAAAATAAAAGTTCGTAAAATTCTTCTTTATCCATCATTGACTGTTTCTAACAAGTGTAGTTTCGATTCCCGTCCGGGAAAAAATATGTAAAAATTTAAGCTACAATTTATTTGTGCGCTTTCATCGTTACTAGTTAATGCCAGCTGAAAACCAATCTTGGATTAGTAGGCTAGTAACAAATTGATAAATGCAAGAGGGAAAATCATCTGCCTCGTTAGCTCAGTGGTAAGATCAGTCGCCCGGCAAGCGGAAGGTCCCGGTTTCAAACCCCGGACGAGGCGGTTTTTTTTCTTGTATTTATTAATTTGATTTAGAATCGTTAAAAATAAAAGTTCTTAAAATTCTTCTTTATCCATCATTGACTGATTCTAACAAGTGTAGGTTCGATTCCCGTCCGGGAAAAAATAAGTAGAAATTGAATTTACAATTTATTTGTGCGCTTTCATCGTTACTGGTTAATGCCAGCTGAAAGCAAATCGTGGCTTAGTAGGCTAGCAACAAATTGATAAATGCAAGAGGGAAAATCATCTGTCTCGTTAGCTCAGTGGTAAGAGCAGTCGCCCGGCAAACGGAAGGTCCCGGTTTCAAACCCCGGACGAGGCGGTTGTTTTTTCTTCTTGTATTTATTAATTTGATTTAGAATCGTTAAAAATAAAAGTTCTTAAAATTCTTCTTGATCCATCATTGACTGATTCTAACAAGTGTAGGCTCGATTCCCGTCCGGGAAAAAATAAATAAAAATTGAATTTACAGTTTATTTGTGCGCTTTCATCGTTACTGGTTAATACCAGCTGAAAGCAAATCGTGGCTTAGTAGGCTAGTAAAAAATTGATAAATGCAAGAGGGAAAATCATCTGTCTCGTTAGCTCAGTGGTAAGAGCAGTCGCCCGGCAAGCGGAGGGTCCCGGTTTCAAACCCCGGACGAGGCGGTTGTTTTTTTTCTTATATTTATTAATTTGATTTAGAATCGTGAAAAATAAAAGTTCTTAAAATTCTTCTTTATCCATTATTGACTGATTCTAAAAAGTGTAGGTTCGATTCCCGTCCGGGAAAAAATAAATAAAAATTGAATTTACAATTTATTTGTGCGCTTTCATCGTTACTGGTTAATGCCAGTCGAAAGCAAATCGTGGCTTAGTAGGCTAGTAACACATTGATAACTGCAAGAGGGAAAATCATCTGTCTCGTTAGCTCAGTGGTAAGAGCAGTCGCCCGGCAAGCGGAAGGTCCCGGTTTCAAACCCCGGACGAGGCGGTTGTCTTTTCTTCTTGTATTTATTAATTTGGTTTAGAATCATTAAAAATAAAAGTTCATAAAATTCTTCTTTATCCATCATTGACTGTTTCTAACAAGTGTAGCTTCGATTTCCGTCCCGGGAAAAAATATGTAAAAATTGAAGCTACAATTTATTTGTGCCCTTTCATCGTTACTAGTTAATGCCAGGTGAAAACCAATCTTGGCTTAGTAGGCTAGAAACAAATTGATAAATGCAAGAGGGAAAATTATCTGCCTCGTTAGCTCAGTGGTAAGATCAGTTGCCCGGCAAGCGGAAGGTCCCGGTTTCAAACCCCGGACGAGGCGGTTTTTTTTCTTGTATTTATTAATTTGATTTAGAATCGGTAAAAATAAAAGTTCTTCAAATTCTTCTTTATCCATCATTGACTGATTCTAACAAGTGTAGGTTCGATTCCCGTCCGGGAAAAATAAATAAAAATTGAATTTACAATTTATTTGTGCGCTTTCATCGTTAATGGTTATTGCCAGCTGAAAGCAAATCGTGGCTTAGTAGGCTAGTAACAAATTGATAAATGCAAGAGGGAAAACCATCTGTCTCGTTAGCTCAGTGGTAAGAGCAGTCGCCCGGCAAGCGGAAGGTCCCGGTTTCAAACCCCGGACGAGGCAGTTATTTTTTCTTCTTGTATTTATTAATCTGATTAAGAATCGTTAAAAATAAAAGTTCGTAAAATTCTTCTTTATCCATCATTGACTGATTCTTACAAGTGTAGGTTCGATTCCCGTCCGGGAAAAAATAATTAAAAATTGAATTTACGATTTATTTGTGCGCTTTCATCGTTACTGGTTAATGCCAGCTGAAAGCAAATCGTGGCTTAGTAGGCTAGTAACAAATTGATAAATGCAAGAGGGAAAATCATCTGTCTCGTTAGCTCAGTGGTAAGAGCAGTCGCCCGGCAAGCGGAAGGTCCCGGTTTCAAACCCCGGACGAGGCGGTTTTTTTTCTTGTATTTATTAATTTGATTTAGAATCGGTAAAAATAAAAGTTCTTCAAATTCTTCTTTATCCATCATTGACTGATTCTAACAAGTGTAGGTTCGATTCCCGTCCGGGAAAAATAAATAAAAATTGAATTTACAATTTATTTGTGCGCTTTCATCGTTAATGGTTATTGCCAGCTGAAAGCAAATCGTGGCTTAGTAGGCTAGTAACAAATTGATAAATGCAAGAGGGAAAACCATCTGTCTCGTTAGCTCAGTGGTAAGAGCAGTCGCCCGGCAAGCGGAAGGTCCCGGTTTCAAACCCCGGACGAGGCAGTTATTTTTTCTTCTTGTATTTATTAATCTGATTAAGAATCGTTAAAAATAAAAGTTCTTAAAATTCTTCTTTATCCATCATTGACTGATTCTTACAAGTGTAGGTTCGATTCCCGTCCGGGAAAAAATAATTAAAAATTGAATTTACGATTTATTTGTGCGCTTTCATCGTTACTGGTTAATGCCAGCTGAAAGCAAATCGTGGCTTAGTAGGCTAGTAACAAATTGATAAATGCAAGAGGGAAAATCATCTGTCTCGTTAGCTCAGTGGTAAGAGCAGTAGCCCGGCAAGCGGAAGGTCCCGGTTTCAAACCCTGGACGAGGCGGTTGTTTTTTCTTCTTGTATTTATAAATTTGATTTAGAATCGTTAAAAATAAAAGTTCTTAAAATTCTTCTTTATCCATTATTGACTGATTCTAACAAGTGTAGGTTCGATTCCCGTCCGGGAAAAAATAAATAAAAATTGAATTTACAATTTATTTGTGCGCTTTCATCGTTACTGGTTAATGCCAGTTGTAAGCAAATCGTGGCTTAGTAGGCTAGTAACAAATTGATAAATGCAAGAGGGAAAATCATCTGTCTCGTTAGCTCAGTGGTAAGAGCAGTCGCACGGCAAGCGGAAGGTCCCGGTTTCAAACCCCGGACGAGGCGGTTGTCTTTTCTTCTTGTATTTATTAATTTGATTTAGAATCATTAAAAATAAAAGTTCGTAAAATTCTTCTTTATCCATCATTGACTGTTTCTAACAAGTGTAGTTTCGATTCCCGTCCGGGAAAAATAATGTACAAATTTAAGCTACAATTTATTTGTGCGCTTTCATCGTTACTAGTTAATGCCAGCTGAAAACCAATCTTGGCTTAGTAGGCTAGTAACAAATTGATAAATGCAAGAGGGAAAATCATCTGTCTTGTTAGCTCAGTGGTAAGAGCAGTCGCCCGGCAAGCGGAAGGTCCCGGTTTCAAACCCCGGACGAGGCGGTTTTTTTTTCTTGTATTTATTAATTTGATTTAGAATCGTTAAAAATAAAAGTTCTTAAAATTCTTCTTTATCCATCATTGACTGATTCTAACAAGTGTAGGTTCGATTCCCGTCCGGGAAAAAATAAGTAGAAATTGAATTTACAATTTATTTGTGCGCTTTCATCGTTACTGGTTAATGCCAGCTGAAAGCAAATCGTGGCTTAGTAGGCTAGCAACAAATTGATAAATGCAAGAGGGAAAATCATCTGTCTCGTTAGCTCAGTGGTAAGAGCAGTCGCCCGGCAAGCGGAAGGTCCCGGTTTCAAACCCCGGACGAGGCGGTTGTTTTTTCTTCTTGTATTTATTAATTTGATTTAGAATCGTTAAAAATAAAAGTTCTTAAAATTCTTCTTGATCCATCATTGACTGATTCTCACAAGTGTAGGCTCGATTCCCGTCCGGGAAAAAATAAATAAAAATTGAATTTACAGTTTATTTGTGCGCTTTCATCGTTACTGGTTAATACCAGCTGAAAGCAAATCGTGGCTTAGTAGGCTAGTAAAAAATTGATAAATGCAAGAGGGAAAATCATCTGTCTCGTTAGCTCAGTGGTAAGAGCAGTCGCCCGGCAAGCGGAGGGTCCCGGTTTCAAACCCCGGACGAGGCGGTTGTTTTTTTTCTTATATTTATTAATTTGATTTAGAATCGTGAAAAATAAAAGTTCTTAAAATTCTTCTTTATCCATTATTGACTGATTCTAAAAAGTGTAGGTTCGATTCCCGTCCGGGAAAAAATAAATAAAAATTGAATTTACAATTTATTTGTGCGCTTTCATCGTTACTGGTTAATGCCAGTCGAAAGCAAATCGTGGCTTAGTAGGCTAGTAACACATTGATAACTGCAAGAGGGAAAATCATCTGTCTCGTTAGCTCAGTGGTAAGAGCAGTCGCCCGGCAAGCGGAAGGTCCCGGTTTCAAACCCCGGACGAGGCGGTTGTCTTTTCTTCTTGTATTTATTAATTTGATTTAGAATCATTAAAAATAAAAGTTCATAAAATTCTTCTTTATCCATCATTGACTGTTTCTAACAAGTGTAGCTTCGATTCCCGTCCCGGGAAAAAATATGTAAAAATTGAAGCTACAATTTATTTGTGCCCTTTCATCGTTACTAGTTAATGCCAGCTGAAAACCAATCTTGGCTTAGTAGGCTAGAAACAAATTGATAAATGCAAGAGGGAAAATTATCTGCCTCGTTAGCTCAGTGGTAAGATCAGTTGCCCGGCAAGCGGAAGGTCCCGGTTTCAAACCCCGGACGAGGCGGTTTTTTTTCTTGTATTTATTAATTTGATTTAGAATCGGTAAAAATAAAAGTTCTTCAAATTCTTCTTTATCCATCATTGACTGATTCTAACAAGTGTAGGTTCGATTCCCGTCCGGGAAAAATAAATAAAAATTGAATTTACAATTTATTTGTGCGCTTTCATCGTTAATGGTTATTGCCAGCTGAAAGCAAATCGTGGCTTAGTAGGCTAGTAACAAATTGATAAATGCAAGAGGGAAAACCATCTGTCTCGTTAGCTCAGTGGTAAGAGCAGTCGCCCGGCAAGCGGAAGGTCCCGGTTTCAAACCCCGGACGAGGCAGTTATTTTTTCTTCTTGTATTTATTAATCTGATTAAGAATCGTTAAAAATAAAAGTTCGTAAAATTCTTCTTTATCCATCATTGACTGATTCTTACAAGTGTAGGTTCGATTCCCGTCCGGGAAAAAATAATTAAAAATTGAATTTACGATTTATTTGTGCGCTTTCATCGTTACTGGTTAATGCCAGCTGAAAGCAAATCGTGGCTTAGTAGGCTAGTAACAAATTGATAAATGCAAGAGGGAAAATCATCTGTCTCGTTAGCTCAGTGGTAAGAGCAGTCGCCCGGCAAGCGGAAGGTCCCGGTTTCAAACCCCGGACGAGGCGGTTTTTTTTCTTGTATTTATTAATTTGATTTAGAATCGGTAAAAATAAAAGTTCTTCAAATTCTTCTTTATCCATCATTGACTGATTCTAACAAGTGTAGGTTCGATTCCCGTCCGGGAAAAATAAATAAAAATTGAATTTACAATTTATTTGTGCGCGTTCATCGTTAATGGTTATTGCCAGCTGAAAGCAAATCGTGGCTTAGTAGGCTAGTAACAAATTGATAAATGCAAGAGGGAAAACCATCTGTCTCGTTAGCTCAGTGGTAAGAGCAGTCGCCCGGCAAGCGGAAGGTCCCGGTTTCAAACCCCGGACTAGGCAGTTATTTTTTCTTCTTGTATTTATTAATCTGATTAAGAATCGTTAAAAATAAAAGTTCTTAAAATTCTTCTTTATCCATCATTGACTGATTCTTACAAGTGTAGGTTCGATTCCCGTCCGGGAAAAAATAATTAAAAATTGAATTTACGATTTATTTGTGCGCTTTCATCGTTACTGGTTAATGCCAGCTGAAAGCAAATCGTGGCTTAGTAGGCTAGTAACAAATTGATAAATGCAAGAGGGAAAATCATCTGTCTCGTTAGCTCAGTGGTAAGAGCAGTCGCCCGGCAAGCGGAAGGTCCCGGTTTCAAACCCTGGACGAGGCGGTTGTTTTTTCTTCTTGTATTTATAAATTTGATTTAGAATCGTTAAAAATAAAAGTTCTTAAAATTCTTCTTTATCCATTATTGACTGATTCTAACAAGTGTAGGTTCGATTCCCGTCCGGGAAAAAATAAATAAAAATTGAATTTACAATTTATTTGTGCGCTTTCATCGTTACTGGTTAATGCCAGTTGTAAGCAAATCGTGGCTTAGTAGGCTAGTAACAAATTGATAAATGCAAGAGGGAAAATCATCTGTCTCGTTAGCTCAGTGGTAAGAGCAGTCGCTCGGCAAGCGGAAGGTCCCGGTTTCAAACCCCGGACGAGGCGGTTGTCTTTTCTTCTTGTATTTATTAATTTGATTTAGAATCATTAAAAATAAAAGTTCGTAAAATTCTTCTTTATCCATCATTGACTGTTTCTAACAAGTGTAGTTTCGATTCCCGTCCGGGAAAAATAATGTACAAATTTAAGCTACAATTTATTTGTGCGCTTTCATCGTTACTAGTTAATGCCAGCTGAAAACCAATCTTGGCTTAGTAGGCTAGTAACAAATTGATAAATGCAAGAGGGAAAATCATCTGCCTCGTTAGCTCAGTGGTAAGATCAGTCGCCCGGCAAGCGGAAGGTCCCGGTTTCAAACCCCGGACGAGGCGGTCTTTTTTTCTTGTATTTATTAATTTGATTTAGAATCGTTAAAAATAAAAGTTCTTCAAATTCTTCTTTATCCATCATTGACTGATTCTAACAAGTGTAGGTTCGATTCCCGTCCGGGAAAAAATAAATAAAAATTGAATTTACAATTTATTTGTGCGCTTTCATCGTTACTGGTTAATGCCAGTTGTAAGCAAATCGTGGCTTAGTAGGCTAGTAACAAATTGATAAATGCAAGAGGGAAAATCATCTGTCTTGTTAGCTCAGTGGTAAGAGCAGTCGCCCGGCAAGCGGAAGGTCCCGGTTTCAAACCCCGGACGAGGCGGTTGTCTTTTCTTCTTGTATTTATTAATTTGATTTAGAATCGTTAAAAATAAAAGTTCTTCAAATTCTTCTTTATCCATCATTGACTGCTTCTAACAAGTGTAGGTTCGATTCCCGTCCGGGAAAAATTAAGTAGAAATTGAATTTACAATTTATTTGTGCGCTTTCATCGTTACTGGTTAATGCCAGCTGAAAGCAAATCGTGGCTTAGTAGGCTAGTAACAAATTGATAAATGCAAGAGGGAAAATCATATGTCTCGTTAGCTCAGTGGTAAGAGCAGTCGCCCGGCAAGCGGAAGGTCCCGGTTTCAAACCCCGGACGAGGCGGTTGTCTTTTCTTCTTGTATTTATTAATTTGATTTAGAATCATTAAAAATAAAAGTTCGTAAAATTCTTCTTTATCCATCATTGACTGTTTCTAACAAGTGTAGTTTCGATTCCCGTCCGGGAAAAATAATGTACAAATTTAAGCTACAATTTATTTGTGCGCTTTCATCGTTACTAGTTAATGCCAGCTGAAATCCAATCTTGGCTTAGTAGGCTAGTAACAAATTGATAAATGCAAGAGGGAAAATCATCTGCCTCGTTAGCTCAGTGGTAAGATCAGTCGCCCGGCAAGCGGAAGTTCCCGGTTTCAAACCCCGGACGAGGCGGTCTTTTTTTCTTGTATTTATTAATTTGATTAAGAATCGTTAAAAATAAAAGTTCTTCAAATTCTTCTTTATCCATCATTGACTGTTTCTAACAAGTGTAGTTTCGATTCCCGTCCGGGAAAAAATATGTAAAAATTGAAGCTACAATTTATTTGTGCGCTTTCATCGTTACTAGTTAATGCCAACTGAAAACCAATCTTGGCTTAGTAGGCTAGAAACAAATTGATAAATGCAAGAGGGAAAATTATCTGCCTCGTTAGCTCAGTGGTAAGATCAGTCGCCCGGCAAGCGGAAGGTCCCGGTTTCAAACCCCGGACGAGGCGGTTTTTTTTTTCTTGTATTTATTAATTTGATTTAGAATCGGTAAAAATAAAAGTTCTTCAAATTCTTCTTTATCCATCATTGACTGATTCTAACAAGTGTAGGTTCGATTCCCGTCCGGGAAAAATAAATAAAAATAGAATTTACAATTTATTTGTGCGCTTTCATCGTTAATGGTTATTGCCAGCTGAAAGCAAATCGTGGCTTAGTAGGCTAGTAACAAATTGATAAATGCAAGAGGGAAAATCATCTGTCTCGTTAGCTCAGTGGTAAGAGCAGTCGCCCGGCAAGCGGAAGGTCCCGGTTTCAAACCCCGGACGAGGCAGTTATTTTTTCTTCTTGTATTTATTAATCTGATTAAGAATCGTTAAAAATAAAAGTTCTTAAAATTCTTCTTTATCCATCATTGACTGATTCTAACAAGTGTAGGTTCGATTCCCGTCCGGGAAAAATAAATAAAAATTGAATTTACAATTTATTTGTGCGCTTTCATCGTTACTGGTTAATGCCAGCTGAAAGCAAATCGTGGCTTAGTAGGCTAGTAACAAATTGATAAATGCAAGAGGGAAAATCATCTGTCTCGTTAGCTCAGTGGTAAGAGCAGTCGCCCGGCAAGCGGAAGGTCCCGGTTTCAAACCCCGGACGAGGCGGTTGTCTTTTCTTCTTGTATTTATTAATTTGATTTAGAATCGTTAAAAATAAAAGTTCTTAAAATTCTTCTTTATCCATTATTGACTGATTCTAACAAGTGTAGGTTCGATTCCCATCCGGGAAAAAATAAATAAAAATTGAATTTACAATTTATTTGTGCGCTTTCATCGTTACTGGTTAATGCCAGTTGAAAGCAAATCGTGGCTTAGTAGGCTAGTAACAAATTGATAAATGCAAGAGGGAAAATCATCTGTCTCGTTAGCTCAGTGGTAAGAGCAGTCGCCCGGCAAGGGGAAGGTCCCTGTTTCAAACCCCGGACGAGGCGGTTGTTTTTTCTTCTTGTATTTATAAATTTGATTTAGAATCGTTAAAAATAAAAGTTCTTCAAATTCTTCTTTATCCATCATTGACTGATTCTAACAAGTGTAGGTTCGATTCCCGTCCGGGAAAAATAAATAAAAATAGAATTTACAATTTATTTGTGCGCTTTCATCGTTAATGGTTATTGCCAGCTGAAAGCAAATCGTGGCTTAGTAGGCTAGAAACAAATTGATAAATGCAAGAGGGAAAATTATCTGCCTCGTTAGCTCAGTGGTAAGATCAGTCGCCCGGCAAGCGGAAGTTCCCGGTTTCAAACCCCGGACGAGGCGGTCTTTTTTTCTTGTATTTATTAATTTGATTTAGAATCGTTAAAAATAAAAGTTCTTCAAATTCTTCTTTATCCATCATTGACTGATTCTAACAAGTGTAGGTTCGATTCCCGTCCGGGAAAAATAAATAAAAATTGAAGTTACAATTTATTTGTGCGCTTTCACCGTTACTGGTTAATGCCAGCTAAAAGCCAATCTTGGCTTAGTAGGCTAGTAACAAATTGATAAATGCAAGATTGAAAATCATCTGCCTCGTTAGCTCAGTGGTAAGATCAGTCGCCCGGCAAGCGGAAGGTCCCGATTTCAAACCCCGGACGAGGCGGTTTTTTTTTTCTTGTATTTATTAATTTGATTTAGAATCGTTAAAAATAAAAGTTCTTCAAATTCTTCTTTATCCATCATTGACTGATTCTAACAAGTGTAGGTTCGATCCCCGTCCGGGAAAAAATAAGTAGAAATTGAATTTACAATTTATTTGTGCGCTTTCATCGTTACTGGTTAATGCCAGCTGAAAGCAAATCGTGGCTTAGTAGGCTAGTAACAAATTGATAAATGCAAGAGGGAAAATCATCTGTCTCGTTAGCTCAGTGGTGAGAGCAGTCGCCCGGCAAGCGGAAGGTCCCGGTTTCAAACCCCGGACGAGGCGGTTGTTTTTTCTTGTTGTATTTATAAATTTGATTTATAATCGTTAAAAATAAAAGTTCTTAAAATTCTTCTTTATCCATTATTGACTGATTCTAACAAGTGTAGGTTCGATTCCCATCCGGGAAAAAATAAATAAAAATTGAATTTACAATTTATTTGTGCGCTTTCATCGTTACTGGTTAATGCCAGTTGAAAGCAAATCGTGGCTTAGTAGGCTAGTAACAAATTGATAAATGCAAGAGGGAAAATCATCTGTCTCGTTAGCTCAGTGGTAAGAGCAGTCGCCCGGCAAGGGGAAGGTCCCTGTTTCAAACCCCGGACGAGGCGGTTGTTTTTTCTTCTTGTATTTATAAATTTGATTTAGAATCGTTAAAAATAAAAGTTCTTAAAATTCTTCTTTATCCATTATTGACTGATTCTAACAAGTGTAGGTTCGATTCCCGTCCGGGAAAAAATAAATAAAAATTGAATTTACAATTTATTTGTGCGCTTTCATCGTTACTGGTTAATGCCAGTTGAAAGCAAATCGTGGCTTAGTAGGCTAGTAACAAATTGATAAATGCAAGAGGGAAAATCATCTGTCTCGTTAGCTCAGTGGTAAGAGCAGTCGCCCGGCAAGCGGAAGGTCCCGGTTTCAAACCACGGACGAGGCGGTTTTTTTTTTCTTGTATTTATTAATTTGATTTAGAATCGGTAAAAATAAAAGTTCTTCAAATTCTTCTTTATCCATCATTGACTGATTCTAACAAGTGTAGGTTCGATTCCCGTCCGGGAAAAATAAATAAAAATAGAATTTACAATTAATTTGTGCGCTTTCATCGTTAATGGTTATTGCCAGCTGAAAGCAAATCGTGGCTTAGTAGGCTAGTAACAAATTGATAAATGCAAGAGGGAAAATCATCTGTCTCGTTAGCTCAGTGGTAAGAGCAGTCGCCCGGCAAGCGGAAGGTCCCGGTTTCAAACCCCGGACGAGGCAGTTATTTTTTCTTCTTGTATTTATTAATCTGATTAAGAATCGTTAAAAATAAAAGTTCTTAAAATTCTTCTTTATCCATCATTGACTGATTCTAACAAGTGTAGGTTCGATTCCCGTCCGGGAAAAAATAAATAAAAATTGAATTTACAATTTATTTGTGCGCTTTCATCGTTACTGGCTAATGCCAGTTGTAAGCAAATCGTGGCTTAGTAGGCTAGTAACAAATTGATAAATGCAAGAGGGAAAATCATCTGTCTCGTTAGCTCAGTGGTAAGAGCAGTCGCCCGGCAAGCGGAAGGTCCCGGTTTCAAACCCCGGACGAGGCGGTTGTCTTTTCTTCTTGTATTTATTAATTTGATTTAGAATCATTAAAAATAAAAGTTCGTAAAATTCTTCTTTATCCATCATTGACTGTTTCTAACAAGTGTAGTTTCGATTCCCGTCCGGGAAAAATAATGTACAAATTTAAGCTACAATTTATTTGTGCGCTTTCATCGTTACTAGTTAATGCCAGCTGAAAACCAATCTTGGCTTAGGAGGCTAGAAACAAATTGATAAATGCAAGAGGGAAAATTATCTGCCTCGTTAGCTCAGTGGTAAGATCAGTCGCCCGGCAAGCGGAAGGTCCCGGTTTCAAACCCCGGACGAGGCGGTTGTCTTTTCTTCTTGTATTTATTAATTTGATTTAGAATCATTAAAAATAAAAGTTCGTAAAATTCTTCTTTATCATTCATTGACTGTTTCTAACAAGTGTAGTTTCGATTCCCGTCCGGGAAAAAATATGTAAAAATTGAAGCTACAATTTATTTGTGCGCTTTCATCGTTACTAGTTAATGCCAGCTGAAAACCAATCTTGGCTTAGTAGGCTAGAAACAAATTGATAAATGCAAGAGGGAAAATTATCTGCCTCGTTAGCTCAGTGGTAAGATCAGTCGCCCGGCAAGCGGAAGGTCCCGGTTTCAAACCCCGGACGAGGCGGTTTTTTTCCTTGTATTTATTAATTTGATTTAGAATCGGTAAAAATAAAAGTTCTTCAAATTCTTCTTTATCCATCATTGACTGATTCTAACAAGTGTAGGTTCGATTCCCGACCGGGAAAAAATAAATAAAAATTGAATTTACAATTTATTTGTGCGCTTTCATCGTTACTGGTTAATGTCAGCTGAAAGAAAAACGTGGCTTAGTAGGCTAGTAACAAATTGATAAATGCAAGAGGGAAAATCGTCCGTCTCGTTAGCTCAGCGGTAATAGCAGTCGCCCGGCAAGCGGAAGGTGCTGGTTTCAAACCCCGGACGAGGCAGTTGTTTTTTCTTCTTGTATTTATTAATTTGATTTAGAATCGTTAAAAATAAAATTCTTAAAATTCTTCTTTATCCATCATTGACTGATTCTAACAAGTGTAGGTTCGATTCCCGTCCGGGAAAAAATAAATAAAAATTGAATATACAATTTATTTGTGCGCTTTCATCGTTACTGGTTAATGCCAGCTGAAAGCAAATCGTGGCTTTTAGGCTAGTAACAAATTGATAAATGCAAGAGGGAAAATCATCTGTCTCGTTAGCTCAGTGGTAAGAGCAGTCTCCCGGCAAGCAGAAGGTCCCGGTTTCAAACCCCGGACGAGGCGGTTGTTTTTTTCTTCTTGTATTTATTAATCTGATTTAGAATAGTTAAAAATAAAAGTTCTTAAAATTCTTCTTTATCCATCATTGACTGATTATAACAAGTGTAGCTTCGATTCCCGTCCGGGAATAAATAAACAAAAATTGAATTTACAATTTATTTGTGCGCTTTCATCGTTACTGGTTAATGCCAGCTGAAAGCAAATCGTGGCTTACTGGGCTAGTAACAAATTGATAAATGCAAGAGGGAAAGTCAGCTGTCCCTTTAGCTCAGTGGTAAGAGCAGTCGCCCGGCAAGCTGTAGTTCCCGGTTTCAAACCCCGAACGATGCGGTTGTTTTTTCATCTTGTATTTATTAATTTGATTTAGAATCGTTGAAAATAAAAGTTCTAAAAATTCTTCTTTATCCATCATCGACTGATTGTAACAAGTGTAGCTTCGATTCCCGTCCGGGAATAAATAAACAAAAATTGAATTTGCAATTTATTTGTGCGCTTTCATCGTTACTGGTTAATGCCAGCTGAAAGCAAATCGTGGCTTAGTGGGCTAGTAACAAATTGATAAATGCAAGAGGGAAAATCATCCGTCTCGTTAGCTCAGTGGTAAGAGGAGTCGCCCGGCAAGCGGAAGGTCCCGGTTTCAAACCCCGGACGAGGCGGTTGTTTTTTCTTCTTGTATTTATTAATTTGATTTAGAATCGTTGAACATAAAAGTTCTAAAAATTCTTCTTTATCCATCATCGACTGATTGTAACAAGTGTAGCTTCGATTCCCGACCGGGAAAAAATAAATAAAAATTGAATTTACAATTTCTTTGTGCGCTTTCATCGTTACTGGTTAATGCCAGCTGAAAGCAAATCGCGGCTTAGTAGGCTAGTAACAAATTGATAAATCCAAGAGGGAAAATCATCTGTCTCGTTAGCTCAGTGGTAAGAGCAGTCGCCCGGCAAGCTGTAGGTCCCGGTTTCAAACCCCGGACGATGCGGTTGTTTTTTCTTCTTGTATTTATTAATTTGATTTAGAATCGTTGAAAATAAAAGTTCTAAAAATTCTTCTTTATCCATCATCTACTGATTGTAACAAGTGTAGGTTCGATTCCCGACCGGGAAAAAATAAATAAAAATTGAATTTACAATTTCTTTGTGTGCTTTCATCGTTACTGGTTAATGCCAGCTGAAAGCAAACCGTGGCTTAGTAGGCTAGTAACAAATTGATAAATGCAAGAGGGAAAATCATCCGTCTCGTTAGCTCAGTGGTAAGAGGAGTCGCCCGGCAAGCGGAAGGTCCCGGTCTCAAACCCCGGGCGAGGCGGTTGTCTTTTCTTCTTGTATTTATTAGTTTGATTTAGAATCATTAAAAATAAAAATTCGTAAAATTCTTCTTTATCCATCATTGACTGATTGTAACAAGTGTAGGTTCGATTCCCGACCGGGAAAAAATAAATAAAAATTGAATTTACAATTTCTTTGTGCGCTTTCATCGTTACTGGTTAATGCCAGCTGAAAGCAAATCGTGGCTTAGTGGGCTAGTAACAAATTGATAAATGCAAGAGGGAAAATCATCTGTCCCTTTAGCTCAGTGGTAAGAGCAGTCGCCCGGCAAGCTGTAGGTCTCGGTTTCAAACCCCGGACGATGCGGTTGTTTTTTCTTCTTGTATTTATTAATTTGATTTAGAATCGTTGAAAATAAAAGTTCTAAAAATTCTTCTTTATCCATCATCGACTGATTGTAAAAAGTGTAGGTTCGATTCCCGACCGGGAAAAAATAAATAAAAATTGAATTTACAATTTCTTTGTGCGCTTTCATCGTTACTGGTTAATGCCAGCTGAAAGCAAATCGTGGCTTAGTGGGCTAGTAACAAATTGATAAATGCAAGAGGGAAAATCATCTGTCCCTTTATCTCAGTGGTAAGAGCAGTCGCCCGGCAAGCTGTAGGTCCCGGTTTCAAACGCCGGACGATGCGGTTGTTTTTTCTTCTTGTATTTATTAATTTGATTTAGAATCGTTGAAAATAAAAGTTCTAAAAATTCTTCTTTATCCATCATCGACTGATTGTAACAAGTGTATGTTCGATTCCCGACCGGGAAAAAATAAATAAAAATTGAATTCACAATTTCTTTGTGCGCTTTCATCGTTACTGGTTAATGCCAGTTGAAAGCAAATCGTGGCTTAGTAGGCTAGTAACAAATTGATAAATGCAAGAGGGAAAATCATCTGTCTCGTTAGCTCAGGGGTAAGAGCAGTCGCCCGACAAGCGGAAGGTCCCGGTTTCAAACCCCGGACGAGGCGGTTGTCTTTTCTTCTTGTATTTATTAGTTTGATTTAGAATCATTAAAAATAAAAATTCGTAAAATTCTTCTTTATCCATCATTGACTGTTTCTAACAAGTGTAGTTTCGATTCCCGTCCGGGAAAAAATATGTAAAAATTGAAGTTACAATTTATTTGTGCGCTTTCATCGTTACTGGTTAATGCCAGCTAAAAGCCAATCTTGGCTTAGTAGGCTAGTAACAAATTGATAAATGCAAGAGGGAAAATCATCTGCCTCGTTAGCTCAGTGGTAAGATCAGTCGCCCGGCAAGCGGAAGGTCCCGATTTCAAACCCCGGACGAGGCGTTTTTTTTTCTTGTATTTATTAATTTAATTTAGAATCGTTAAAAACAAAAGTTCTTCAAATTTTTCTTTATCCATCATTGACTGATTCTAACAAGTGTAGGTTCGATTCCCGTCCGGGAAAAAATAAGTAGAAATTGAATTTACAATTTATTTGTGCGCTTTCATCGTTACTGGTAAATGCCAGCTGAAAGCAAATCGTGGCCTAGTAGGCTAGTAACAAATTGATAAATGCAAGAGGGAAAATCATCTGTCTCGTTAGCTCAGTGGTAAGAGCAGTCGCCCGGCAAGCGGAAGGTCCCGGTTTCAAACCCCGGACGAGGCGGTTGTTTTTTCTTGTTGTATTTATTAATTTGATTTAGAATCGTTAAAAATAAAAGTTCTTAAAATTGTTCTTTATCCATCATTGACTGATTCTATCAAGTGTAGGCTCGATTCCCGTCCGGGAAAAAGTATGAAAAATTGAAGCTACAATTTATTTGTGCGCTTTCATCGTTACTAATTAATGCCAGCTGAAAACCAATCTTGGCTTACTAGGCTAGTAACAAATTGATAAATGCAAGAGGGAAAATCATCTGCCTGGTTAGCTCAGTGGTAAGATCAGTCGCCCGGCAAGCGGAAGGTCCCGGTTTCAAACCCCGGACGAGGCGGTTGTTTTTTCTTCTTGTATTTATAAATTTGATTTAGAATCCTTAAAAATAAAAGTTCTTAAAATTCTACTTTATCCATTATTGACTGATTCTAACAAGTGCAGGTTCGATTCCCGTCCGGGAAAATATAAATAAAAATTGAATTTACAATTTATTTGTGCGCTTTCATCGTTACTGGTTAATGCCAGTTGAAAGCAAAATGTGGCTTAGTAGGCTAGTAACAAATTGATAAATGCAAGAGGGAAAATCATCTGTCTCGTTAGCTCAGTGATAAGAGCAGTCGCCCGGCAAGCGGCAGGTCCCGGTTTCAAACCCCGGACGAGGCGGTTGTCTTTTCTTCTTGTATTTATTAATTTGATTTAGAATCATTAAAAATAAAAGTTCTAAAAATTCTTCTTTATCCATCATCGACTGATTGTAGCAAGTGTAGCTTCGATCCCGTCCGGGAATAAATAAACAAAAATTGAATTTAAAATTTATTTGTGCGCTTTCATCGTTAGTGGTTAATGCCAGCTGAAAGCAAATCGTGGCTTAGTAGGCTAGTAACAAATTGATAAATGCAAGAGGGAAAATCATCTGTCTCGTTAGCTCAGTGGTAAGAGCAGTCGCCCGGCAAGCGGAAGGTCCCGGTTTCAAACCCCGGACGAGGCGGTTGTTTTTTCTTCTTGTATTTATAAATTTGATTTAGAATCCTTAAAAATAAAAGTTCTTAAAATTCTTCTTTATCCATTATTGACTGATTCTAACAAGTGCAGGTTCGATTCCCGTCCGGGAAAAAATAAATAAAAATTGAATTTACAATTTATTTGTGCGCTTTCATCGTTACTGGTTAATGCTAGTTGAAAGCAAAACGTGGCTTAGTAGGCTAGTAACAAATTGATAAATGCAAGAGGGAAAATCATCTGTCTCGTTAGCTCAGTGATAAGAGCAGTCGCCCGGCAAGCGGCAGGTCCCGGTTTCAAACCCCGGACGAGGCGGTTGTCTTTTCTTCTTGTATTTATTAATTTGATTTAGAATCATTAAAAATAAAAGTTCTAAAAATTCTTCTTTATCCATCATCGACTGATTGTAGCAAGTGTAGCTTCGATTCCCGTCCGGGAATAAATAAACAAAAATTGAATTTAAAATTTATTTGTGCGCTTTCATCGTTACTGGTTAATGCCAGCTGAAAGCAAATCGCGGCTTAGTAGGCTAGTAACAAATTGATAAATCCAAGATGGAAAATCATCTGTCTCGTTAGCTCAGTGGTAAGAGCAGTCGCCCGGCAAGCTTTAGTTCCCGGTTTCAAACCCCGGACGATGCGGTTGTTTTTTCTCCTTGTATTTATTAATTTGATTTAGAATCGTTGAAAATAAAAGTTCTAAAAATTCTTCTTTATCCATCATCGACTGATTGTAACAAGTGTAGGTTCGATTCCCGACCGGGAAAAAATAAATAAAAATTGAATTTACATTTTCTTTGTGTGCTTTCATCGTTACTGGTTAATGCCAGCTGAAAGCAAACCGTGGCTTAGTAGGCTAGTAACAAATTGATAAATGCAAGAGGGAAAATCATCCGTCTCGTTAGCTCAGTGGTAAGAGGAGTCGCCCGGCAAGCGGAAGGTCCCGGTTTCAAACCCCGGACGAGGCGGTTGTCTTTTCTTCTTGTATTTATTAGTTTGATTTAGAATCATTAAAAATAAAAATTCGTAAAATTCTTCTTTATCCATCATTGACTGATTGTAACAAGTGTAGGTTCGATTCCCGACCGGGAAAAAATAAATAAAAATTGAATTTACAATTTCTTTGTGCGCTTTCATCGTTACTGGTTAATGCCAGCTGAAAGCAAATCGTGGCTTAGTGGGCTAGTAACAAATTGATAAATGCAAGAGGGAAAATCATCTGTCCCTTTAGCTCAGTGGTAAGAGCAGTCGCCCGGCAAGCTGTAGGTCCCGGTTTCAAACCCCGGACGATGCGGTTGTTTTTTCTTCTTGTATTTATTAATTTGATTTAGAATCGTTGAAAATAAAAGTTCTAAAAATTCTTCTTTATCCATCATCGACTGATTGTAACAAGTGTAGGTTCGATTCCCGACCGGGAAAAAATAAATAAAAATTGAATTTACAATTTCTTTGTGCGCTTTCATCGTTACTGGTTAATGCCAGCTGAAAGCAAATCGTGGCTTAGTGCGCTAGTAACAAATTGATAAATGCAAGAGGGACAATCATCTGTCCCTTTAGCTCAGTGGTAAGAGCAGTCGCCCGGCAAGCTGTAGGTCCCGGTTTCAAACCCCGGACGATGCGGTTGTTTTTCTTCTTGTATTTATTAATTTGATTTAGAATCGTTGAAAATAAAAGTTCTAAAAATTCTTCTTTATCCATCATCGACTGATTGTAACAAGTTTAGGTTCGATTCCCGACCGGGAAAAAATAAATAAAAATTGAATTTACAATTTCTTTGTGCGCTTTCATCGTTACTGGTTAATGCCAGTTGAAAGCAAATCGTGGCTTAGTGGGCTAGTAACAAATTGATAAATGCAAGAGGGAAAATCATCTGTCCCTTTAGCTCAGTGGTAAGAGCAGTCGCCCGGGAAGCGGTAGGTCCCGGTTTCAAACCCCGGACGATGCGGTTGTTTTTCTTCTTGTATTTATTAATTTGACTTAGAATCGTTAATCGTTGAAAATAAAAGTTCTTAAAATTCTTCTTTATCCATCATTGACTGATTGTAACAAGTGTATCGTTCGATTCCCGACAGGGAAAAAATAAATAAAAATTGAATTTACAATTTGTTTGTGCGCTTTCATCGTTACTGGTTAATGTCAGCTGAAAGAAAAACGTGGCTTAGTAGGCTAGTAACAAATTGATAAATGCAAGAGGGAAAATCATCCGTCTCGTTAGCTCAGTGGTAAGAGCAGTCTCCCGGCAAGCGGAAGGTCCTGGTTTCAAACCCCGGACGAGGCGGTTGTTTTTTCTTCTTGTATTTATTAATTTGATTTAGAATCGTTAAAAATAAAATTCTTAAAATTCTTCTTTATCCATCATTGACTGATTCTAACAAGTGTAGGTTCGATTCCCGTCCGGGAAAAAATAAATAAAAATTGAATATACAATTTATATGTGCGCTTTCATCGTTACTGGTTAATGCCAGCTGAAAGCAAATCGTGGCTTTTAGGCTAGTAACAAATTGATAAATGCAAGAGGGAAAATCATCTGTCTCGTTAGTGAAGTTAATTGTAGTAACTGCCCTCAGTCTAGCAGATCGAGTTCAGTTACTTCCGTTGATCGCTTTGAACTTCTTCAAAAAAAAATCTAGTAAGCAAGCTGATCGATGTTACACCGAAGAGGTTTGAAGTATTTGAAGGCCCAATAATCTAAAAAATTTAGAACAACAATCTTGAGCTACTTAAAGACGAACTCAATTCGATTCGCATCGAGCTTGATAGCAAACATTCATAAAATAGCCTTTCTGCTGCAGTTATCCCTGGTATACCTTAATTCTCCAATAATAGTCCCCAGCAGTTACTTTCAAATATATATTTGTACCAAAATTACTTATATTTGTAACAAAGTTATTCACAGTAGAGTTACGGCGTAAATGGAAATATAATGTAATATATAAACTAACTACAAATAACTTGTATAAACAAAACATTTCAGTATTAGACAATAGCCCAGTCTACATCAAAAATTATAGATCATCTCAATCGCAGATTAAAGAAATAGATAAACAAGTAAATAAACTTATCGATGACCAAATTATTGAACCCTCAGTTCTTACAATTCTCCACTGTTATTAGTAGCCAAAAAAGTGATAACGCAAACAAAGAATGGAGACTCGTGGTAGATTTCAGGCAACTAAATAAGATATTTGCAAATGGTAGTTTTCCGTTAACAAGAACAGAGGATATTTTAGATAATCTAGGCAGAGAAAATATTTCTCAACCCTAGATTTGACTAGCTCTTTTCATCAAATAGAATTAAGCAAATCTTCAAGACCTCTCACTGCTTTTTCTACAATTAAAGGGCATTATCACTTCAAACGATTGCAATTTGTTCTAAAAATATCGACCAGTAGCTTTCAGAGAATGTTATCAATCGCACTAGCCGGTCTAGACTCAGAAGCATTTCTTTACGTGGACGACATAATATTATTCGGGTGTAGTTTAAAGCATCACAATCACAATCTTATAAAAACGTTTGAAAGATTGAGAAGTTACAACCTAAAACTTAATCCTAAAAAATGTAATTTCTTACAAACCCAAGTCACGTGTCTAGGACATCTCATAACAAACAAAGGAATTACAACAGACCCAAAGAAATACGATACAATAGTAAACTACCCAAAACCACAAAATAAAGATGAAGTTAGACGACTTACAGCCTTTTGCAATTATTACAGAAGGTTTATTGAAAACTTTGCTGCAAAGCCACTAAATACTTTATTATGAAAAGATACGCCATTCATATGGTCAGAAGATTGCCAAAATGCTTTTATGGCACTAAAAAATAAATTAATGAATCCACCAATCCTAAAATACCCTAATTTTTAAGAAACATTCATCCTCGCAACAGATGCTTCAAACTTCGCTATAGGAGCAATTTTATCACAAGGTGAAATTGGCAAAGTTTTACCAATTTCATATGCAAGTAGAACTCTAAACAAACATGAGCTCAACAAGCCCATAATAGAAAAAGAACTGTTAGGAATCCATTGGGCAATACAATTTTTTAGACCATACCTATATGGTAGGAGATTTATAGTAGTCACAAACCAGAGACCCCTAATCAGCCTTTTTTTCCCCACAAAAACACTACTTCTAAGCTCACAAATATCTTCAGACTCACGAGCCTCACAAGCCGTTGGGATTTATCTGCCACCAACTATACGTTTTCAGGTTTGTCTCAGTTTCAGTTTCACAGCTGACCAGTTGTCACCTATTTGAAAATTATGTAGAATATATTGCCATAATATCAATACATTTAATCACGCTCGTTGCTAAAATAAAATGGAGTGTGGTTTCTAATATGCAAGGAAAATGTTTGTGGTAAATTCAATAAGAGCCACCTATTTCTCGATAACAATAATATATTTAATATTTTTTTATAATTCGCTATGCGACATTTTAAGCATACTCTAATATCTAATTCTGCTAAGAGTGACACATGCTTTCAGGACAGGTATTACGATTACTCTGTACAGAAGATACATTACTCAGAGTATCCGCATTCTTCTTAGTTATTGCTTCAAAGACTCTATTTTTGACATACTCTTCATTAAGATCTAATTCCTTTTCCAGAATTTCTTTCATTCGAATCCGCTTCGAGTAGTTCTGTATTGAGATTCCCCAAGAGTTCATTTAATGCCGTGATTTCCGCGAAATCCTTACTTCCGTTCCTAATATGTCTTCCAATTTCTTACTCTTCTTTGTGAACAAAGTTTTTAACACCGCACGCGATTTCTTGTATTTTTCCATAATAGGTACTATGTAAATCTATTGTAAGGGCCTGTCACGGTCGCCAAATATGGTAAATTCAATAAAAGCCACGTATTTCTCGATAACAATAATTTATTTAATAATATTTTATAATTCGCGATGCGATATTTTAAGCATACTCTGATACCTAATTCTGCTAAAAGTGACACATGAAAAACCAAAAAATCCTCAAATATCTCAGGTTCCTTCGATCAAAGCATTAATATGTACAAACTAGTAAAATACCTAACAATGTTGCTAAAATTAGATTCCAAAGCTAAGCTATCTTGGGTTAATTGCTGGCGTATTAACATTCGGTAAGTGAAAAGATATATTGAGTTTACCTGGTAAGTTATTAATCCTGCTGCGACAGCAGTACCACTGCGGCAGGAGAAGTCATGTATTCATAAATTTTATCTTATACAATATAAGGTCCGTTCGCGTACTAGCTTGAAAGTACAAACTTGTAAAAGTTTTTGCAAGTTTTTACTCGAAGGCATTCGCGTACTCGAGAATTGAGAGAGAAATTGTTTACGTCACTTTTCCCCTCCGTGAAATTTATTACTTGATTTAGCTCGAGAAAAATCGTCGAGCAAAGACTTCGAAAGTGTCAGTTTTGACAGATCGTCGCCGGTTTTCAGTTATGTTTAAAGTTTTTAGCTTTAAAAAAATGGAAAAACCTGTTACTCCTCCTCCAGTAGAAGTAGAATGTTCCCCAAGAACATTTCAACGTATTCAAAGTTGTAAATTAAATTTGTTTATTGTAGTATGTGCTGGGAAAATTTCACGTCGTTATTACAGATCCCAAATATTTTCACTCTCAATTTCTCTCTTTATCATACATTTTGACGTTTTTCATGTTTTTACTTGAAAAAGTACGCGAACAGACCTATACCAAAGTTTACCTAATAATAAGTTAAGAAGCTGTAGAGCAAATTGGGCAAATTTCTGGTGTTTTTTAGAATGAAACAACTAATTTCATCTACTTTCGTCTTTTGCATGAAAAGAACTTGTCTATGCACTACTGTAGTGCAACTGAGACAACGAGTTAAAAACAAAAATCGAGAGAACGTAGAATTACCCGAACGACAAAATCTTATTAAATCCCTCAAAATCCTTTCAACCTATTCATAATAATGTACTTCGGGCCACACTACTTCCCATTTTTAAGAAAAAGATAAATTTCGCTTTGGCTCAGATGCTGAAAGGAGATGTAAAATTCCTCTCAAATGAAATTCTCATTTTTCCCGAAAATATCAGAGAATTCAGCATGAGTTCTCCCACTTAATCTCTTCATAGCAAAACGAATGTAAACAGAAACACATGCTGTTCAAATATCATAAGATTACAGCAACAACATGTGTCCTTCAAGTCATTTTACAATAACAACATGTGTCCTAACATTATCAATATTTCATGGAAACCTGTTTTCACAAAAGCGCGGGAGCATTTTATGAGAGTAAAACGTGAAAACTCCGCCCCTTCTCATTTATTTACGAAAATGCAACATTTGCCATTCTGTTTCGGTGCATGCAACTTGCGCTTTCACATTTTTTATCTTTATTCATAAAATTTTTAAAGAGAGTTTGATTTTTTTTCGATTTTTTTTCTTTCTTCCTTCCTTTTCTTGCCGTGTGCATTTGAAATGTAAAACACTCGGATATCTCACCAGCTTCTTAACTTATTATTAGGTAAACTTTGCCTATACTTTGTGCATGTTGCTTCATAAAGAAGCGAATAAAAATTACTATTCTCTCAAAGCGAATGCTATATTTTGAGTGCACTAGCTAACTCGTGGAAATGAGGGTGTTAAATTTACGCCAAGATTTTACAATCCAGTATGTGCAATATAAAGTTATTCTTTGTGAAATCCATCTTCTTATTTACAGAATGGCAGACTATGTCATATCGGAAACATCATGTTATGAAACTGAAGATGACCTTATCACACAATTATTGCGTCAGTGGAATTTAGAAAATGAAATGGCGGAAATTTTAAAAAGTTAGGCTTTTTTTAAACTGTGATGTTTTTTTTTTTCTATAATTTTGTGATTGTAGGCTATGAGATTACATTTGAGGTTCTAAAGCTTTTGAATGATGATGATATAAAAGTCCTGTTGCCAGATAAAAAGCTTGCAACAAAAGTACTCTTCCGGAATTGCTTCAGAAAGTGGCAAAAAGATAATGTAAGTCTAAAGTTTATTATCGCAGTAATTATAAAGACAAACAAGATTACAGTTATAATACTTTTGATCGTGATGTTTTATGTATGGGAGTAAGGTACTGATTTTTAAGTTATGGGTAATACAGACTATATTTCAATCAGTTGTTGATCCACCATACGTAACATTTGTTTTCGAGTTGTATACAATGAATAAACTTCTGTAATAAATCTCTAACTGTGATTATTCCAGGGCTTTGGTATATTTCAAACTGCAAATCACAATCAGCAAGTCGAAGAAGTCATATTTAATGACATAGATTCATGGTTGAATACTTCTGATCGTTCACAAACACCAACCAGTTCTAAAGAGTCTGTTTTACCGAATGCTGATTTTGTAAGTTTTCTCAGCTTGTGTCCAAATAATTAATTAAATAACATCTTCCCGCAGGAAATAGATTTTCAGTCAATACTTAAAAGTACTCTAAAGGGAAATCAGGTTTTAGAGTACAAGACCCTTAATGCAGAAGCATCTCTTCCAAAAAATTGGAGGCTTATATTATGTGAAACTATTTGTGAACATTTCATTAAAAGAAAATGCTTACTCAAAGCAAAACAATTCGAGGAGCTTAGTGAAGCAATAATTAATTTTTTTCCTTCTGAAATTAAAGTAAGTAACGATGGAAAATACAGTTTCTTGAATAAAGCAGTTTTTCGTTAAGGAGACTTATTATATACCGCGAATTGTGAGTAATGGAACGACCTTGTGTGGTCCACGTGGATGTTTGATAGACAAGTACAACAATATAACCCGAAACTTAAGAGGAGCTGGGCTCTTGAATTCACGGTATGCACCAAGGACTAAAAAAATTAAACTTAGCCTTAATACCGAAATACTTCCAAGTAAAATCAAAACAATACGTATCTGCAGTTTTCCAAAAATATCTTACATTTTCAGCTATAGACTCAGAGGAACAGGAGCGTTTAAAGCTATGGTTGAAAGTCAATCGGCAACCTTGCACAATAGTAACACAGAAATGGAAAAATTCTTTTTCCGCACGCCTACGATTTATTGAAACCACTGTGGAGAGGTGTAATGTAGTTGCAGAGTGGCCAATTCTACGCCACAGTTTAGGATATACTTTGGTAAGTTGGGAAAATATAAAGACAAATGAATAAATATAAATGACCTTGAAACTATTTTTAGATCGAAACCGATTTTTTGTTAAGGAATCCAGAGAAAGAACTTCTACTATTTTCTCGTTGGGAAAGATTCACGCGAGAAATTTATGATGTATATACAACTGAGATTAAAGACAAGCAAGGAAAAGAGCTTTTAACAAAATTGGATTCCGGAACCATAGGTAAAAAAGTACTATTTTCTTAAAATCAATATAATAAAATACATATTATTTTTAGATGGTAAAAGCTGCATTTTTCTTTACCTTCTTAATACAATATTGGTCCCAGTCAACAGAATTAAAATAAAGGCAGAAAAAAATAGTGAATCAGCAGCATCTACGTGGAAACCCAGTATTAAAGATGCTCAGGACTCTTTTGTTGCACAAATTTCCACAGAAAACGACTTGCAGCCAGCCTTAGAACGATTGCGGGAAAAATATTTTGCGTTAGGTCTTACGTTCCAACCAATTATTATTGTTGTATGAGAATCTTTGTCTAACATCCACACATTTTTAGTAAGTTATGACAATATTATATATAAGGTAGACTCATTTTTGAAAACAGTAGATATATTATTTAAAATTTTTCAAGTTTTAAACTTTAAATATCCTCTGGAATCTAACTTGATGTGGTTATTTATCCAGCAATACTTTTATGATTTAAATTTCACATCTGACAGAAAATATTCAAATTTGCAAAGTCTTTTGAGTCGCTTAAAGTCAAGTTAAACTTGCATTATGTTCATTTGTTATATATGTAAGTTAAATTTTCCACAATCCAATATTCTTATAAAACACTTAAAATTTTTTCATGGCTTAATTAGTACTTCTCATTATCACTGCTCACAGAAAAACTGTCCTCAGTCATTTGGGTCCGTGTACTCATTTAAAAAACATTTAGATAAAAGACATAATGTCGATTCTGAAGTCAAATGTAATATAAATACTGATAAAATAGAGAATAATAACGAAACATTAATTCCGCATATAGAAAAAAGTAATTGCAATAATTCTTTATCTCCTAATCATTCACCCGAACCAACGGTAAGCGAAAATATTCCGATAAATATTTTAAGAAAAGAATATGAAAATTCCATTCTTTCATTTTGTTGTAAGCTGGAAGGCAAACCTGGTTTAATGCATAAAATTGTATCAGAAATAGTTAAGGACACTGAAACACTTATATTCAAGCCGCTCTTCAATCTTTTAAAACAAGTAGTTTACTCAAAATTGAGCGACATTGATAAAGTTATAGTCGAAAAACAGTTCAATTGGATAGAAACCTCATTAAAGAAGTTTAACAGTGAATACAAGTTAATAAAACTGTTAAAGGATACTGACTGCTTTATAGAGCCCACTCTCTTTGAAATAGAATCTGAAGTTACCACAATACATAAAGTTGGAGTTCCACAAATATCAACTATAGTACACAGTGGGACCAGAATACCCCTAAAAAAGCAATTAAAAAAATTCTTCGAGTTACCAAATGTTTTAAAATATGCCTTAACCGTTATAGAAGAACCATTGAGTAATAATGGTGGTAATGTACAAATTTCAAATTTCGTTCATGGCGAGCTATTTAAAGAAAAAATAAAACAGCTATCTGGAAAAACTGTGATCCCCTATTTTCTTTATTTTGACGAATATGAAGTTAACAATCCACTTGGGTCCCATGCTATTGAGAATGCCGTGGGCGCCTTTTACATATCTTTTCCAACATTACCTTCCGAATACAGGTCACAATTAAGAAATATGCTTCCAGCAATGTTCATTAAAAGTAAATATATTAAACAATTTGGAAATAATTCATGCCTGCATGTACTCATTGAAGAAATTATTAATATTGAAAAAAATGGTATATAAATATCAACAGAAAAGGGTGAAATTAATGTTCATTTTTTGCTCGGACTTATTATTGGCGACAACTTAGGTCTGAACTCCATTTTAGGATTTTCAAAATCTTTTTCTGGTAATTATTTTTGTAGGTTTTGTAAGCGAAACAAAAGACAAACTATAACAGATAGCGTAGAATATAAAAATGAATTACGCAATGCGGATAATTATTTAGAAGATTTAGGTAAAGATGATTTTAAGAAAACTGGCATTATAGAGAAATGCGTATTCAATACGATACCTTCCTTTAACGTAACCTTCAATTTTAGAGTAGATATTATCATAGATGGCACAAGAACTAGATGTCGCATACAGTACCAAAAAAGTTACAAAATTTATATGGCGGGGTGGTCCATTCCGGAATGGACCACAAGATTTAAAATGATGTATGCGTCGAGTGATTCATATTTTTTCGTATCTGAAGTATGGAAGAAGTCGGTTAAATGTATACAAAACTGCTATTATAAAAATATTTGCTTTTGGCATGCTCTACAATATGTTATGGTCCATTCCAGAATACACTACCCATTTCACAATCTGTATACTCTGTTTTAGTATGCCATGCGACATCTAGTTCTTGTGCCATCTATGATATTATGCATGATCTATTTGAAGGTGTATGTCGATATGACCTTAAAAATGTTTTACTTTATTTAATAAGCGAAGCCAAATTATTTAGCTTGGACACACTAAATAGCAGGAAACAAGCATTTGATTATGGAGAAATTGAATTAGGTAACCTTTCAAAACCAATTACTTATAACAATATCATAAGTAACCAATTTAAAATGAGTGCAAGTGAAATGTACTGCTTTATTAATTTCTTACCCTTAATAATCGGAGATCTTATTCCTGAAGGTAATCATGTATGGAATTTCTTTTTATTACTTCTTAAAATCATTGATATCATTCTTTCACCTAGCTTTACAAGCGAAAGTTTGGTTTTATTAAAATCTATGATAAAAGAACATAATGAGCTTTATGTTAGGTATTTTCACGATAATTTAAAGCCAAAGTTTCATTTCATGGTCCATTATCCAAATATTATTAAACAGGCAGGCCCATTAAAAAATTTATGGTGTATGCGTTTTGAATCAAAACACCAAGAATTTAAGGTTTACTGTAGTAACATTACATCAAGGAAAAATTTATGTTTGTCCATAGCTATAAAATCACAAATGACATTTGCATATCGGCTTATCAACGCCGACGGTCTTAATGAACGGATTGAATATGAAGTTCGAAGTGTAGGTTTTGATAAAGAGTTCTCTATTAATAAAATAAATAACGTAAATCTTTTTAAAAAAGCTGATCTTAATTCAGTTGATACTACAAATTTTCTTTTATTTAATGGCATTAAATATAAAACGGGATTCTATCTTGCTGTGTATGATGCAGACAATTTAAAGCCCTATAAAATAGTTAAGATATTAATATACCACAAAAAAGTTTATATGTTATGTATGCATGTGAATGTAGTTGGGTTTGATAGTCATTTGGAATCATTTGAAATAGGGGAGGACACAGAAATATTAACTATCTATCCGATTTCATATTTTACGACTTTTCCTGTACAACTACACAAAGTTCCCACAAATAAAACTTTAATAAGAACACAATTACTTATGGCAAACTAGAATAGGAAGTAATAGTGCACATATTTACACTTGTTTATTTTAAGACCGTTGGTACATTGGAAAACAAAAACGGAGACGCTGAACCGAAATATTCAATTTAATACCCTGAAACAGCAAATATTTCTAATAAAATTTAACTAAAAGTTCGGACATTTCTTATCTTTCATTATTCGCAGGAAATTATAAATTTTTTATATATTTTCTCAAGAAATATTTGTTGTTTCAAGGTGATATTGAGATTGAGTTTTTCGTTTAAGCGCTTTCGTTTTTGTTTTTTAATGTGGCAAAGGGCTAGCCCAGGGTTGTTTTGGGTTTCATGTTTAGCTCATATCGTATATAGGCATTTTGCTCTTCAACTTTCGTAAAAACGGGATAAACTTCTGAAAGGATTTGACACAATGCAGCGCAATGAACAATTTTGTTGAAGCTTAAATGCTTACACGGAGAGAAGTTTTTACGTTAGAAACAGCCTATAACAATTCAAGTAAATTTAAGAGAACTAGGCTAATATTTAAATTAAGTTTTTTATTTGCATTAATTTTTTGTTTATAGAAACAAAAAACGATATTCCTGTATATAGACATTTCTATCCGTGTATTTATAGAGAGAATGGATTTTGTCAACATATCCGTAGCCATAAAATTAAACAAAGTAAACTGTTATTAGTTGGGAATTTATCAATTTAAGTTTTGTTTTGTATTTACATAATATGTATAAGTTTCAGAAGCTATTAAGAGAATATTTAAATATTCAAGACGACTTTATACTACGATCATAAAACTAAACAAATGTAAATTTATTAACTTTTTGTAATAAAATAGTAACCAGATAAAGGCTGTTTTCTATTTATCAAAGAAAAAAGCAATTATGGCAATTCGTAAGGCAAAATATCTCTTTCTTTTTTCCAAATCATTTATCGAACAAATATTTTATCTGTGCAGAATTGTGGACGCAGATAATATACCTTGCAGCAACAAATTTGTTATCTAGATTGAATTTATGACGGACAATATATTAGTTGATGCATCCTGTTAGATCTCTTGAGCAATAATTTAAATACGTTGAAGCAACCAGGTAGACATTTCCACATTAAACAAATTGATTTGTTCTTATTTACCTAATGCTGAATTGTTGAAGCAACAATAGTTTAATTGAGAGGACATATTGGATTCATTAAGGCAACATGTTAGATTTGTCGGGGCAACAGATTAGATACGTTGGGGTAACAAAGTAGATATTTGTTCATTAAAAAAATTGAATTTGTTGAAACAACATTTTATAATTAGTTGGAGCATCAATTGATTTGTTCTTATTTACCTATGCTGAATTGTTGAAGCAACAATAGTTTAGTTGAGACGACATATTGGATTAATTAAAGCAACATGTTAGATTTGTCGGGGCAACAGATTAGATACGTTGGGGTAACAAGGTAGATATTTGTTCATTAAACAAATTGAATTTGTTGAAACAACATTTTACAATTAGTTGGAACATCAATTGATTTGTTCTTATTTACCTATGTTGAATTGTTGAAGCAACAATAGCTTAGTTGAGACGATATAATATATTCGTTAAGACAGCATGTTGGATTTGTTGAGGCAACACTAATATCCGTTGAAGTAAACATATTTTATTTGTTAATTAAACAAATCCAATTTGTTCGTACAAATTTTTGCAATTGGTTCAAATATCAATTTATTTGTTGGTTCATATGCCACAAATACATTTGTTGAGATAACGTGCTGTTTTTGTTGATCCAACAAATCCTTTTTTTTCAGTGTGGGGTGAATATATATCTGAAAATAGATCATGTGAAACTGCTGCGATATTAAATGCTAAATTTAAAGTTTTGGTGAAAGAATGCGATGTTCTAGATGATAACAAAATGAAAGTTTATAAGAATTTGATAAGATTAAGTTCTATAAAAAAAGTCTTATAAGCAGAAGAAAATTGTATAATAATCTGGTAGGAGTATGTTCCATACAAAATCTAACAGGCAGAAGAAATTTTATAAAAATCTGGGTGTCTCTATAGAACCACAGGAGACTTAATTTTTCACAGGTTTACCTGGTAATCACTCTTTTTAAAATTTCGAATGGGATCCTCAAATAAATGATAGTACTGCAGGGTTATCCATTTGAGAACCTTTTTCACATAGCTCATCAGCTGCTTCATTACTCTACATATCCATATGTCCATGAACCTAGAATAAGGTGACCATATGCTATAGGCTATAGCTTTACAAATACATAGTGGTAAAACAAAATTTTATAAGAATCTGGTAACAGTATGTTCTATCCAAAATCTAATAAGCAGGGAAAATTTTTATAAGAAATTGGTATGTTTTATACAAAATTTCAGTGGCAAAAAGAGAATTGCATGAGAATTTTGTTAGTGGTTAGTGTCTTTTTGAATGTGAGACTGTTAAGATGAATATTGAGGAGTTTATAAGAGAATATAATAACATTTTTCTCAATGAGCATAAGAAACAAATGCAAGATTGCTATAACTTTTTCAGATTATGTAAAAATATTGAGAAAGTCGAATCAAAATGTTATGAGTACCATGTAAGCTGAGCTTGGGCAAGAGATGATTCAACGGATTTAACAGTGTGAGTTTATGGCCGAAAATATAAACAAATTTGATACAAATGATTACCCAGATGATAATCAATTCAATCTACCGCTCATGAATAAAAAGATTCCTGGTCTAATGAAGGATTAACTGAATGGGAAAATTATGAGCGCATTTGTAGGCTTGAGCTCAAGAATATACAGTTTGCGTATAAACAATAGTAAAACTGTAAAGAAATCAAAAGGAGTAAAGAATAATGTAGTCCAGAGGCATATCAATTTCGAAGAATACATCGAATGTTTGAATAACAAGCGAGTATTAACTTCTAATCACAGCTCCATACGATCGCATAATCATAATGTCTACATGATCAGCCAAAAGAAGATTGCATTGCGTCCATATGATAAGAAGCGGTATATTATAAGTGGGACAACGGATACTCTACCATGGGGACATTACTCTATTCAATCAGAACAGCAAGGAGCAGACACAGAAAACATAGTCTAAGGCTAGTCTAAGATATATATTGTAAATAAAACTTGTATTATAGCTAAAATACCATTTAATGAAATAGTTTGTTTTAACTGTATTATAGTCTAATATATACATTATAGTAAAATAAAAAAGGTAGAGGTAAACCGATTAAAGGAAGCCCAACCATTGAATGATACACTAAGAATTAAATGTTAATATTTTTCAATTTATAACATATTATATTTTATACATGGTATTCTTTTTATTCAATTTCCCTACTAAGTCCAGAGCTCCCGAATTACATTTGCCCACTACAGCGAGCTTCTAATGGGGCGGTTGAGCGTTTTACCCAGAATGCTAGGGCGGATTGAAAAAAAACGTATACACGTGGGCTCGACATTGACCCCTGACATCACATTTGAAACCGGAAGGGCGCTATCAGACCTGTTTGAAAAGCTGTTAAGTTGTTATCTGACCTGTTCGAAAAGCTGTTAAGCTGTTATCAGACCTGTTTAAAAGCTGTTAAGCTGTTATCAGACCTGTTTAAAAAGCGGATGAGCTGTTATCAGACCTGTTTGAAAAGCTGTTAAGCTGTTATCAGACTTGTTTAAAAAGCTGTTAAGCTGGTTTGAAAAGTTGGTAAGCTGTTATGTGACCTGTTTGAGAAGCTGTTAAGCTGTTATCAGACCTGTTCGGAAAGCTGTGTAGCTGTTATATGACCTGTTCAAAAGCTGTTAAGCAGTTATCAGCCCTGTTTTGAAAAGCAATGTGGAGTCCCCTGTGACATGCTTGATTATAGGGAATCAAGGTTGTAGCCTCCAAGATAGACTTCCGGATGAAGGTCACGGACTTGACGCCCTTGCGGTAATTATGGATCTAATTTGAGAGATACCAATGCATTAGTCCCACGCCTTGAAGCTGTATAAGTTTACTGATTATAGCTTTATACTTAGCCGATCTAGTACCGTTTATTTGTCCATCTACAGCATAGTCACGTTTATGTACATTGGTATCTCTCAAAATAGTCCCATGCCTTCATGCTGTATAAGTTTACTGATTATAGCTTTATACTTAGCCGCTCTAGTACCTTTTATTTGTCCATCTTCAGCATAGTCACTTACTCCCAGCTGAATGTGTGTCTATTTGCAGCCGGAGCCCGAATCTGTAGGCAGCTACATTCGATACCATCAGCCCAAGGTACAGCGCCATATACACTGATTACTCAACAGGGAGTTCTTAATTGAGGAATCGTAGTCATTTGGTTAACAATTTATTTTGATTCGGAAGATAAGAAAGTAGGCTTAGGATTATCAAAACACCACATTTTTGTACCAATAGAAGTTAGATCAGTAAAGTGGCCCCACCCCGCCGCTAATGATCTCAGCCAACAAGCCCCATAGCCCCGTTCAACAACAAGCCTGATAATTCCAGCCAACCATATTATAATAATAGTATACAAAGCAGACGACCAAGCTCCAAGAGGGCATGAATATGATCAAGTCTACATCAAACATGTGTGCTAGAGAGAGAAAGAAGTTTCGAGAGAGCGAGATGGTCTCAAAGTACGGTATTCACTAAAGCTTCCTAGCGTGTTAGAGCGAGACATATTACAGCACTCCACTACTTATCCAAAACTAAATTAATATAATCATACCACCTTCTTTCATCAAAACTTTTAATTTAGTCCACTCTCAACCAACCTAATGCTTTCATGGTAATATTTAAAAATAAGCAAATAACACTAACCGCTCTCGACCATCGCCATGGTCTTAACCAAAGCGTGTGTGTGTGTGTGCGCCCCTGCCAGCCTGTGTGTGTGTGTGTGTGTGTGTGCTTCTTTAATAAACGTTTTTCTACTCCATTCTAAGTAAATGCTACATCAACTCGTAATGAATAAAAAAACGCAATGCTGGTAACCCGAATGTTCGGAAGGTATGTATATACCTACCACAGCCTCTTTTTAATACTAAAAATAAGAAGAAGATTTAATTAATTGCGGGGGAATGTCAAATTGTATTGTGAAATATAGTGCAAATTTCGCGATTTTTAAAGTCGATTATCTCTGAAACTATAACTTTGCGCAAAATTTTGATTAAATATTTGTGATTTGTGAGTAAAAAGGAACTAGTGTTGAAAGTTTAAAGAAATTCGGGGTTTACATAAAATCTGGGCTTATGCCAAGACTTTTCAGTACGCGTACACCCCTACACCGAAAATTTTCTTATCAGGCTTTAATTTGCATTCTTACCATCCCCAGCAGCCGTGATCACTTTTTAGATATCGAATATCATGATCACTCTTGTTTATAAAAGATATATGTATACAGACTACACCTTACGTTATATGTAGTTGTTGTTGATTTTGTATAAGCAAAAGAAATTTTCAGTTATAACTTCCGCTACTCATCTAAGACATGTAACAAGTAAAAAAGCTAGACTTTGGAGTAGTCGAAATCCACTTATTACATTGCAGGAGTGAACTATTCATATATTCTCAGAACGACCACCTTTTACATAAATTTTGTAATAAGGCACAGAAAAGAAATTTTCAATTATAACTTCCACTATTCATCTAAGACATCATATCCTACAGATCAATATGAATTGTTGTTGTTTTCTGCTGAAGAAATTGGGAATCTCACATTAAAAAACATAAGTCACTCAATTTGTTTACTTTACTCGGCTGCTGTGCGAATTTGTTTACATTATTCAACTGCGAATTTGTTTACTTTACTGGACTGTGTGAATTTGTTTATGCAAGGAATAAAATTCGAAGCATTCCAACTGAAGAGCAGAATTCCACATTTACTAATTTCCATTACTTATCTAAGTGAACATATCTACCTACATTCGCCCCAGTCAGCTTCGCCTGATCTATTTTTAAATATATGATCATATAGTGTGTAATGATTATCCCGTGGATGGATGTGGTGCAACGTTTCTCCTTGTCTATGAGTGGCTATTGGTGTCAGAGACTGCCTTTCGTAGTGGGCGAGATTGCTCAGCCGAAATTAATTCTGGAGTGCAGGCGAGAAAGCTCAGCCGATATTAATACTGAAGTGCAGGCGAGAATGCTCAGCCGATATTCGCACGATTTATGGCGTCAAAGACTGCCGAAGTTATTAGAGAGAGGAATTGATATTAAAACACTTTTCTTCTCTAAAACGTACTGTCTTTATTTCGAATCAAGTTCTATATATATATATTTAATCGCTACCCCTACCTAGTGTATAAATCTACCAATTAGTTAATTTATTGCAATACATTGCAATATAGATTATTCACCCGGAGTAGCGCAATCAATATTTCCAAATCAATATTAAAATTTGGCCATGTTGCACATTCACAACATTTCCCACATTCGAGTTCACTGAGGTCAGTGTAATGCATGAATGGTGTGAAATGCCGTGTCAGCAAACTGGCGTGTGTCGCACTGAGGTGCATTGCCCTTGTCATTACAATAATTTTCATGAATGGAAATTATGCATGAATCATAATAAATGTGATTATGTTTTTGCATGCTTGTTCTCATTCTTTTGATTTCAAAGTTTTTTGTTGTTTTTAGAGCGTGTGAATTTGATGAAAATATTTTATTGAAAATATTTGATTGATTGGTATTTGATGCGCTACATCCCTCCTCTTATGGAAAAAAAAATTTTGCTTTATTAAAGGAAAATTTTTGTTTTAATCTTATAGTGTAGTTTTCTATCTAATACTCCTAATGAAATGATTCGTATATTTTATCTAATTCTTATCTATACAGCCAATTCGATTGTTACATGCTACTTATGGTGAACCTTAAATTTTTTTCAGCCGATTATTATGTACTTCTTTTATTATTTTATCTATCTTTATCTTAGTGTTAACGTTATTCGTATCAATTACAATGTATGGCCCTTTATATGGGGGTTCATTCTTTCTCTTATTTCCTACTTTTAACAATACTTTATCTCCTATCTTAATTTTTAGTGGGTTAGTAATTATGCTAAGATTTTCGCTTCTTTTCTTTTTAGAATTCTCCAATAGTGCTTTGGCTATTCTTTGACTTTCTTGCAGTCGGAACTTTAGTTCTTTTGAATAGTCTTCTAGATTGTAGATCGGATCTGTCCTGTTTTGATCTAATGTGTCTGGAAGCGATGCTAATTTGCCGAATATTAGTTCGTGTGGTGAAATTTTGGTTTCGGAGTGAGGTGTGATATTGTAGCAGAATGTGTAATAGGGTAACCATTCATCCCATTCGCCATTCTGAGCTATTGATAATATGTATTCGTTCAGTACACGATGATTCCTTTCAATTGCACCTAGAGTTTCGTGGTGAAACGGAGTTGAGGTGACTTGGTCTATTTTGAAAATTTTGCATACCTCTGAGATTAATTGGTTGACAAATTCGGTGCCTAGGTCCGTTTTTAGGATTTTGAAGGTTCCATATTTCAAGATTATTCTTTCGACTAATATCTTTGCGACTGTTTTGGCCTCTTTATTCTCCATGGGGAATGCTTCTACATATTTTGTTAGTTGACATTGACATGTCAGGATGTATCTGTAGAATTTACTTTGTTTAATGGGTCCTACTGTGTCAACTTCTAATATTTCGAAACTTTGACTTGGTGTGTTAGTTTCTATCATTCTTTCTTTGGTGTTCCTTATTATTTTATTGCACTTACATTTCTCACAGTTATTTACGTAAGTTTTGACCATTTTGCTGAGATTTTTCCAACAGAATCTTTGTTTAATCTTATTAATTGTGCGTTTGACTCCTGAATGTCCACCTGTGTATGGAGTGTCATGAAATTGTTTGATTATGCTTAATTGTTCTTCCTTGTTTAGTATCCTTCTTGGGGGTTTAAATATTATCATGCGCAAACTTTTCTTTTCTTTTATTTTAATTTCCTTCTGCAGATCATTAAACTTCTTCTTAAATTCTTCTATGTCGACTTTTTTAAATATTTCTTCTTCTTTTGAGATTGCTAGCGTTTGAATTCCGTTGTCAATCATCGCGTGAGTAAGCTTCTCCAATATCGATCCTAAGTTCAGATTCAGATTATCGCAGTACTCGATTGCAACTTCATTTTTTGATATGAGTATACTCTTCTTTTTATTATACTTTCTTCTGTGGACGTCCTCCTTTATCTTTATGAATTTTAATTGTTTTACGTTTCTTATTTCGGAGATTGAAGTGCATTCGTAGATGAGAAGTTGGCCTGACGATTCATCGACACTTTTAATATCTCCAAGTTTTTCGCATGCTTCTGATTCGTTTGCTTCCTTTGATCTATTCCTCGTTGTTATTTTAATTTGCGCTGTTGATATCATTTCTTTAAGCATATCCGAGTTAAGCTTTATCCTGGATAGTGCGTCTGCATTTGTATTCAGTAAACCCTTTTTGTATATTATGTCGAAGTCATATTCAGATAGTTCTAAACGGATTCTTGTCATCTTTGATGATGGATCTTTGTGTGTAAACAAACTTACTAGAGGTCTGTGATCAGTCACGACTGTGAATCTTCTTCCATAAAGGTATGGTCTGAAGTGTTTTATTGCCCAGTAGATTCCGAGAAGTTCTTTTTCTATGATTGGTTTCTTAAGTTCGTGTTTATCTAGGGTTCTGCTTGCGTAGGAAATGGGTAGGTCTTTGCCTATTTCTCCTTGAGATAAAATTGCGCCTAATGCAAAATTTGATGCGTCTGTCGTTAAGACAAATTGTTTTGAAAAGTCTGGATATTGTAATATGGGTGGGTTGGTTAATTTCTGTTTCAAGGTGTCAAAAGCTTTTTGACATTCCTCTGTCCAGATGAAGGGTGTGTCCTTGCGGGCTAAAAGATTTAAGGGTTTGGCTATGGATGCAAAGTTTGGTACGAATCTTCTGTAGTAGTTACAGAAGGCCGTAAATCTTTTTGCTTCATCTGCATTTGTGGGTTTTGGATAATTGGTCACCGTATCGAATTTTGCGGGGTCTGTTTTTACTCCCATGTTAGTGATTAGGTGGCCTAAGTAAATCACTTCTGTTTGCAAGAAGTTGCATTTTTGTGGGTTTAATTTTAGGTTATATTGACGCAATCGGTCGAAAGTTCTGCATAAGTTTCTGTTGTGGTGTTGCAAGCTGCATCCAAAGATTATTATGTCGTCGACATATAAAAATGTCTCGGCATCTAAACCTGCTAGAGCTACTGTAAGCATTCTTTGGAAGCTGTTAGTGGAGATCTTTAATCCAAAAGGTAATCTTTTGAATTGATAGTGACCTTTGTTGGTCGAAAAGGCAGTTACAGGTCGTGATTGTGGGTGTAACCCGATCTGGTGAAAAGAACTTGTTAGGTCTAGGGTTGAGAAGTATTTTGCTCTCCCCAGATTGTCTAGGATGTCTTCGAGTCTGGTTAACGGGAATTTGTCATCCATTATCTTTTTGTTTAATTGTCGAAAATCGACTACCATCCTCCATTTATTTTCATCTTTAGTTCCCTTTTTTGGAACTACTAGTAAAGGGGCGTTGTATGGGCTTGTCGAGGGTTCTATGATGTCCTCTTCCAGTAACTGATCTACCTGTTTGTTTATTTCATCGCTCTGCACTTGTGGCAAGCGGTACTTCTTTATGTAGATTGGGGTGTGATCTGTCATACTTATCCTTTGCGTGTAGAAATTATTCATTGTTAGTGTATCACCCGTTAGATGGAATATATCTGAATAGTTTCTGCATATTTCAAACAGTGAGTCTTTTGCTCTTTCATCTAGGTTATTTATATTCAATTCCTTTTTTAATTTTTCGAAGCGTGTCTCGTTGTCGTTTTCTATTGATTTCACCTTCCTTATGAAATGGTATTCTGTTAGAGGCACAATTTTCAGTTGTGGTGGTTCGATACTGATGTCCTGCTCCAGTGTATTGAGCAGTTTAACGTGAACGATCCCTTTTGTTGGTATAATGGCATTTGCAATAAAAATTCCATGCTGGAGTTCTTGGCTCAAAACTATGCTGTCTTCGTTTACTTTTATATCCATTGCTTGATATATTTGTGATCTTGCTGGAATTGTGATGGTTTTTACTTCTGGGATCCTAGTCATGATTGGTATCTCAATGTTGTTATTTTCTGTGCAAATTGTTAGAATGAATTGTTCATAGTCGAGTTTGCATCCGAATTTGGTCAAAAAGTCTAGTCCAATTAATCCATCCGTAGAGATTGGGAAATTATCTTCTACGACATGTAATTTGTGTTCTATTATGTCTCCTTCGACCTCAAATTTCATGTTTAATGTTCCAATTGTTTTAATTTCACCTTCTGTTACTCCTGTTATTCTGCAGGATTCTTCTCTTAATTCTAAGTGATCTATTAGGCTATTTTTCTTAATTACTGATATATCCGCTCCCGTATCTATGAACCATGATGCATTCCTTGATGTTGCATCGCCTTTTATATTTACATAGTTGGTCAGGTTTTTGACCATGAATTTATGCATCTTTATGCATTGTTCGTTTGATATTCGTTGTCCCCTGAAAGCTGTGTTTCGGGGACTCCTTGTCCGTTTCCCGAATTCAATACATTTATTCGTCTAAAAAATGGACGATTCTGATTCCGTGTTTCTGGAATTCTATTTTGTGTGCGTACGTTGTTAAAATGTGTTGTATTTTGATTGTGGTTTTGTCTTGATGGGATGTAGATGTTCCTTCTTGCTTGATTTTGGTGATTATATCTATCACTGTATTGGTTCCCTTGCGTGTTTCTGTATGCTTGGAAGTTGTGTCCTCTTCTGTTGTTGTTCTGGTGAAAGTTTCGATTGCGATTGTAGTCTGTGAATCGTGTTGGGTGTGAAGAGAATCTTAGGATGTTTCCTGATTGTCTGTTGTCAGTGTCAATCTCTGTCGCAAGTTGTACAGCGGCTGATAAGGTTTTGGGTTGTGCGGCAAATACTGTGGTTTTAAATGGTTCTCTTAAGCCTGACTTAAAAGCATTTAGTGCTAGCTGATCATTTAATTTAGCAATTATTTGCCGGTTCTCTTCTCCTTGTTCGATTATTTGGATGTTGTTTAGTTCTGCTGCCAGCGATTCAATCTTGTTAGCAAAGTCTTGCACTGGTCTTTCACCTTGGTAGCTCTTGGCTAGTTCAGTTTGAATTTTGAGAGGATTCCTGTTAGTTCTGCATATCTTTTGGAACAATGTTTTAAGTTCTGACAGTGATGTTGGTGTCGGTTCGTTGCAGATTTTGTTACGTACCTTTTGTGAAATTTTTGTTTTAATCACGAAGTTGATTAGCTTTTTCTTTTCATCTGCACTTTCTATTGAATCATGAAGGAATTCTATGAGATTAATGAAGTTTGTTAGATTCTTTGGATCTCCATCGAACTCAGTTACCACTTTCATTGTTAATGGCATGTCAAACAAAGCCATTTTGTCAAATTTTGCACTTTCAGAGTTTTTTGTATTTTTATCCCTTAAATCACTAGTGTTTCTCTCGTCGTTGTCTCCTTCTTCTGTTAAGATTTCTTTTGTCTTGTTCTTGATATGTGTCTCTACTTCTTCGTATATCACCTGAAATTTATCTTTTATTGGTTGGCTGATCTGTTTATCTTCTTTTGACAGTCCACCGTATATCTCTCTGAATTCAACTTTTAGCTCATCTGTTTTATTTCTTTTCATTAACAGATTTCCTGCACTATATTCTCTGTATGGAGTTTTCTTAAAATTGTCTAATATTCTTTCTAATTCTTTTATTGTGGTTTTCAATTTATTCATTATACAACTACGACTTAATGTGCATTATACTTGTTTATTTATTTATTTATTTATGTACATATCATCTTATACCTGTATTGTTTTGCTGACCTTTTTATTTATTATTGAATTAATTTTCTTTTTCATATAATTGTAAATAATGACTACAACAATAATTGAAATAATGGTACTTAATAAGTATTTGATGTCTGAGATGTGGTCCTCAAAGGTGCTGACAAATAAATTTGTGGTCGTTGCTGTTGCTGCGTTGTTTGCCACGATATTTGTTGGTTTGGACTCCTTTCCTCCCATTATTTATCTTCTTGTATTCTTGATTGTTCAAGCGTATCGTCTCGAGGAAGTAATTTTTTTCCTTTTTTGTTACTGACAGGCTTGCCAGCCGATATAGGTCCGCGATATTCCGTCTATGTTTGACTGCTTTTCCTGCCCTCGTTCTCTTTGGTCGCTGTTTTCGCTGTTGTCTTTCTTGTTCTTCTTGCTGATTTTGCTTCTCCTGCTGCTTGGCTCTTCTTGCTCTGTATTCCTCGATTGTTAGCGGTTTTGGTCCAGCCTTAGGGTTTCTTTCCAATTCTTCTTTCAGTTGGTCTCGTATGCTTCTTGGTTCGTGGTGCAGGGTCGCCATGTAATGATTATCCCGTGGATGGATGTGGTGCAACGTTTCTCTTTGTCTATGAGTGGCTATTGGTGTCAGAGACTGCCTTTCGTAGTGGGCGAGATTGCTCAGCCGAAATTAATTCTGGAGTGCAGGCGAGAAAGCTCAGCCGATATTAATACTGAAGTGCAGGCGAGAATGCTCAGCCGATATTCGCACGATTTATGGCGTCAAAGACTGCCGAAGTTATTAGAGAGAGGAATTGATATTAAAACACTTTTCTTCTCTAAAACGTACTGTCTTTATTTCGAATCAAGTTCTATATATATATATTTAATCGCTACCCCTACCTAGTGTATAAATCTACCAATTAGTTAATTTATTGCAATACATTGCAATATAGATTATTCACCCGGAGTAGCGCAATCAATATTTCCAAATCAATATTAAAATTTGGCCATGTTGCACATTCACAACATTTCCCACATTCGAGTTCACTGAGGTCAGTGTAATGCATGAATGGTGTGAAATGCCGTGTCAGCAAACTGGCGTGTGTCGCACTGAGGTGCATTGCCCTTGTCATTACAATAATTTTCATGAATGGAAATTATGCATGAATCATAATAAATGTGATTATGTTTTTGCATGCTTGTTCTCATTCTTTTGATTTCAAAGTTTTTTGTTGTTTTTAGAGCGTGTGAATTTGATGAAAATATTTTATTGAAAATATTTGATTGATTGGTATTTGATGCGCTACAAGTGCAATCTTGTTTATAAAAGATACCTACAGATTAATATCATCAAATCTTTAATCCACGACTTATGCTATAGTTGTTGTTGTTGTTTTTTTTTTAGCTACTAATATTAATTATAGCCCGTAGAGGATTTCTGATGAAAATTTTTACCCCCTAGTACTAATACTATTGGCATGGACAAAAAATATCCTAGGGTTAACTTGAATCATTACTACTATTAATTATACCTGAAAAGGTAAGATCACTAATATCTCGAAGCCCGTAGCCCGTAGAGCATTTCTGATAAAAACTTTGTCCACCCCTATTACTAGGACCCCCACTGACACCTTCTAGAATCTATTGGTATGAACAAAAATATTCTAGGATTAACTTGAATTATTACTTATACTAATTACACTAATTCACTTAGGGAATTTCATAACATTTCTTATCCACATAAATACACAGTTGCACAAATGCATCCACGCCTTAGGTAACGTTTGCTCAGCCACCATCTAGCATAGCCCAACATACCACAGGCACTCATACTAAAGTAAACAACTAAGAACAAACTCAAGCTGACAAGTATACAGCCCCGATATAAACGCGCTTAGGGCATTTCACATCATTACTTAAGCCACACACATTCTACCCAGACAGACCCTAGTCATAGTATCAGATATTCCCACTAAAGCTCTCAGCAAATCTCCAGTAGCCAGACACAGGAGGGGCATCTCAAGATCAAATTGTAGCCTCCAAGACCAGATCAGCGTAAACAGCAACCGCCACCAATAAAGCTTCCCACCCCTTCACAAATGTTTAGAGCTTCAGCCAGGCGGTAGTAAAGGAATTCCCCCAGACAGGCCCTGTAACGTAGACCACTAGAAGGAATCCCCCAATGGCCCAGAGCCCGGTCTAGAGCCAGCAAAATAGTTTGAATTTTCCGGACACTTTTTGTATGGAAAAAGTGGTCCAGGATCCGCATAGGGTAACAACTAGGATAGAAAAGGTTATTGTGTCAATTATTTTTTCGTTAGAGTTTCTGTATCTTGTACTGTTTGATTGGAAGCATGAGTCCACGGGATATATGCTAATACGCAATACATATATTTGAATATATTAGAATTAGTTGGGGGAACTATCTGTAGTTCTTCTGTTGGAAGCAGGGTTTATCATGAAGTTAGACCCTCTTGGTGCCGCAGTGGGCACATCTGCAAGTATATGTTCCGGTTCCAGAGGTATATTCTTACCTATGCCGTTTTTTGATTTGCATTTCATGTACATGCAGATGAATAGGATAGTCATAACAAATGCTAATGTGGAATATGATAGAGCATAGTGGTGAATGTGGTGATTGTTTACATCTGCTATACATTCAGAGATTATAGCTTAAAAATAGTACGTCATGATCTCAGTAGCGCACTCAGGATTGGGCTTTGGGGGACCATAGGTGTCCCAAGTCCAAAAAAGGTTGGAAAATAGGGCTCTAAAGTACTGTCGTGCCCCCTGAGAAATTAGTGAATAAAACGCACGAAGTACCGTGAAACAATATCTTTATTTATCAACACTTGACCTATCTTAATACTTTACAACTAACCCGAACCGAAACATGATACTCTAAAATAAAGTCGCGACTGAATACTTCACGGCACTCGCCAGACCAGTCATTGGTCTTTTATGCCCCAATATTAGGTAGTAAACTTTTACTTGCAACGCGGATGTAAACAAATGACAACAACCTTGTCGTTTATTCTACCGGTTGCAGTACCTGAGTCGCGCAGTAGTAAACAAGCGCTTTACATAATAATTACCATGCGAGGTTAATTATTATTGTAATCATCGATTGCTCCACTAAGCGCTCATCGCAGCCAGCTGTTGAGCTAATCAGCAAAATAACCGACAGTTGCAGAACAGTACCATGCGAGGTTATTGTTTAGCAATTGCTGACTATTTCGCTGTATGCCTTTGGATGCTGGAAGAATCTTCCGTATATTGGGCCACAACAGTACTGCAAGTACTTCGTTTTTGAAGATATTGAAATCCAAGTTTTATTCTGTAAAATACGGACATGGATCATTAGGTATGGTTACCTCTCGCGATTGTTCTCGCAAAATTAAATCTATAAGCCACACCAGAAGCGTCGCGGGCCAGCAAATTAGCTGCCTTGAGGCGATTTTGGATATTACTCATAACCATAATTTTACCGCTGCCACTGGCGGCAAAATTTTGTATTCATTCCAAGTAAGTCCGTGCAACTCTTCAAATTCAGCTTTTGGCATTAAGTATTCGTAGAATCGATCCTCATCACTCTTCTCTGCTTTTCTTCAACTAGCGCATTGATAACAGAATTTCACCATCGGAACTCGAATACCACGGCTTAAAGCCACTCTTTTCTCAACCTTCAATAGATTAATCATTTCCACAAACAATAAAATGTATTTATTTATTTCCACAATTCTCAATCCACGTAATTTACGCCATCACAGCTTAGCTTTCATGCACACATCAGCATTTTGTTTGTGTTTACGATAAGATAACGGCACGCGAAAAATGAATACACATAAATACAACCAATTCCATGTGAAATTATTCTATTTCCATTCTATTTAAATATTCCTTATGTCAGTAGTACTCAAAAACTTGACAGCACCGATGCGGAGCCGCAGGAATCTGCGCAAAAAAGTGGACGTAATATGGACGCCAATGCACGCAATAGGCGACATGTGTGATAGGACTATCACCATTTTTTTTTAATTTTACATAATTGGAGGGTTTGTGAAAACAAAAATTTCCCTATATATAATACGTATTTCGCAAGTTATAGCATTTTAAAATTTCAAAAACATGCTGTTCTGGTCTTTATTAAAAATTCATTTGAAAGTTAAGATTTAAAGTTATATAAAAAAAAATGCCATCTAAAAAATATATACGAAAAGGGATTCAAGAATAAACATTATATCCGTCTTCCTTGAATATCCTATTTTATACCTCCTAAAAAATATCAAAATTTCACCTTGAGATCTAACCGGATCAGAGAGTCAAAGATCCAAAATTCATGAAAGCTTCACCAATCATTCATTTGCTCATAACAAATTCTTAGTTTCTTGAATATTTCATGAAAGTTAGTAAGTAATTATCTGCGAAAGTGGTGCAAGTAACAAAACTGACCGTGGGGGGAGGGGGCGTTCCCAATTCGGTACACTACTGCATGATCTACTAATACTATATGTCATGTATGCATTTTACGAAATTCCGACTATCTGCAGAATCTCAATACTGCCCATTCCTAATAAAATGTAAGGAAACAACAAACATTTAACTTTGAAGGAAAAATGTACTATAATTTGGCATCTAGCTGATGATCACGAATCAAATGAGGTTTCGAGTCGAATCATAAAAATGTAGAAAATGATTGATTTTGGCAAAAATTTCTATAAATAAAAACTACCTATTTACCTTCCACCAATAATAACACAACGCTGCCACTGAATGTGCTGCATGGTAATTAGTGGAATTGATTCCTCTGCTTTTTGATGGTCGATGGATTGTAGTAGTTGCTCTAGGTCCATGTTGTTTGTAATTTTAATGGGATCTACACCTATATGCGTTTCCGTAGAAGAAAACGTAATATTTGCGATCATATTTGAAATGTTTGTGGTTGGTATTAAATGGGAATTAAATCTTGATATTTTTATGTTATGTCCGTGCAAGATGAATTCTTTGCTACGGAAATAACAAACTGGGTAGATAGCTATTGTCCCTGTTCACTGCAGGGTTTCCGAACCAATTGAATCTTCACAAACGATATCTATATGGAAGGGTTTTTGAGGGAGAAAAGCCATGCATTTTGCTGTGATAATTGTGTCATATAGTAGTTCTATTTTAAAGTCAAAATTTCACATTTTGATGTAATAGTTTTTTATTTTATTAAATTGATTTCACATTGATTTACTCTATTGTTTGTATTTAAGATGGGTGCTGAAATTTTGCAATAAAAGTATGTATGGTCCAACCTTGCGTAATTTTGGAAGTAGTTACACTATGTATGTTCTGGAACACTTTTTTCATACAAAAAGTGTCCGGAAAATTCAAAGTGTATTTTAGTCTACATCACAGTGGGGAATTCCTTCCTACCGTCTGGCTGACCCGGGTATGACGTCATCTTGTTGGCTGATCCCCATCAGCTGATCAAGCTCTTGTCTTAGCTGATTTTTTTAATAAAATAATGTTGGATTTTTTTTGCTGGAATCGAACCGAGAACACTTGGTTTTGTAAAATCCGAGGCGCTCTTCCATGAGACCATGAAGGTGTTGTGTGAATATTCTTTAAAGTTGCTATATATGGGTAGAGTTCTGGCCCAGAGTTTTTTATGTAAAACTCTCGGCGCCACCATCGGTAGGTGGTTTGAGTACATACTAAATGTGGGCTTGTGTCTTGACTGTACTGGTTTACGTCTTGGCTGCAACATTGGGTCTTGGCTTACTGGTTAATGTCTTGGATACACCATTGAGTCTTGACTTGGTCTTGGATGTGTCATTTGGTGTTGACTGCGCCGTAGCGGCATTAGCTGATACTACCAGCATGTTCCGTTACTACGGCTTTCTTGGATGTGTGGTATGGTTCTCTTGAATATGTGAAGTTTTTTGCTTAACTTTCGCCCACACATGGCAGAATGCTACTGTTTTGGGAAGTTTTTTTCTTTGATTTTGCCCACACGTGACAGCATGCAACGGTTTTGGGAAGTTTTTTGCGTCAGTTTTGCCCACACCTTGCAATATGCTACGGTTTTTTTTTATGTGTGGTGCGCCTAAATCTAGGCTATTGCTGGTTGACCAGGGGATGACGTCATCTGGTTGGCTGATCCCACCGTAAGCTTACCAAGCTCTGTTTTAGCTGATTTTAAATGAAATAGTGCTGGATTTTGCTGGAAACGAACCGAGAACGCTTGGTTTTGTAAAATTCGAGGCGCTCTACCAGCAGGCCATGGAGGTGTTGTGTGAATGTTCTTTAAACTTGCTATAATAATAATAATAATAATAATAAGTTTATTTATTTAACAATTCATATAATTCATTCCAGATACCCATAGTTGAATATTAAAATAAACATCAACAATGACCCGAGGTCGTCTGTCGAGTTGGCAACAATATAAAAAAAAAACAACAAATTCATACTGACTAATGTATAACTAAGTAATATCCTATTAATAACAACAAAAGGAAGAAAAAAACTATTTGGCTTAGTCTAAGTACATATATATATATATTCTAACCCCTATAAGTGAGTCATAGATAAATACATACATGAATATTTTTGTTAGTTATTGTACTGTTCTATGAGCATTTGTCGATATTTCCAGGCTAGCTTGGCGTATTGGAAAAGACCTTCAAAATTTTTTCCGTTCAGAATTGTAATTACCTCGTCTTCTGTGAGAAATGTTTTACCGAACGCTAGAATTCTAAATTCTTTCAGAATAGGACAAACAGCCAGGTAGTGCAGTAAGTCTTCATCCTCTTCTAAATTACAAAGAGAGCATATTGAGCTACCATCTGTGCGCCACGGACTGGCATTTAGTGATAACATACCACTCCCAACGAACAATTTTTGTCCTATATAAAGCTCGGAGCTCTGCTAGGGAATAAATCTTGCGAACTTAAGGTGTTATAAGAAGCCAGATTATTGTCTCACCGAGTTCCCAGGGAATTGCACTAGACTCTTATAGCGCTAAAGTGGAGAATCCCATATCATGCTCGGGGAATAAAATTTAGTGTTGATATAGGAATAAAAATTCCTATAATGTACTTATATCGTAATCTCATATTGATTTCAGAGCTTATACAAGACTTTATATATACCCTATTGTAGAAATTTAGTGTTATAACGTTGTTGTAGGATTTCCTAAATTAGTCAACTTTACTTATATAGGAATTAAATATATCCGTATGTAATAACTTATTTGGGAACAAATTATCCCATATAGGAAAAGTGATCCTGATGTAAAATCATTAAGAAGCAATAGATCCAAGTTGACTCTACAAATTTATTATTCATGTGAAACTTATTATGCATGCGTGACTTAGAGTCGTATAGGAAGGTTTCACTTAACGCAAAAGATGGTATTATAAAATATGATTGAGGAACATATTTATTAATACTAAAATTATTTTTTCACATTGGTATATATTTGAATTTACCAACGATTTAAATTTTACTGTTAGTATCTATCACGCTAGATCGAAAAATAACAAAGCGCCTCAAAAGAAATAAATAAATACAATGTTTAATTAATTATGCTTAAAAACAATTATGTTCATTTGGTTCTCCAAATAAATGAAACTAATGTGAATTTATCTAGTTTTCAATAAATTTACTAATATGTCATTAGTTTCATATTTCTAAGTTAATTTATACCTAAATAAAAATGCGTCTTTTTTTATTACAAATATGGTCGTTCAAATAATCAGCAAACATGGCTACTGATGATATAGGACTTCAGTTCTCCCGTAAAGATTATAAATGTTGATATAACACACAAAATTTCCTACCATTGTACGTGTTGTAGGACCTACAAGGGCAGGAATAAACGCTTATATAGGTAACAAATTCCTATATAAAGATGTAAATTACTGTGTTGAGAATAGATATTTTGGTATGGCATTTGTAGTGCTATATAAGCATAGTAGAGCAAATACCGAAATAACAACATTCATATAGTACTTATGCTCCTATTTCGTGATGTGAATTCCTATATCAGAATTCCGATCGGCCAGCGTAGTGTGCTTTTAAAAGATTCTTGACAGTTGAAACAACAAGTTGCAATAAGTTTTTGGGAACGTGCGCATTTAAAGCACTCAAATCGGTCTATCAGAATTGAGTTGAGTGCATAAAACCATATAGACGAAAGAAAAATTAAACAAAAATCCAAGAAATCGAATAGCAAAAGCAGACGACAAATTTTGTGGATTTTTGCTATCAGATTTCGTAGAATTTTGTTTAAATTTTCTTTCGTCGATTTGCTATTTTGTTTTTTTTTTTTTTTAAATTACAGTTGCATTTTTTAGAAACATGCCATATAAAATTGTGAAGATAGTGGAAAACGGCGATACCATCCGCATGGGAAAAAGATGGTATTTGCATTGACCTCCCGTAAAACGAGTTACGTTGCTGCAAACGATGTGATTAAACGATGTGATTCCCAACCGAGAGCGGGCTGGTCACGCAGGATATACAAGCTAAAAAGGCAAGGCATTGGGGCAATAATCGTTGGTGGAAGTTTTGATATCCTGTAAATGATTGGCTTCATAGCAGATGATGTATTGCAAGTCAACGGCGTAGATGATGTTATTTTTAGAACATTTTTTCTTACTTTCCTATGAAATGTACCGGATTTTAAATTTTTTTCCACTCATCCATTAAGTTCGTTATTGTAATTCTAATTTCACTGTTCTTAAGCAACTGCGCATGTAAAGGAGGGTCATATATTAAACTTTTCTTCGGCGTTGTACTACCTGCGTGCCGCAACATGACACTTTAGCATCTCCTATAAGCTTTGGTATAGGAACACAATTTCCAAGTGATCCCCTTGATCCTATATAAAACTTCACAAAATACTGGTTGCTTATATGAGTGTTGATATTGAAAACGAATTCTTACTGAAATTACTTATTCCTCGCAGTCTTATATAAGGGTTGATTTGGGATTGATTATTGATATTTAGCTTGATATATTAACATACTTCCCAAGAGCTGTATTCCCATATTTAAATTTTCCAATACTGATATAGGAGTATTATATAGGATTACAATTCTCTGGGAATTATAGTCCCATATACCCTCGTTTATAGCACTTATATTCAAGTAGTAAATTCTTTATATAGGACTTATACTCCTTGGACTCATATAAAACAACAAATGTAGATATAACAGTCTAGTTATTCCTTTAAGAATTACAAGATCTATGTAAGAACTTAAATGTTGATCGAGATTTATATAGGAGACATATAGGAAACATTCCAAATTTTTAGCACTTGAAGTCTTAGCGATGTTCCTTGGGCTCCTATAGATTAGAATTAGCCGTATTTTCATAGTAGAGAAACTATCTTTAAAGTAGCTCAGTTCCCCCAAATTATAGTCTAATTTGTCATAAAGTCCGTGACGCACAGTCTGTCTAGCCCTATCATGAGCCCTTTCCCATAACCACTTTTCCTCCTTTTCCAAAATTTCACACAGAACTGGTGACAGGGTTTCTGTGCTCTGCAGGCGTGAATCGAGATGTATTTCATGCTTTTCAGCGAGATCTAACCACTCCTCATACCAATATAATTCGTTATCTATGGCTTTATTTGCTAATATATACGGCAATCTACTTTCCTTGTAAGAGCCCAGGACTTTAAGTATGTATGCAAAATGGCATTTTAACGTGTATATATACAGGTTCGGTAAACCTGTCTCTAACGTAAGCACGTAGTTGGGAGTTTTATTAGGTAAAAATAACAGTTTTTTAATAAAAAACCGTTGCAATTTTTCAACCTCTTCGTATTCCGTGAATCCCCAAACTTGTGCCACATAACACATCAATGATGATGAAACTGCTGAATACATCCTAAATTTAGAGGAGTGACTTATCTGTTCATTGCTTATAAAACTATTCCATGTGCTGTTGAGTGTTCCTTTTGCTGCAACTAGACGTTCCCTTAGATGTTCCCGTATTGATAATTTTGGGGTCAGGCTTACTCCCAAGTATTTGAACTTTTTAACCACTTCAATTTCTACTCCCTGATATACCCAGTTTTCTGAGGCTGCCCTCATTCCACCCCCTCTCTGGAATATCATAATTTTGGACTTCTCTAGGTTGAGTATCAGATTCCACATTTGGCAGTATCCTTCCAGCTTATTTATCATGCTCTGTAATTCTGCCGGACTTTCAGCCATTAGAACTAAGTCATCTGCGTATAGCAAGCTTTTAACAACCAAGCTGTCAATATTTACTCCCCCTTCCATACTGTCGTCAATATCATTAATGAATAATGCGAACAACATGGGACTTAACAAACACCCTTGCCTTGAACCTGTGTTAGTATAAAACTTTTCTGAGAGAACGTCGCCATTCCATACTTGTGCACTAGTATTTTGGTATAGCCCTTGGAGTAATCTGATAAATTTAGTCGAGATTCCAAGCTGGTAGAGTTTATAGAAAAGCGCACCTCTATTAATGGTATCGAAAGCGGCTTTGAAATGTACAAAAAACGCGTATACTTTTCCTCCTTTCTTAGCTAATTTGATTTTAATTATGCTAAAGATGTTAAAAATGTTATCAGTAGTAGAGTAGCCAGGTCTGAATCCTGCTTGTGACTCTTTTAGAACATCGTGACTTTGTTCCCATAAACCAAGTCGGTTGTTTGCAATGCCAGTCAGAAGTTTTGCAATCACATTCATGAATGAAAGTCCTCTATAATTTTCAGGCAAGTTTGGGTCTCCTTTTTTATGAATGGGGAATACAATCGAGTTTGTAAAGCTGTCTGGGATAATTTGACTATCAAATATATTATTAAAAGCTCTTATAAGTTTGTTCCAGTATTCTAATGGGGCTTGTTTGAAAAATTCATATGGAATACGGTCAGGACCCGGAGCCTTATTATCTTTCGCCTTTTTTAGTACTACTACTAGCTCCTCCAGTTGTATTTCACCATCCAAAATTGGGTCCCGTACATACGGGGCCGCATATAAGATCACTTCTGTTCTCATGAGTGGATTTAAAAGTTTCTCAAAATAATTTTTAAATCTAATGATATCTATGTCATTTCCTATAATGAACCTATTGCCACGGAGCTCTTTGACTAGAGACCAGAACTCTTTACTCTCAAGTGAAGTGCACAACTTAAGTGAAATTTCTTCATAATATGTATTTTTCTTTTTTTTACATAACTCTTTGAAGTTTCTATTTTCCGCCAAATACATACGTTTTTCAAACTCTGTGTTATGCTTTCTAAATAGCTTGAGCCACTTAAACGATTTTTGTCTTGCTTTCAGGCATGCCGTGTCAAACCATTTTTTCTTAAACGCTACCCTAGATCCATTAGGCATGCTTGTTGACTTAACGATTACATTTACTAGTTCGTCTATGGAGGTTTCATTCGTCATTTCGCGTATCACAAGCTCTATTTTGTTAATATATAGATTTGCATTTTGACTTTTCCATTGAAGTTTTGGCAGTAGCCTCATCTCTGTACTCAAACTGGTAATATTGAGCTCATTGGTTAGAGTGCATACTAACTCCACCGGAAGGTGGTCAGAATATGGTTGATTAATTATAGTAAGACTTTTAATTAATGCAGATAGAGTATGACTGACAGCTACCACATCGTTAACCGAGGTTCCATTCGCATTAATGAACGTATACTCCCCGGAAATATCCCCTTGTGTACGCCCATTTAAAATAATTAATCCTTGATCTCCGCACAGTTCTATAAACTTCTTACCCTTGCTATTAATGATCTTGTCCATAGATTTTCTCATCGTTCTGAGGTTAAAATTGGATATCCCAGTCTCAAGAGCTATTTCCTGCTCTTCACCTATTCTCACGTTTAGGTCACCTAAAACTATTAGGTTTTCAGCAGTCATAGTCTCTACACATTCCAACAAGGTTAAAAAATGTGGCTCCCAGTTATTACAATTTAGATAGGTTGGTATTATGTAGATAACTATTTTATTCGTGTTAAGCGACAGTATAGTACTATTACTTATGTGTTGAAATTTTACTAATTTACTGTATATACTGCTTTTTTTCACCCCGTATACACACCCTCCTTTTGCTCTTCCAAAAGACGCCGATCTTACTGCATTTACACAGCAAAGTTCATACCCTACAAAGTATTTTCTGTATTTATCTATTTCAACTTCAGTTACATGCGTTTCGTATAAAAGGAAAATATCGTATTTATGAATAAGCTCAAAGAAACCTGGAAACATTAACTTGCTTTTCAAACCTGCAATATTATATGATAAAATATTTAAATAATGGAATTCATCTTTCAATTTATCACATTTCATTAAATTATAACTACTTAATTCTAAACTGCTATATACGCTTAGAGTTGTGGGGACAGAGCATCGGGACACTTTTGCGAGGCTGGACACACACACACACACACACACACACTACGTCATGCCAAAATGTTTTCTATCAGGCGATATTCCGTACTGCACCATGTTATTAAATTAGCAACAACAACAACTAACGTAGGTAGATATGTTGGCATAGATAAGAAATTGCCTAATTTTTGCAATGCTTCTAATTTGATTCATTGCATAAACAATTCGAATAATGCAAACAAAATTCGCACAGACCCGAGTAAAGTAAACAAATTGAACGATTTATGTAAGATTCCCAATTTCTTTAGCTGGAAAAAAACAACCATGTTGTCTTAGATGAGTAGTGGAAGTTATAATTGAAAATTTATTTTGCTGATAAAAAAATCAATAACAACTTTAACGTAAGTTGTGGTCTGTATGTATCTTTTATAAACAAGAGTGATCATGATATTCGATATATAAAAAGAGATCACGGCTGCTGGGGATGGTAAGAATGGAAATTAAAGCCATATCTGAAAATTTTCGGTGTATGGGTGTGCGTGTACTGAAAAGTCTTATCAGAAATCCTCTACGAGCTATGGTTTTTTTTATATTAGCGATCATACCTTTTCTGATGTAATTCATATTATTAACAATTCAAATCTAGGCTATTTTGGTAAGCATGCTTTAGTGAACACCGTACTTTGAAACCATCTCGCTCTCTCAAAACATCTTTCTCTCTCTAGCAGACATGTTTGAGGTGGACTTGATCATATACATGCCAGCTTGGAGCTTGGTTATCTGCTTTATATACTATGAGTATAGTATGGTTGCCTGGAATTATTAGGCTTGTTGTTGAACGGGGTTATATAGCTTGTTGGCTGGCGGGGTGGGGTCGCTTTACTGATCTAACTACTATTTATACAGAAATGTGGTGTTTTGATAATCCTAAGCGTACTTTCTTATCTTCCGAACCAAAATAAATTGTTTATACTTTTCCTAACAAAATTATTTCAAAAAAATTTATCTTAACCAAATGAATACGATTCCTCAATCAAGAACTCTCTGTTGAGTAATCATTGTATATGGCGCTGTACATTTGGCTGGTGATATCGAATGTAGCTGCTACAGATTCGGGCTCCGGCTGCAAATAGACATACATTCAGCTGGGAGTTAGTGGACGTAATATGGTAAGGTTACATTTTAATCAAAACTATTTTATTATTTTGTTAAATAAGGTATATAGTAAGTGTAGCATTTTTGAAGGCAAGGAACTACGCTGTAAATTACTAGAAGACTATTTTCCTGTATGGATAGTAAGTTAGACTCTATAGCATATATAAATTCGATGTTTGGCAGTTTTCTATAAGTACCAATATAGAATATTTTAGAAAGCGGACTCTCAATGCACACAAATAGATTCCTGTTTCAAGGCTTGGGAAGTGTTCCTACCTGAACAAAAAATAACATGTTCATACCTAAACAAAACATAATTTCTTAATCGCGTTCAATTTCACGTTCATGTTCACGTTCACTACAATTACCTTCGGATTTTTTAAATGCAAACGAATTCGTCACTTTGCTTATTTTGTACATTTCCTCCAATCAGGTCAAAATCCAATCAAACGTAAGTTCACTTACTCATGTTCTTGCAGCATTCATAAAAATATTTCACGAAAATATTTCCGCATGCATTGCCCCAATCTGGGTCAATGACTGCAAGGTAAACATAATGAAGTGAACTTACGATAATAGCGAAATTTATCATGTAAGCGTAAAAAATGTATTTAAGTTCTTGCATTAGTACAATAAAAATCAGTGTAAGTTTACAGTCAAAAATCGAAGTTCTTTCTTTTTGCTCAAGTTACTTACACCCACTTAGCAAGCACTTAAATTAAGTTTGAGTGTCTGTTACATGGTCCTTCGAGCCTCAAGAAGTGAAACTAACGCCTGTACAAAGTGAATATCTGTGCCCCCACCAGTGGTAAGAGCAAGTTCACAATCAAACATACATCCACTACCTACAAACAGCAGTTCTCAAATTAAGTTTGAGTATTGCTGTACAATCATCGTCAGAAATATTCTTCAATTAACAATTCTCAAATTAAGTTTGAGTGTTGTTATACAAATCATCATCCGCAATCCCCAGGAAAAGCAGCAGTTCTCAAATTGAGTTTGAGTATTGTTGTACAGTCATCACAGTCGCCATAAAACAATTTCACCAATCACCAGGTCAGCTTAACAAGTTCTCAAATTAAGTTTGAGTGTTTGTTATATGATTTGAGTAGTTGTCATTGCCACATTAGCCGGTTAAAAACAAATTCAAACCATCGCCATCTGAAAACACTATTTGAAGCCACAAGCTCAAAGATGTCTCAAGAACTTTTGAAAGAGCAAAAGCAATTGGCTAAATTGATTGATGATTTGTTAAGGAATATCGGAAAAGATGGATCTGCTAGAAAAACTAGGGAATATATAGTTAAAAAGAGAGCAGAGCTGAACACACTTTGGGACAGCTTTACCACACGGCATGAGCACTTAAAAGAGTTAATTCCTAAAGAGCATCTTTACTTCACTGAACACCTATATGGAACAACTAAAAAGATAGCCGATGATATTCTAAACTTGTTAGAAAGCTATGCAATAAATCCAACTCCAGTAACCGCTACATCTACTAAACCAGCAGACACAGCAACCTTAACACATTCTGCGCTAGGGCAGGATACCAGACAACCTGCATCTTCTGCAGCATCTTCCACACCTCTTAGTACTGATACTCAGGAAAGCACTGGCTCTAATACGTTTGCTCAGAGCGACTTGTGGGATCCCACACGACACCAGATAAATACCAATCCATATTTGTCAGACAACAGGCAGAATAACTTTCCAAAACTGCCACCAATTAAAATTCCAAGATTCAGTGGAAACTACAAGGAATGGAAATCTTTCAGCGATATATTCATGCAGGTTATAGACCGTGTTCGAGTTTGCAAGAAATAATTCTCATCAAAATTAAATAAATGCAGACACCCACGAATTCTGCTGGTATAAATTGAAACATGATATGCAGCTTGTGCATGGAGTGTACATGCTATGCAGCTTGTGCATAGAATTTGCCTGATAAGCAGCGTGTGCATTGTACATAGAATTGTCGCGGTAAAAGTCGAAGGTACAGAGTAAGTAATTGGATATGTAGCTTGTGCATGGTCAAGCTTATCAATATGAAATTTTCTCGGTACTGTGAACGACAGCAGAATTCGTGGGTGTGAGTAAAAGAGTAGGTACGTAGAATAGAATTGCAATGTACAAAATATTATTTAAGTCAGCAATTTTTATATATAAATTTAATTCGAATAAGAAATAAAGGGCCAGTTGATAGAGAGATTTTGTTTTAATTGTACATCGACATCCAAGCTACCACGAAGCTCTGAATTGCCCCCTACCCAAGGTAAGGCAATCAGAACAAGCTCCAATATTTTTTAATCACTGAAGAGTCTTGGTACAAGCACCAACGACTCTCGCATCAAAGTCAAGGTCCAAGTACCATTGACTCAACCAACAAAGAACAATTGCATCGATAAAGGCAAAAGAGCCTTTAAACATTTTTGGTGACCCCGACGTGATCAAGTGCTTCACTTGATTACGATCTCCTACCACAAGGAACCGCAACCATCATGGAAGAATTGACGCAGCGCCAAAAGACCACCGGAGCGGCCATTCAAAAATTTGTAAAAGGCCTCAGGGATGATTCACCAGACCAGAAGACGCTTTCATATCTGCAGGAGAAACTAAGCCAACTAGATAAGCTATGGGGCCAGTTTTCATCTACAGATGCCCTCATTAAAACCAAACATGCTGACCAGACAGCTCACACATACTTCACCCAAGCATACTTCGCTGGGGTCAAGGCAGTCTATCAAATAGGCCGCGATCACACACTAGGATTAATCAAATCCATCCCTCCAGCACCACTCGCAGGAGAACCAAGTACCCCATCGCAAAACCAAGATAAACCTAGTGCCAATTCCACAGAACAAGATTTCATGATTGGCTCAGGAGACACAACCAGACAAGACAAGATGAGTACAACTATGAGCACTTCAGCCAATAACGAAGATTGCTTAACCAGATGTATACGGAAACAGAAGGCTGGCATCCAATCGTTACGCCACCTTCTGCAAGGTATAGAGTCAGAAGATCAACAGCTCCAAACCAGGCAATATTATCAATGTAAAATCAATAGCATTGAACGATACTGGTCTCAGGTAGAGAGTTCTAACATGGATATATGGCAGATGGCAGATGACCCGTCAGAAGTTGGCTACAACGCTGAGGAATATTTCCAATTCGAAGACAGAATACAATCTACCATCATCCGGCTCTCTGAGAAATTGGCCCAGTGTACCACAACAAGAAGCAATGAGGCGTCAAGTAGTGGTGTGGCGTTGAAGCTACCAAAGCTTACAATTCCCACATTCGACGGCGACTACTTGAAATGGAGCCAATTTTACGATTTATTTACACAGATGATACATAATCAGCACATGAGCAAGTGCCAGAAAATGTGGTACTTAAAGACCAACTTGAAGGGAGAAGCCGAGAAGCTCATTCGACACTTTACATTATCAGATGATAATTATACGTCTGCCTGGGATACATTGAAGTCTCGTTATGATAATAAAAGATTGTTGGTGACAGCGCTCATCGATAAACTGCTATCGCAGCCCAAACTTACCTCAGAAGGTGCGTCAACTATTAAAGCATTGCACGACTCAACGAGGGAATCCCTTATGGGCCTAGAAAATCTGGGTGTTCCCACAGTTAATTGGGACCCACTATTATTACACATTTTAGTGAGAAAATTAGATAAAGCCACACATAATCTATATGAACAGTCGCTGGAACAACCACGAGCCTTGCAATCAGTAGAGAAATTTCTCAATTTTCTGGAAACTCGCTTTCAGTCCCTGGAAACTCTGGGGCAGAAGGACAAGCCAACGGATGACTCACGGCGAAAACTAAACCAAGTTCCCAGTAGGGTCAATTCATTTGTATCCACCAACTCACCTCAACCGACATGCATAGTTTGCAAGGAGAACCATCAGCTTTTTAGCTGTCGTAAATTCCTGCAGTATACACCTGTTGAACGTTTAAGATTGCTACGGAAGAACAACTTGTGTATTAACTGCCTGAGGACCGGACATTATGCAGCCAACTGCACATTAAGGGGATGTACTCATTGCTCCAAAAGGCATAATACATTAGTGCATCTACAAGGCACACCACAAGAAAAATCGAGTTCATCACAAGCAATGACATCTCAACCTCAGCAACCCAAATTAGCTGAATCTACAAGCCAATCCATGACACTAGCAACGCAAAAGGTTAACCACCAGGAAGGCTATGTATTGCTCAGCACAGTTGCAATAAATCTTACTACACATGATGGAAAGGGTATAATGTGTAGGGCGATTCTCGATTCCGGATCCCAGGTGAATCTCATAAGTGAAAGAATCATCAAGAAACTAGGTTTGAAGGGAACTCCAGCCCTAATGCATGTGCAAGGCATCGGTCAATCGAAGCAACAAGCAAATAAACGAGTAAGCGTGTTAATCCAATCACGCACAAGTGGGTTTTCTGCCAGACTAGAAGCATTCATCCTCAAGCAAATCTTAGCACCACAGCCGAACCGAGAAATTGATATTTCAAAGTGGAAAATTCCATCCAATATCAAGCTGGCCGATCCTAATTTCAATACGCCAGACTACGTAGACTTACTGATCGGAGCGGAATTCTACTACCAGCTTTTATCGGTTGGGCAGATAAGATTAGGAGAAGGACTGCCAACATTACAGAACACTGTGCTCGGCTGGGTGTTGGCTGGTAAAATAGACCAGATACCACAAAATCAAAGCCTCTGTTGTGTATTTAACAGAGACCAAGAAATGGACCAACAACTAGAAAGGTTTTGGACCTTGGAGGAAGCTTCTGATGAAAGGAAAACATTCACACCATCAGAAAAGCGATGTGAAGAGCATTTTAACCAAGGTGTCAAAAGAAGTGATACAGGTCGTTTTATTGTCAAATTACCATTCACGGAAAATCCACAACAACTAGGTGAGTCTAGAGACATCGCATTGCGGAGGTTCTTGTCAATAGAGCGAAAACTTATGAAGAATAGTGAGCTCCGCTCCGAATATGTTGGGTTTATGAATGAATATCAAAACCTAGGCCACATGCAAGAGGTCGATGTTGAATCAATTACAACACCACATTACTTCATTCCACACCATTGTGTACTCAAGCCAGAGAGCACGACAACCAAATTGAGAGTTGTGTTCGATGCCTCTTGCAAAACATCCTCAAATGTCGCATTGAATGACATACTTGCGGCAGGACCAACAATACAAGACGAACTATTCTCAATATTGCTCCGATTTCGAGTACCACGCTTCGTCTTCACGGCCGACATTGAGAAGATGTATCGGCAAATAATGGTCAATGACGACGACCGAAAATTCCAACTAATTTTTTGGAGAACCAGCCCAAATCATCCTCTAAAATGCTTTCAACTGAATACGGTTACGTACGGAACAACCTCCGCTCCGTATTTGGCGACAAAATGTCTGCAAAGATTATCTCAAGAACATGCCGCTTCATATCCACTGGGAGCAGAGGTACTGGCTAGAGATTTCTACGTGGATGATGTGATCACAGGATTAGATAGTCTGTCTACTGCTTGTGAAATGCAAACACAACTGATAGCGTCACTGGCTAAGGCAGGATTCAAGCTCCGAAAGTGGTGTGCAAACCACCCACGACTACTGAAAAGTATTCAACCAAAGGATATAGAACCACAGCTCACATTTGGCAGTGAAACTGAGGAGCAAATAAAAATTTTGGGTCTCACTTGGTTACCAACCTCAGACTCATTTTGTGTCAAGACCACCAAGGTTGAAAGGAACGCAATCACAAAACGAACAGCATGTTCAGATATAGCACGGCTATTTGACCCACTTGGAATCATGTCTCCAGTAGTGGTTACTGCCAAGATATTCCTGCAACGACTATGGGCGTTAAAATTAGATTGGGACGCATCTATACCGATGGAGATGCATACACAATGGGTCAAGTTTCGTAATGACCTACAATCATTAAACGACATTAAATTTCCAAGACATGTACTGCCTGAAGAATTATCAAAATCCACGCAGATACACACGTTTGCTGATGCCTCCCAGAAGGCCTACGGAGCTGCAGTGTACGTCAGATCTCTAACCAAAAATAATCAGATCGTAGTACGACTGCTTTGTGCCAAGTCGAAGGTGGCAACAATTAAGCAAGTTACTTTACCTCGACTTGAACTATGTGCAGCTAAACTAGCAGCTGAGCTCACCACTCGTGTCAAAAGAGATTTACATCTAAAAAACGAGCCGATGTATTACTCGACGGACTCGGAAATTGTCTTGGCATGGTTGAATTCATCATCTTCATCATTCCATACATTTGTGGCCAATCGAGTGGCGAGTATTCAGGAACTATCCAATCCTGAACACTGGCGTCATGTCGGCTCCAAGGAAAATCCTGCTGATATTTTGACCCGAGGATTAAACCCGGACAAGCTGAAATCTTGTAACTTGTGGTTTTATGGCCCTCTATTTTTATACGGCAGTGAATCATCATGGCCGCAACCATATTCAAGGAATATTGAGTGTGATTTAGAAAAGAAACAAACTGCACTGCCCATAACCACACAGCAGGATTCCACACACTTCATTCACAAGATAAATCTCCATAATTCGTTCAAAAAACTAACCCGCATCACAGCATATGTAACACGTTTCATAAGCCGATTGAAACAGAGAAGCAAAAAGATAAGCACAAATAACACACAATCACTCATGGCCGAAGAACTCAATGAAGCCCTTGTAGTGATTGTTAAGGTAATGCAGGCAGAGTGTTTTGACAGGGAGATTAATCAACTAAGGCGATTTAAACATCTAGACAAAAGCAGCTCATTGATTAGTATGGCACCTTTCTTAGATGAAAGAGACATCATACGTGTTGGAGGACGACTACAAGCTGCCGACGTATCCTATGAGGCGAAGCACCCAATACTACTGCCGTATTCACATCAGTTCACTAAGCTTTTGATGACCAAAATTCACGTTGAAAATCTTCACGTTGGTCCACAGACTCTCCTGGCAATCACGAGACAACAGTTTTGGCCAGTAAAGGGCAAAACGATAGCAAGATCCATCGTTCAAAATTGTGTGCGCTGTGCAAGAGCGAAACCAACAATGATGTCACAGGTAATGGGCAATTTGCCTCCTCACCGGGTTCAACCTGCACGGCCATTCACAAATGCTGGGGTGGACTTTTGTGGGCCAGTGTGGACACATTATAAGGTTAGAGGAAAACGCCCACAAAAAACCTACATTGCAGTGTTCTGTTGCTTTGCCACCAAGGCAGTTCACCTGGAAGTGGTGAGTGATTTGACCACACAAGCATTTCTCGGAGCGCTTAAACGATTCGTGGCAAGGAGAGGCCACTGTCGAAACATTTATTGCGACAACGCAACGAATTTCATTGGCGCCAAAAATGAACTAGAAGAGCTGAAGGAAACCATATATTCCGACAAGGCGAAGACAAAAATTGCTGCAGTATGTGAACCCAAGGGCACCGACTTTCATTTCATTCCTCCACGTGCCCCTCATTTTGGGGGTCTCTGGGAGGCTGCCGTTAAATCGGCTAAGCATCTACTCAAAAGGACAGTTGGAAATGCATCCTTGACTTACGAGGAGTTAGAAATCGTTGTTGTCGAAATCGAGGCAATTTTGAACTCGAGGCCAATAACGCCTCTCTCATCAGATCCCAATGATCTATCAGCACTAACTCCTGGACACTTCTTAATAGGGGAACCGCTTACCAGCACCATTGAACCAAAATCAGAACTAGTGAAAGCCAATCTTCCTACTAGATGGAAATTGGTCGCCCACCTGAAAAATGAATTTTGGAAGCGGTGGTCCAGAGAGTACCTGAACGAATTACAACAACGCACTAAATGGAAGACGTCAAGTCAAAATATCGAAACAGGAACGTTGGTCGTCATTAAGGAGGACAACCTGCCTCCACTTAAATGGCCACTAGGAAGAATAATTAGCGTCATCAAAGGTGACGACGGCTTCGCTCGGGTGGTTGATGTCCGAGTAGCAAACAATGTCCTGCGTCGACCTATACATAGGTTGGCACCGCTTCCCATATTAAATGAGGAAACACCCTTGGCGGATGAATCAACACTAAGGAAAACTAGTACCAGTACTACAATAGACGCAACCATTTCAAACTCGGCATCAACACGGCAAGACCAGTCTAGTTTAACGGAATCAAATAAAATTCCAAGAAAGAAGGCACGATTGTCAGCAGGGTCCGCAATCAGCATGCTACTAGTGGTTTGTTTGTGCCTACCATTAAGTATAGGATCACCTGTTCATATAACGCCATTCAAGTCTCAGCCAGGGCTCCACTTTGAAAACCTTGGCACCGCGAGCGTGATTTCTAATGAATGGAACCTCATTGTCTACTATAATATGACACCCTATTGGAGAGAGTTCGAAGGTCTGCTGAATGGAAGTCGTGTGTTACATGACCTCTGCAATTCAATCACTAGAGAGAAATCATGTAGAACTATAGTGACACAACTGGAGTATCTAAAGGCAGAGCAGTCCAGCAATAACGAATTATTAAGGCCAGAAATGGATGTCGAAACAAGCCGAACTAGGAGAGGAGCCGTGAATTTTGTCGGAAGCATCGCCAATGCATTGTTTGGAGTATTAGATGCTGATTACGCTGAGAAGATGTCTCAGACGATTGAGGATGTGAAGTCAAATGAAAATCGCCTTCTTAATCTGATCAAAAACCAAACAACAATTATTGATTCGACTGTGAACATCATTAGGAAAAATCACGAACAGTATACCAGCCAGTATAAAGAAATAGAATCAGAGTTGGCCCAACTTGCCAACTTCAGTCAATTTACTGCAGAGGAACTTCAGCAAGAAAGACTAACCCTCCTGTTTACATCACTGTCCATACAGACAATTCTAGTGGCGTCAAATATCCAGAGAGTTCAGTTCGCTATCATAGATACGCTTACTGACACTCATAACGGACGAGTTAGTCCCCAATTGATCTCACCCAAACAACTAACACAAGAATTGTTCACCATCAGAAACCACTTATCACCGTCATTAACACTCCCAGTGAGACCAGATGATGTTCGCAGCTTATACAACATACTGAAGGCAGCAGCACGAGTCACAGCAAGACACATTATCTTTAAGCTCAGTCTGCCATTGCTTTCACCTGAGGATTTTGAACTGTTTCGTATAATACCGATACCAGTACTCATCAATGGTACCTTCATCAGAATTACGCCATCATCTAAGTTTTTGATCATCAACCTACATCGGGATCAATACTTCCCTCTCACTGAACCAGAAGTACAATCGTGCATCTCCATCAATGAAGGTCATCATTTATGTAAACAAACTCATCCAATTTACAATCGAGGGTCAAGTAAAAGCTCCTGTGAGGTAAATTTGATAAATGGATTATCACCAGCGTCATCATGCCGCATCGTTGACATCGGAGATGAGCCCCAGTGGATCCAATTAAACAATCCAAACCAATGGATATTTGCGATCAAGGAAAGGGCATTGGTGAAGGTCGTTTGTGGTACCAACGTCACGACAACAACAATGGAAGGATCGGGTATTATGAAGCTACAAGAGCATTGCATGATAAAACAGAACGAAGTTACGGTTCAGGGTCACAATATCTACCCAACTGTCAATAGGATGTCCTACACTCCAATAAGTAATATCACATACATCGTGAAACCAGAGGAGTTGGAGGCTGTAATACACAAGGCATCACCATACAAGGCTCAGTTTCGAGAACTGGAGGAAGTCAAACAACGCCTCGATCAACAAATCACCAACAGCGAGCTACCCAATAGACTCCAGGCACATGATGTTCATCAGTATGCCGTAGGATATATAGCGATGTTGTTAGCAGGCACTATCGCTGTATATCTGACATGGAAGTGTAAAGCTAATAGCTGGAAGTGGTACCGAAACCCGGATGAATGCCCAAAACCAAAACCTCATCCCAGACGGATCATTGCAGACCTTCCACAACCAATCCCTCATCCAAGGCGAAGTTCGGCCGGGGATTTTGAAATAACCATCGAGAACCAGCCATAGTTGGACTACCGTCCAACGCGGGGGAGGATGTTCGAGTTTGCAAGAAATAATTCTCATCAAAATTAAATAAATGCCGACACCCACGAATTCTGCTGGTATAAATTGAAACATGATATGCAGCTTGTGCATGGAGTGTACATGCTATGCAGCTTGTGCATAGAATTTGCCTGATAAGCAGCGTGTGCATTGTACATAGAATTGTCGCGGTAAAAGTCGAAGGTACAGAGTAAGTAATTGGATATGTAGCTTGTGCATGGTCAAGCTTATCAATATGAAATTTTCTCGGTACTGTGAACGACAGCAGAATTCGTGGGTGTGAGTAAAAGAGTAGGTACGTAGAATAGAATTGCAATGTACAAAATATTATTTAAGTCAGCAATTTTTATATATAAATTTAATTCGAATAAGAAATAAAGGGCCAGTTGATAGAGAGATTTTGTTTTAATTGTACATCGACATCCAATCTACCACGAAGCTCTGAATTGCCCCCTACCCAAGGTAAGGCAATCAGAACAAGCTCCAATATTTTTTAATCACTGAAGAGTCTTGGTACAAGCACCAACGACTCTCGCATCAAAGTCAAGGTCCAAGTACCATTGACTCAACCAACAAAGAACAATTGCATCGATAAAGGCAAAAGAGCCTTTAAACAGACCGCAACCCCTATCTAAGGGAAGTTGAGAAGATGCAATACCTTCTATACCATATAGAAGGCGACGCAAGAAAAGTAATAAGTCATCTACAATTGAATAATAGCAACTATAAAACTGCCATCAAGTTAATCGAATCAAGGTTTAATAATAACAGGAAGATCATAACAGAATATATCAACAACATCATGGATGCAAAGAAGGTTGAATACAGATCTCAAGAAGATATTATAGCCCTCTATGACATAATAAGAGAATGCCTAGAAGCATTAAAAAATCTAAACTGTCACACGGACGAATGGGGTCCTATGATTGTCTGCATTGCAATCAGAAAACTTGATTCAGAAAGTATAAGACTGTTTGAGGAGAGCCTTGCGAACCCAAGGGAGATGCCATCTACGCCTGAATTGTTAAATTTTTTTAGATAAGCGCTATCAAATCCTAGACTGCATCAAGAGTAGCAAACAAACAAAAGCAGAAGCATTTACCTCCAACAAGAAAAAATCTTTCAATACCATGCTACAACGATCATGCATCTTCTGCAACAAAGAACATAGCATTTACCAATGTATAGAATTTAAAAAGATGAGCGTGCATGATCGTCAATCATACATTGCAAAAAAGAATCTTTGTATCAACTGCATGGCTCACAACAAATCTGAGAAATGCAAAACAAGCAAATCGTGCTTTTATTGCAAAAAAAGACACCATACGCTACTTCATCAATACGATGAGAACTCAAGAAATCAATCCAGTTCTTATATGACTACTAATATAATTGTAGAAAGCATTCCAGAGGCCACGGTAAATAAAGGTGTTATTGCTCTCCACAACAAGCTCAAAATGCCAAATGTGCTATTACCAACTGACATGGTTAGAGTTACAAACATATTCAATCAACCAGAGCTTTTTAGAGCATTAATTGATCCAGGCTCACAGGTATCGCTTATTACCGAAGAAGCAGTCCAGAATTTAAGATTACAAAAGGAGCGCATATCAGCCACCATATTAGGGGTTGGCGAGACTAAATCTGGAAAGGCATGCAGTAAAGTGAAGATACGCATCCAGCTTCAGGACAAATTACACACATATCTTTGTGTAGAAGCACTTGTCTTGCCTAAACTCAATTCATTTCTTCCAAACTCACCTGTATTATCAGTTGATATAGGAAAATATGGTAATATAACTTTGGCAGATCCCACATTGAACAGACCAGGGAAAATAGACCTACTACTAGGTGCAGATGTTTATGCCAGTATATTGTTAAAGGGGCTCAAACAATTGCATCCCGCAGCTCAAAACACAAAGTTAGGTTGGATCCTATTTGGAACTATCCCCAGAAGTTACCAGAGAACCAACAAAGTTTCAAGCTTTCTCTCTCTAGCAGAAATGGACGAAAAAATCGAACAGTTTCGGGAGATAGAAAACAGCGTCATATCCAATGAAGCAACTGATTATTGCACAGAGCATTTTAAGACGACACACCAAAGAGATGAAGATGGCAGGTATATTGTCCGCCTGCCATTTAGAGAAAATGTGGGAAACTTAGGAGAGTCAAGACACAAGGCCGTTGCTCGTCTCTTGCAAATAGAAAACAAACTTAAGAAAGCCCCGGAGGACATGGTGGCTTACAATGCCTTAAATCACATGAGCCCCGCTGGAGCTTACACAGGTGAGAAGTCTAAAATATACTATCTACCTCATCATGCGGTATTTAAAAGAGACAGCATCACAACAAAATTGCGAGCAGTATTCGATGCTTCATCCAAACCGGATTCTGGATTGAGCCTTAATCACTTGCTGTATAAAGGACAAAAAGTTCAACAAGATCTAAATCAAATTCACCTAAGATGGAGAAAACATCGTTACGTTTTCACTGCGGATATAGAAAAAACGTTTCGACAGATCAAGATCGCAGAAGACGACAGAAACTATCAAAGAATACTATGGAGGAAGCTACCAACAGAACCCATTCAAGCATTCATCCTAAACACGGTCACTTATGGCACAGCCCCAGCCACATTTCTTGCAGTCCAAACACTAAAACAATTAGCCAAGGACGAACAGCTACCTTTGGAAAAAAAGGTGCTCAATGAGGACTTTTACGTAGACGACATGCTGTCAGGAGCTGATACAAAAGCTGAAGCTCGGGTACTACAAAAACAAATAACCTCTTTATTAAATATGGGGGGATTTAATCTGCGTAAATGGACTTCAAATAATGAAGCACTATTAGATGACCTTCCCGAGAACATGATAGAGAAGGGAATATTAGAAATTGGAGGAGATGAAACAATCAAAGCTCTGGGAATACATTGGAATCCCAAACAAGACGAGTTTCAGTTTAGAATACGCTTCCATAACAATGAGACAAAATTGACGAAACGAAAAATACTGTCAAGGGCTGCTACCATCTTTGATCCGCTAGGCTGGTTAGCACCAGTAACCGTTACAGCCAAGCTCATCATGCAGTCACTGTGGAAGGCAGGAACAGGTTGGGACCAGCCTCCACCTGAAGATATAACCAAACTCTGGACAAGCTTCGAAAAAGATCTGCTGGGCTTAAAAGCAATTAGAATTCCACGATGGGTTGGACATCGCACGAACCAACAAATTCAACTTCACGGATTCTGCGACGCCTCTGAGAAAGCATATGCCGCAGTAGTGTATACACGCACGGTTGATGCTTTCGGTAAAATACATACTACATTGCTAACTGCAAAAACCAAAGTAGCACCATTAAAACAGAAGATCACTTTACCACGTTTAGAGCTCAGCGGTGCATTACTCCTTGCCCAGCTGCTCAAATCAACCATTGAGCTTCTAGCGATAAAGCCACCTCAGATTTTTGCTTGGTGCGATTCTGAGATAGCACTAGCTTGGATCGCTAAAAACCCAAACAACTGGCATTCATTTGTCGCGAACCGAGTGAGCGAAATTCAGAGCCTAGCTGACAAAAAAAATATGGAGACACATAGCCTCTCCAGAAAATCCCGCCGATATAGCTTCCAGAGGAATAAATCCGAAGAAAATAGCTTCGCAGACGATCTGGTGGAGAGGTCCACTTTGGCTAGGCCAACCTGCTGAAGCTTGGCCATCAAACAAACTAAATATGGAGACAAGTGAAGAAGGAAAAAAACAGATCTAGGTCTTCAATACAGTTTTCTCAACAGAGAATATTTTTCATGCTCATATTATACCAAACAGTTAAGAATTACTGCATATTGCCGACGATTCATCATGAACTGTAGAATACCACGCTCACAGAGAATGTTGCACCATCTGTCACACAACGAACTGAAGAATTCAGAGAAGTGTATAGTAAAGATGACACAGTTGGAAGCATTCTTTGAGGAAATCCAATCTTTCGAAAAGAAAATTCGGTTAAAAGAAAACCAGTAGATTACTTTCGTTACGCCCATTTCTAGACGAGGATGGCATTCTTCGAGTCGGGGGAAGATTGGAAAACTCTGAACTCTCTAAGTATGCAAAACATCAGATGCTACTACCACCAAAACATCATATCACCAGTCTCATTGTTGATCATTCTCATAATCAAACGCTACACGGAGGAACCCAACTTACATTAAATTTCTTAAGGGCACGATTCTGGATAATAGATGCCAAAAGAGTAGTACAAGGAAGAATCCACAAATGCATCAAGTGTGTCAGACACCGCCAACAAAGCACACAGCAAGTAATGGGTAATCTACCAGCTGTTCGCATAATCCCATCACCACCGTTTTCTCACTGTGGAATATGCCGGCCCATTCATAACCAAAATGTCCAAAGGAAGAGGCACCAAAACAAACAAGGGTTACATAGCACTTTTCGTCTGTATGGTAACAAAGGCCATTCACTTGGAATTAGTAAGCGATTTAACCACAGACGCATTCCTCGCTGCCTATTGAAGATATGTTGCTCGGCGGGGAAATTGCAAGCAAATATTTAGCGACAATGGGACGAATTTTGTTGGTGCCAAAAACAGGCTAGATAAAGAGCAGCAGAGATTACAGCCAATGATAGGACAGAGTGGAAGTTTATACCCCCAGCCAGCCCACATTTTGGAGGTCTGTGGGAGGCTGGCGTTAAGTCCGTTAAGGCACACCTCAAACGAGTGCTGGGAGACACCTTGCTAACATATGAGGAATTTACCACCGTGCTACATCAAGTGGAGGCTTGCTTGAATTCAAGGCCAATCGGACAAAATTCAAGCGATCCCACAGATCTAGAACCATTAACTCCAGGTCATTTCTTGATCGGAAGGCCTCTGCTAGCACCGCCTGAACCAGATATTCAGTGTAAAGAAATCCACCAAAGATGGAAGTTTGTTACAAAATTATACCAGGATATTTGGAAGAGATAGTCACAAGAATATCTGGCACTACTACAACAAAGAAGCAAATGGAGAACAGACAAAAAGAACCCAGTTCTCGGCGAGTTAGTTCTAGTAAAGGAAGACATCTTGCCCCCACAAAAGTGGCCATTAGGACGAATCGTACAGCTTCATCCTGGCGAAGATGGAATAGTGCGAGTAGTTTCTGTGCAATATAGAAACATTATCAAGAAACGGCCACTTATCAAACTGTGCCAGTTGCCTATGAGTGCACATAAATCTGACCAGGACTTTTACAGCATTGACCACTCTCAAGAAATCCACAAAAACGGGGTTACCTGACATTTCAGTCGAACCTGAGCTATGGTCGAAACCAGAGCACTTTGATACGATTTCCACCAGTAAAGATGGAAAGGGGCCTGAACCGACTACAGCTCGACATAGCAAAAGAATGAAAATCGCACCATGTACCTGGGCCTCAAGACTGTTACATTCCACCTTGCTGATACTTTATTGGTTGACTGTAGCATTCGCACAAGACTATGAGATCATACAGCCCAAATCCGGCCTCTACATAGAGAATTTAGGCAGAGCCAAAATAAAACGAGGAAATCTTCGATTGCAGGTGTCACTTCCAATGGTTGACATTTTTTATGATGAGAAAAATATCAACTCCACTTGGGAACAAATACAGGAAATGTGTGAAAAGACTGAGAAGCTCACTGAAATCACGCGCTGTTCGCAACTATTCAGGCACTTATCCACAAGGAGGAAGAACCTTTTAAGATCAATAGATGAAATCCGATTTACAGAACCAAGGAACAGAAGTAGAAGAGGTCTTCTCGGTAGGATACTCACCAGTATATTTGGCGTCAATGAGGAGGTTTATGCAAATATTGACGCATTAGAACACAATCAACAAAATCTCTTACTTTCAACAAATCAACAAATGCTGCTCCTCAACGCGAAGGTTAATCAGTCCAATTTTATCATACTAGATAAATTGAAGCATTTTGACGCCAGATTGGCTCAAGCCATTTCTTCAATTAACGAAATGGCTACATGGTACTCAGCAGCAGATCACAATAGGCTTAGCATTCAAGTGATAGCCGCATACCTAAGTGCAGAAGATTACTACGACGAGCTCCAGGAGAAGTATGCTTACTGGTTAAATGCCATACACAATCACGGCTATCTCTTGAATTTCATTTCTTTACACGAAATCCAAACTGTTATTCAAAAGGTAGCCCAGAAAATTGGTTCCAACTTCATAATCTTACCAACACCACAGTAACGACTAGACGTGGTAAATCAGAATGGCACGATAATATTGTATGGATACTTAAATATTGTTGAACCAAACATGTACGATTTGATACATATAACACCAACTCCACACTTAATCAAAGGCAAGGAATTCGCAGGGGCCGACATAAAATCTTCCACCTTGGCTGCTGATTATACCCATCAAACATATTTCAATCTAGACGAAAGGGAATTGAAGAGTTGCACTACTATAGCCAATCACGTGTTCCTGTGTAGCCCAACCATAGTGCACAGCATCGAAAACAGCCCATCTTGTGTAATTGATGAAATTTATGATCGTTATCCAAAGACGATATGTGAGATGCGTCAGTTCAAGCTGACTAGTACAGTTTGGAAGGCCTTGGTGACGAGAAACACTTGGTTATACATGACTAATGAAACCAAGGTCGCCTCCATATTCTGCAAGGGAGTCAGAAAGGAATTACTTCTAAATACCACAGGAATTATACACACTGCTGATTACTGTTATCTGAAAACAAGAGAGATAACCTTAAAAACCAAATTGGATCAAACAATAGAGGTCATCTCCAGCCATATAAGGGAAGCCCCCCACGATTAAACATTTCCAACGTTAATAAATCACCAGCATTGCTGCAACCAGGAGTTTTGATTCAACCAGACGAGCAAATCTTACAATATATGAAGGAGCCCAAGATAGATCCAGCTATCCTACACAACACGCTGATACTCTACTCAACCACATCAATATCATCTGCTTTCATTCTTTTCCTGGTCATCCTCATCTGGAAGTACTGGTTCACCCTCAAAAGGACCTTTCAATTTTGTTATACTGGATGTTCCAAGCGACAAGCAAAACCCAAGGAAGGAAGACAACCATCACCACAAACTTCAATAGAACAGCGATTCAATCGTGTATTGGAATCTGGCGGCCCCCAGCATGTTCTTACCTGAACAAAAAATAATTTGTCAACATGTTCATACCTAAACAAAACATAATTTCTTAACCGCGTTCAATTTCACGTTCATGTTCACGTTCACTAGCATTACCTTCCGATTTTTTAAATGCAAACGAATTCGTCACTTTGCTTATTTTGTACATTTCCTCCAATCAGGTCAAAATTCAATCAAACTTAAGTTCACTTACTCATGTTCTTGCATCATTCATAAAAATATTTCACTAAAATATTTCCGCATGCATTGCCCCAATCTGGGTCAATGACTGCAAGGTAAACATAATGAAGTGAACTTACGATAATAGCGAAATTTATCATGTAAGCGTAAAAAATGTATTTAAGTTCTTGCATTAGTACAATAAAAATCAGTGTAAGTTTACAGTCAAAAGTCGAAGTTCTTTCTTTTTTCTCAAGTTACTTACGCCCACTTAGCAAGCACTTAAATTAAGTTTGAGTGTCTGTTACAGCAAGTATTCTCGGGGTATTGATATGAGGGATTGAATCGATGTATATTGCACAGTGGATTGAAGGTATATGTTTTTATTGGATTGGAGCAAAGTATTCTCACGGCTTTATGATCCAAAGCCTAAAGATAACTGAAATTCTAAAAAAACGTTGAATTAAGGATTTAAGGGTTTAAGAAAAGAAGGTGGTAGTATGATATATTGATTTGAGGAATATTTTAGGTAAGTAGTGGTAGTTGTATGGGTGCAGTAAAAGCCTTACTAACAATTTTTTTTATGATCAGGTGTAATGGCGTAGTCAATGTTGCCACTTGAAATCTTTCTAGAGTAGCTTTTTGGAGTAGTCCGAAAGTGGTATGCGTAGCCACAGCTTATAGGAAATGTAAAATCTTACCAATTTAAAGCTTTGCAGGAAGTTATTGCTATGATATTAACTTAGTATGATATGTGGAAATCTTTCTAGAGTAACTTTTTCGCAAAGTGATCCTTTTCTGGTTAGGCGATGAGAGTTCGACATCAAAAATCTGATGTTATTTCTTATGGAAGTCCAAATTTAATTTTGCAATTATCTCGCTTTAACACATCATCATCATCTGTCTCTCTCTAATACATATGCTTGAGGTGGATTTGGTCATATACTTGCTGGCTTGGAGCTTAGTGTTATCCGTTGTTTGTTTTATATGCTATTAGTATATATATATATATGTGTTGGCTTTAGGTTGAGAGTGGGTTAAATTAAAAGCTTTGATGATAGAATATAGTGCTATGATATTTTTGCGAATTCCTTAGATTTCCCCGCGTTGAAGACAAAAGCCTGCTAAAGTCCTACGCGTAAACTATGACGCTTATGAAGGAGACAAAGCAGTGCGTCAGAGCGGGGACCCACAAATCTAAGAGGTGGCGCGGCTGCTCTCAATGCGGCGAATTCTGGCCCCACTCACGTGGCAGCACACTTTTTCCCCTGAAGACCGTACATCATTAGGAGAAGAGACAGCTCTTTTTTTTTTTTATTGATCGAGAAGTCTAGCCATGTACTTGAAGTCGACAGCGTGTAGGAAATTGTTTTTTTTTTTTAATTTTTTTGGAGTATCTATATATAAGAAAGAATTACATAATAATTAAGTTATCGCTTTGTTAAATTTCGGTATATTGAATAAAAATTGTTAAAAGTTAATGAAAAGTGTAAGCTGTTATCATTGCACAAGGAGTAAAAGTGGAAGAATAAAACCAACATACCTGTTTCAGTCCTGGTTAGTCTGAATTTCTCATTTGGGCTATAAATTCAACATCGGTGAATTCAACTTTCTGTGTTTGACAGGAAACGTAAAATCAAGAAAGCGGTGGATGTGATAGAACAACCTGAACAACCTTTTACGTCCATCCATAGTAATTTTTCAGGGTCGAGTTCCACCTTCTTAGGAGACTTCAATGTTGTACTGCAACCAAAACGCCCGGAGGTAAATGAACTTTGAGAGATCACAGCTGGATATCTCAGCTGGTACATTTGTTTTGTAGTTGTTGCATGGCTGACAATTGACAATCCATCAGCAAATACGAGACTTCTCGTTAGATGGACGAACAATTCTTTCATCGGATTCCGAAACTCCGCTAGTCCACATTTTTAATCACAAATTGTCTCCAAAATAACTACTGGAAAACTTTATGTGCACCCGTCGTAATCTATACATTTCATAATTTGAGCAAATTCAATCTCATAATTACATTAGTAAAGCTCTCGTTCTTCCTGTACACACGGGAACTTCTAGCGAAGACACGAACAGGAATATCCCGACAATTGTGGGAGAGCTTTGGATCTACAGCTTATCCGTGGTGGAAATAAAATCACAAACACGATCGAGTCGACAAATAACGGACAGGTGGGGCACATAGTCCAGGCTGTGTATTGGAAAGGCGATGTGTAGGAATACACATTTAGATTGCTCCCTCGTTACCGCTCGGCCGGAGCAATTTTATTTTATTAAAACTTTAAAATAATCGTTTCAATATTAAGTAATGGGAATTGTATGGGAGCAGTAAAAGAATAATTTTTGGTTGTCAGGTGTAATAACATTACTTAGTATTGATATTGCCTTTTGCCAAGATCGTGGCGGTTGAGATGTGTGCATAGTATAGTAGGAAGCTTTAGTTAATACCATTCTTTTCAACTTTCAGGTCTGGGATTAAAAAATATTTTGAGAATAAATTAAGTTTGGTGATGCTTGAAGTTACTTTTATGTGCGGCGGGTGCGCATAATCTAGTAGGAAGTTTTAGTGAATACCGTACCTTTCAACCATCTCGCTCTAACACACAACATCTGCCTCGCTCTAGCATACATGCTTGAGGCAGGCATGATCGTTTACATGCCAGCTTGGAGCTGTGTGTTATCAGCTGTTTGATTTAGATGCTATGGCTGCCTGGAATTATCATGCTTATGTTGGGCTGGCCTTTATACTTGGTGGATGAGAGCTTTAGCGACAATATGCTGTCGTTTACTTGCTAGCTTGGAGCTTGTTGTTATCAGTTGTTTGCTCTATATGCTCTGGCTGTCAGAGGTCATCATGTGTTTAGCTGGTCTGGTTGAACATATATCTGCGAATAGAGCACGTTAAACTGCTGCGATATTGGAGTATTTTCTTATCAGGTTGAGAGGGGGTTAAATTTAAAGCTTTGATGAAAGAATGCGGTGTTCTAGATGGCAAGAAAATGAAAGTTTATAAGAATTTGGTAACAGTATGTTCTATAAAAAAAATCTAATAACCAGAAGAAAATTATATAAGAATCTAGTAAGAGTATGTTCCATACAAAATATAACAGGCAGAAGAGAATTTAAAAAAATCTAGGTGTCTCTATTGAACCACAGGAGACTTGATTTTTCACAGGTTTCCCTGGTAATCACTCTTTTTAAAATTTCGAATGGGATCCTCAAATAAATGATAGTAGCGCAGAGTTATCCATTTGAAAACCTTTTTCACATAGCTCATCAGCTGCTTCATTACTCTAGATATCCATATGTCCAGGAACCTAGAATATGGTGACCTTATAGTATATGGATATAGGCTATAGCTTTACCCAAAACGAATTGCATGAGAATTTGGTTAGTGGTTATTGTCTTCTTAAATCTGAGACTGTAAAGATGAATATTGAGGAGCTTATAAGAGAATATAAAAACATTTTTCTCGATGAGCATAAGAAATAAATTCAACAATGCTATAACTTTTTAAAATAATATAAAAATATTGAGAAAGTCGAGTCAAAATGTTATGAGCACCTTGTAAGCTGGGCTTGGGCAAGATATGATGCAACGGATTGATGAGTTTGTGGCCGAAAATATAAACAAATTTGATACAAGTGATTACCCAGAAAATAATCAATTCAATTTATCGCTCTTGAGTAAAAAGATTCCTGGTCTAATTAAGGATGAGATGAATGGGACAATCATGAGCGAATTTGTAGGCTTGCGCTCGAAAATGTACAGTCTGCGTATAAAGCGATGGTAAAACTGTAAAGAAAGCAAAAGGAGTAAAGAATTATGTAGTCCAGAGGCATATCAATTTCGAAGACTACATCGAATGTTTGAATAACAAGCGAGTATTAACTTCTAATCACAGCTCCATACGATCGCATAGTCATAATGTCTACATTATCAGCCAAAAGAAGATTACATTGAGTCCATATGATAAGAAGCGGTATATTATAAGTGGGACAACGGATACTCTACCATGGGGACATTACTCTATTCAATCAGAACAGCAAGGAGCAGACACAGAAAACATAGTCTAAGGCTAGTCTAACATATATATTATAAATAAAACTTGTATTATAGCTAAAATACCATTTAATGAAATAGTTTGTTTTAACTGTATTATAGTCTAATATATACATTATAATAAAATAAAGAAGTTAGAGGTAAACCGATTAAAGGAAGCCCAACCATTGAATGATACACTAAGAATTAAATGTTAATATTTTTCAATTTATAATAAATTATATTTTATACATGGTATTCTTTTTATTCAATTTCCCTACTAAGTCCAGAGCTCTCGAATTACATTTGCCCACTACAGCGAGCTTCTAATGGGGCGGTTGAGCGTTTTACCCAGAATGCTAGGCCGGCTTGAAAAAAAACGTATACACGTGGGCTCGACATTGACCCCTGACATCACATTTGAAACCGGAAGGGCGCTATCAGACCTGTTTGAAAAGCTGTTAAGTTGTTATCTGACCTGTTCGAAAAGCTGTTAAGCTGTTATCAGACCTGTTTAAAAGCTGTTAAGCTGTTATCAGACCTGTTTAAAAAGCGGATGAGCTGTTATCAGACCTGTTTGAAAAGCTGTTAAGCTGTTATCAGACCTGTTTAAAAGCTTTTAAGCTGTTATCAGACCTATTTGAAAAGCTGCTAAGCTGTTATCAGACCTGTTTAGAAAGCTGTTAAGCTGGTTTGAAAAGTTGGTAAGCTGTTATGTGACCTGTTTGAGAAGCTGTTAAGCTGTTATCAGACCTGTTCGGAAAGCTGTGTAGCTGTTATATGACCTGTTCAAAAGCTGTTAAGCAGTTATCAGCCCTGTTTTGAAAAGCAATGTGGAGTCCCCTGTGACATGCTTGATTATAGGGAATCAAGGTTGTAGCCTCCAAGATAGACTTCCGGATGAAGGTCACGGACTTGACGCCCTTGCGGTAATTATGGATCTAGTTTGAGAGATACCAATGCATTAGTCCCACGCCTTGAAGCTGTATAAGTTTACTGATTATAGCTTTATGCTTAGCCGATTTAGTACCGTTTATTTGTCCATCTACAGCATAGTCACGTTTATGTACATTGGTATCTCTCAAAATAGTCCCATGCCTTCATGCTGTATAAGTTTGCTGATTATAGCTTTATACTTAGCCGCTCTAGTACCTTTTATTTGTCCATCTTCAGCATAGTCACTAATTCCCAGCTGAATGTGTGTCTATTTGCAGCCGGGGCCCGAATCTGTAGGCAGCTACATTCGATACCATCAGCCCAAGGTACAGCGCCATATACATTGATTACTCAACAGGGAGTTCTTGATTGAGGAATCGTAGTCATTTGGTTAACAATTTATTTTGATTCGGAAGATAAGAAAGTAGGCTTAGGATTATCAAAACACCACATTTTTGTACGAATTGAAGTTAGATCAGTAAAGTGGCCCCACCCAGCCGCTAATGATCTCAGCCAACAAGCCCCATAGCCCCGTTCAACAACAAGCCTGAAAATTCCAGCCAACCATATTATACTAATAGTATATAAAGCAGTGGACCAAGCTCCAAGAGGGCATGAATATGATCAAGTCCACATCAAACATGTGTGCTAGAGAGAGAAAGATGTTTTGAGAGAGCGAAATGATCTCAAAGTACGGTATTCACTAAAGCTTCCTAGCGTGTTAGAGCGAGACATATTACAGCACTCCACTACTTATCCAAAACTAAATTAATATAATCATACCACCTTCTTTCATCAAAACTTTTAATTTAGTCCACTCTCAAGCAACCTAATGCTTTCATGGTAATATTTAAAAATAAGCAAATAACACTAACCGCTCTCGACCATCGCCACGGTCTTAACCAAAGCTTTTATATCCTACTAGCATTATGTGATTCTAAATACCATCCACCAAAGATTTTAACTTATATTACCCCAGTCTTCACTATTGCACTATTGATACGACACCATTTCGGATTATGATACTTTAGAGGATATAAATATGAAGCGGCATTGCTGATAAGATTTTTACTGACCGGAAGACTTTCAAATAGACACAAGAAAATCGCTGAACTTGTTTACTTTTCTCGGCTGTGCTTCATATAAAATTACCAGTCGTGCCATTACACTTGAAGACTAAAAATTTTCTAACAAGGCTGCACCTATACAATTTTGATTACTCATCTAAGTCACCATATCATCCTACATTAATATAATAGCTAATCAAAGATTTTAATTTAACCAATTCTCAACTTAATGCTTACAAAAATAGCCTAGACTTGGATTATTAGTAATATGAATTTCATCAGAAAAGGTATGATCGCTAATATCACAAAAACCATAGCCCGTAGAGGATTTCTAATAAGACTTTTCAGTACGCGTACACCCCTACACCGAAAATTTTCTGATCTGGCTTTAATTTGCATTCTTACCATCCCCAGCAGCCGTTATCTCTTTTTAGATATCGAATATCATGATCACTCTTGTTTATAAAAGATATATGTATACAGACTACAACTTACGTTATATGTAGTTGTTGTTGATTTTGTATAAGCAAAAGAAATTTTCAGTTATAACTTCCGCTACTCAGCTAAGACATGTAACAAGTAAAAAAGCTAGACTTTGGAGTAGTCGAAATCCACTTATTACATTGCAGGAGTGAACTATTCATATATTCTCAAAACGACCACCTTTTACATAAATTTTGTAATAAGGCACAGAAAAGAAATTTTCAATTATAACTTCCACTATTCATCTAAGACATCATATCCTACAGATCAATATGAATTGTTGTTGTTTTCAGCTGAAGACATTGGGAATCTCACATTAAAAAACATAAGTCACTCAATTTGTTTACTTTACTCGGCTGCTGTGCGAATTTGTTTACATTATTCAACTGCGAATTTGTTTACTTTACTGGACTGTGTGAATTTGTTTATGCAAGGAATAAAATTCGAAGCATTCCACCTGAAGAGCAAAATTACACATTTACTAATTTCCATTACTTATCTAAGCGAACATATCTACCTACATTCGCCCCAGTCAGCTTCGCCTGATCTATTTTTAAATATATGATCATATGGTGCAATCTTGTTTATAAAAGATACCAACAGATTAATATCATCAAATCTTTAATCCACGACTCATGCTATAGTTGTTGTTGTTGTTAGCTACTAATATTAATTATAGCCCGTAGAGGATTTCTGATGAAAATTTTTACCCCCTAGTACTAATACTATTGGCATGGACAAAAACTATCCTAGGGGTAACTTGAATCATTACTACTATTAATTATACCTGAAAAGGTAAGATCACTAATATCTCGAAGCCCGTAGCCCGTAGAGCATTTCTGATAAAAAATTTGTCCACCCCTATTACTAGGACCCCCACTGACACCTTCTAGAATCTATTGGTATGAACAAAAATATTCTAGGATTAACTTGAATTATTACTTATACTAATTACACTAATTCACTTAGGGAATTTCATAACATTTCTTGTCCACATAAATACAAAGTTGCACAAATGCATCCACGCCTTAGGTAACGTTTGCTCAGCCACCATGTAGCATAGCCCAACATACCACAGGCACTCATACTAAAGTAAACAACTAAGAACAAACTCAAGCTGACAAGTATACAGCCCCGATATAAACTCGCTTAGGGCACTTCACATCATTACTTAAGCCACACACATTCCACCCAGACAGTCCCTAGTCATAATATCAGATATTCCCACTAAAGCTCTCAGCAAATCTCCAGTAGCCAGACACAGGAGGGGCATCTCAAGATCAAATTGTAGCCTCCAAGACTAGATCAGCGTAAACAGCAACCGCCACCAATAAAGCTTCCCACCCCTTCACAAATGTTTAGAGCTTCAGCCAGACGGTAGTAAAGGAATTCCCCCAGACAGGCCCTGTAACGTAGACCACTAGAAGGAATCCCCCAATGGCCCAGAGCCCGGTCTAGAGCCAGCAAAATAGTTTGAATTTTCCGGACACTTTTTGTATGGGAAAAGTGGTCCAGGATCCGCATAGGGTAACAATTAGGATAGAAAAGGTTATTGTGTCAATTATTTTTTCGTTAGAGTTTCGGTATCTTGTACTGTTTGATTGGAAGCATGAGTCCACGGGATATATGCTAATACGCAATACATATATTTGAATATATTAGAATTAGTTGGGGGAACTATCTGTAGTTCTTCTGTTGGAAGCAGGGTTTATCATGAAGTTAGACCCTCTTGGCGCCGCAGTGGGCACATCTGCAAGTATATGTTCCGGTTCCAGAGGTATATTCTTACCTATGCCGTTTTTTGATTTGCATTTCATGTACATGCAGATGAATAGGATATTCATAACAAATGCTAATGTGGAATATGATAGAGCATAGTGGTGAATGTGGTGATTATTTATAGGAATTAGTGGAATTGATTCCTCTTCTTTTAGATGGTCGATGGATAGTAGTAGTTGCTCTAGGTCCATGTTGTTTGTAATTTTAATAGGATCTACACCTATATGCGTTTCCGTAGAAGAACACGTAATATTTGCGATCATATTTGAAATGTTTGTGGTTGGTATTAAATGGGAATTAAATCTTGATATTTTTACGTTATGTCCGTGCAAGATGAATAATTTGCTGCGGACATAACAAACTGGGTAGATAACTATTGTCCCTGTTCCCTGCAGGGTTTCCGAACCAATTTAATCTTCACAAACGATATCTATATGGAAGGGTTTTTGAGGGAGAAAAGCCACGCATTTTGCTGTGATAATTGTGTCATATAGTAGTTATATTTTAAAGTCAAAATTTCACATTTTGATGTAATAGTTTTTTATTTTATTAAATTGATTTCACATTGATTTACTCTATTGTTTGTATTTAAGATGGGTGCTGAAATTTTGCAATAAAAGTATGTATGGTCCAACCTTGCGTAATTGTGGAAGTAGTTACACTATGTATGTTCCATACAAAAAGTGTCCGGAAAATTCGAAGTGTATTTTAGTCTACATCACAGTGGGGAATTCCTTCCTACCGTCTGGCTGACCCGGGTATGACGTCATCTGGTTGGCTGATCCCCATCAGCTGATCAAGCTCTTGTCTTAGCTGATTTTTTTAATAAAATAATGTTGGATTTTTTTTGCTGGAATCGAACCCGAGGCGCTCTTCCATGAGACCATGAAGGTGTTGTGTGAATATTCTTTAAAGTTGCTATATATGGGTAGAGTTCTGGCCCAGAGTTTTTTTATGTAGAACTCTCGGCGCCATCATCGGTAGGTGGTTTGAGTACATACTAAATGTGGGCTTTTGTCTTGACTTTACGTCTTGGCTGCAACATTGGGTCTTGGCTTACTGGTTAATGTCATCATTGAGTCTTGATTTGGTCTTGGATGTGTCATTTGGTCTTGACTGCGCCGTAGCGGCATTAGCTGATACTACCAGTATGTTCCGTTACTACGGCTTTCTTGGATGTGTGGTACGGTTCTCTTGAATATGTGAAGTTTTTTGCCCACACATGGCAGAATGCTACTGTTTTGGGAAGTTTTTTTCTTTAATTTTGCCCACACGTAATAGCATGCAACGGTTTTGGGAAGTTTTTTGCGCCACTTTTGCCCACACCTTGCAATATGCTACGGTTTTTTTTTATGTGTGGTGCGCCTAAATCTAGGCTATTGCTGGTTGACCAGGGGATGACGTCATCTGGTTGGCTGATCCCCCCGTCAGCTTACCAAGCTCTGTTTTAGCTGATTTTTAATGAAATAGTGCTGGATTTTGCTGGAATCGAACCGAGAATGCTTGGTTTTGTAAAATTCGAGGCGCTCTACCAGCAGGCCATGGAGGTGTTGTGTGAATGTTCTTTAAACTTGCTATATACGCTTAGAGTTGTGGGGACAGAGCATCGGGACACTTTTGCGAGGCTGGACACACACACACACACTACGTCATGCCAAATTGTTTTCTACCAGGTGATATTTCGTACTGCACCATGTTATTAAATTAGCAACAACAACAACTAACGTAGGTAGATATGTTGGCATAGATAAGAAATTGCATAATTTTTGATCTTCAGGTGCAATGCTTCTAATTTGATTCATTGCATAAACAATTCGAATAATGCAAACAAAATTCGCACAGACCCGAGTAAAGTAAACAAATTGAACGATTTATTTAAGATTCCCAATTTCTTTAGCTGGAAAAAAACAACCATGTTGTCTTAGATGAGTAGTGGAAGTTATAATTGAAAATTTATTTTGCTGATAAAAAAATCAACAACAACTTTAACGCAAGTTGTGGTCTGTATGTATCTTTTATAAACAAGAGTGATCATGATATTCGATATATAAAAAGAGATAACGGCTGCTGGGGATGGTAAGAATGGAAATTAAAGCCATATCTGAAAATTTTCGGTGTATGGGTGTGCGTGTACTGAAAAGCTATGGTTTTTTTTATATTAGCGATCATACCTTTTCTGATGTAATTCATATTATTAACAATTCAAGTCTAGGCTATTTTGGTAAGCATGCTTTAGTGAACACCGTACTTTGAAACCATCTCGCTCTCTCAAAACATCTTTCTCTCTCTAGCACACGTGTTTGAGGTGGACTTGATCATATACATGCCAGCTTGGAGCTTGGTTATCTGCTTTATATACTATGAGTATAGTATGGTTGCCTGGAATTATCAGGCTTGTTCTTGAACGGGGTTATATAGCTTGTTGGCTGGCGGGGTGGGGTCGCTTTACTGATCTAACTACTATTCATACAGAAGTGTGGTGTTTTGATAATCCTAAGCGTACTTTCATATCTTCCGAACCAAAATAAATTGTTTATACTTTTCCTAACAAAATTAATTAAAAGAAATTTATCTTAACCAAATGAATACGATTCCTCAATCAAGAACTCTCTGTTGAGTAATCATTGTATATGGCGCTGTACATTTGGCTGGTGATATCGAATGTAGCTGCTACAGATTCGGGCTCCGGCTGCAAATAGACATACATTCAGCTGGGAGTTAGTGGACGTAATATGTAAGGCTACATTTTAATCAAAACTATTGTAACACAATTCTGTGTTGGAACAAAATTGCCCTGGCCGAGCGGTAGACGGAGCAGCTCCGTATTACAAAATTTACAATTTCCCTTGTCTCTTGTTTGGGCAGCCCTATCGTTCGCAGCAGGGAGCTTTTATTCAAGTAACCAAGCTTCCCACCTTTAAGTGAAAGTTCAAATATATTTGACCATTCGAGTGTTTAGTTTGAAACAAAAAAAAATCAGTCCGAAAGCATTATGATATGGCACGGATCTGTACACCGTACCCCCGCAGATAAGATGAAACTTCGATTGTCCTAAGTTCCCCACCGAGCCTACATGGAGCCAGCGAACTATATTTGGCGGCGGAAAACTTGTGTAATACTCTTCAACTCTACGATGAGTATTGTTTCTACCAGTCCCTAGGTCGCACTCAGTATCATACACGGCTCGCGTTAGCTGATCAGCGGCGTGTCGTAGTAAGTATGGCCAACTGAGGGAAGTCGAATTTGTTTACATTCGCACCGGGTTGGAGTTGTGGCGCTCTGTGAATCTAATTAAATCGGTAGCGTTTCTCGTAACCTGTCTCACTTGGAGGCCAAACAAACACCATAAGCCTAGCGAAAAGAATTGAAGCGACGGGAGATCATTGTAGGAGCAGTGTGTTTACTTGTGCTTTGTCCTAACATAAAAAAAGGCAAGCATTTGTTAAAGGACCTCAGCCGATGTTACGTTACACTTATGTTATGTTAGGTTACTCGTGCTTCGATGTTTCGCCATATAAATCCGCGGTACAACTTTTCGGGATTGTGCTCAGTGTTAGTTGTAGAATTAGTGCAAGCTCTCGTTTGGATAATTGCTATGACCACTCGTTTCGAATCAAGTGAACAGGTACAGTGACTCGTGCTAATGAATACGAGTTGGCGTCTGGTTGCAATTGTGAGGAAACTGGGCTCGGGGGCCCTCTTCTTGACAGCCTGTTTAACTAATTCGGGTTGGCAGAAGAGGTTTCCCAGGAACACTTCCTGATAACTACTTTCGTTGGTGATATGTGACTCTTGGCTCTTACTCCTTCAAAGGGACATAGGCGTAGATACGTCGGCCGTCAGAATTGGAATTCTTTTGAAGAAATATTTTATTTATCTCCCTTTGTTTTTATTGCAGGAAGAAACACAAAACGTGGTGAGCCCTGAAGTGCATTATCGTGGTACCGATTTGAAAAATTGGTTTTGAATCGATTATGAGAGAGAATCGAGAAAGTATTTCTTATGCTATGCCTGAAAGAGAATTGAGGTAAATGCAAATTTCACTTATCTTTCGTGTAATACGTTTCGCCGTGTTTGGTCTAGCAAATTTGATGTTGCCGCAGAAAAGTACAGAGAAATTGTTTCTGAATCGATTATGAAAAAGAATCGAGAAAGTATTTCTTATGCCGTGCCTAAAGGCGAATTAAAATGTTTCGAGGAATCTTTCTTTTTGTTGTACAGCCGTTATGTTGTGTTCTGTATAGCGTGTTCTTTGTCCTTACAGAAAAACTTCGAGAAGCTGTTTCTAATTCTATGCGCGAAAGAAGATTTAGGTAACGAAAATACCACTTAGCTTTCGTGTAAACCGTTGCGCTGTGATCGATCTAGTGAATCTTATATTGCCGCAGAAAAGTACAGAGAAATTTCTCTGAATTGATTATGAAAACTTATGCTATGCCTGAAAGAGAATAAAAATGTTTCTAGTAATCTTTCTTTTTGTTGTACAGCCGTTATGTTATGTATTGTATAGCGTGTTCTTTGTCCTTACAGGAAAACTTCGAGAAGCTGTTTCTAATTCTATACGCGAAAGAAAACCTAGGTAATGAAAATATCACTTAGCTTTCGTGTAAACTGTTGTGCTGTGCTCGATTTAGTGAAACTTATATTGCCGCAGAAAAGTACAGAGAAATTTCTTTGAATTGATTATGAAAACTTATGCTATGCCTGAAAGAGAATAAAAATGTTTCTAGTAATCTTTCTTTTTGTTGTACAGCCGTTAGGTTGTGTTCTGTATAGCGTGTTCTTTGTCCTTACAGAAAAACTTCGAGAAGCTGTTTCTAATTCTATGCGCGAAAGAAGATTTAGGTAACGAAAATACCACTTAGCTTTCGTGTAAACCGTTGCGCTGTGATCGATCTAGTGAATCATATATTGCCGCAGAAAAGTACAGAGAAATTTCTCTGAATTGATTATGAAAACTTATGCTATGCCTGAAAGAGAATAAAAATGTTTCTAGTAATCTTTCTTTTTGTGGTACAGCCGTTATGTTATGTATTGTATAGCGTGTTCTTTGTCCTTACAGGAAAACTTCGAGAAGCTGTTTCTAATTCTATGCGCGAAAGAAGATTTAGGTAACGAGAATACCACTTAGCTTTCGTGTAAACCGTTGCGCTGTGATCGATCTAGTGAATCTTATATTGCCGCAGAAAAGTACAGAGAAATTTCTCTGAATTGATTATGAAAACTTACGCTAGACCTGAAAGGTAATAAAAATAAATGTAAATATCACTTATCTTTTGTGTGAGCCGCTATGGGGTTTATCTCCACCAATAGCGGGACTCAAGAAGGACCCGTTGGGTATTCCCGTTGTCGCGGTACACTCGCAAGTTTTCCAAATTTTTTTTTAGGTCTTCCTCTACTCTCGATGGGGTTTTATGAAATACAACACGTTCTTCTACGTTATAATTCACTTGTTATTGACCACTTATATTTTTTTTTGTTACAACTTCAAATTCCTTTTTTACAAACACAGAAAAATACTTCAATCTAAAAAAGTTTCCTTCTCGATCTGACTGCTGCTATCACTCTTCTTCTACTCTACCGTCCTGGCCGCGCCAAAATTCTTGTACGGTCTCTCGTTCTCGGGCTCAAAAAAAAAATGGCCTGCCAGATTGAATCGTTGCAAGTTCGAGGGGGAGCGTGTCGCCATCTCTTGTGATTTTTGGTGCTCTCCACTCTGACGTGCTGCCCTAATTGTCTTCTTGAATTCATCAGAAGATTGGGAGCTCATTTCTTCATCGTGGAGAGCAAATACAAGAGATTTCGCCACATTGCCCCCTCCTTAAGCCTCGAAGCTCCTGCCGAGTGCCTGTAAAAAGAAAAGTTTAAAAGGAACTCTGTCTTCTATGGCTTATTAAAAATTAAAGAGAAAACTTAATCCGTCCGGGGTTCCTTAAAGAAGGCTTCGTTACAGCACATCCCATCCTTCTGGGTTCACTATTGGGTACTTGGAGGAGGTGCTCCGTCTCTCGAATTACGCAAGTTACCTGACAAAGAAAGAAAGTTAGTAAAGTTCTTTAAGATTTCGTGTTCCACTGTCAAATGTTGCCCTAGACGTCTCGTTTGGAGATTCGGTGTGACGAAATTAGCAAGGGGGCGAGTGACCTCTACTCTCCCGGGATGTACAGAGTCTGACGACAGCTCTGTATCACCGGTGGGCGTGTCGCCGGTTGCAGGGCTTATGCACTGTTCAATCTAATCTCGAAGGGCAGGACAGAGAAGGCGCATCAGTAGACATGCTCTCATTTTGTAGATATCTGACTAAACTTCCAATTCAACCGAATGTATGACTAAACAACAGATTCGCTAATTGTTTTTTTTTTTTTTTTTTTTTAACGTTATAATTCAATCTGCAACCGTTCTGGTAACCCATTTTTTTAACAGGGCTGAAACACTGATTCGGAGCAGCGGGAGAATTCTATAATATTGCAACAAACCTACACATTGTCGGTATGTGATCAAAGCCGGGTAGGTTCGAACGGCTGTAATATGCGGTTTCTTAACAACAAAGCTTTCTTCGACATACTGGCTCACTCCTAGGTTAAGATATTGCTGATCAAGCATACCGCTCAAAGCTTGAGGCTCTGCTACCGTAACTTGATCGATTGATTATTGATCGCCTCTTCGAGGATTCATTCAGATCAAAGATCATCGTCATTAGCCTAAATGAAACTGGCGCCGAATCTTCATGCTGCTTACCACCCATTTCAGCTGTTTTGATGTGAAGTTTCTGAGGTTTCATCGACCTAGCTCATGGGGTGGTGTCCTGCCTAGCTATTCGATTCCACCAGCGTCTAATTCATCAGACTTTCTACGTAGCCTCAGAAGGGTACGCTCCCGTTTGCTACGCGAATCAAAATGTTGTGGGGTATAGGTGTTAGTAGGGCCTGGGGCTACGTCGACTTAGCCTACGAGTTAATACCTTGTGGTGCTGTTCGACTGTGCCCGCGTCTAGTTCTGGTATCTCAGACTTGCTACGTACCCACGGAAGGGTAGGCTTCCTGTAGCTACGAGCAAAGATCTTTCGTCCTTCTGATTAATTTGATTCCAGGGGGACAGCATGCGTTCTTGGCTCCGTTTCTTTTTGCTGTAGCTGTTCTTCCGCCCACCGCTTGATCCACACAGGTTCAATGAAAAAGAGCATCTAAGGCCAAGTAGCACATTTTTTTTTTTTTTTTTTTTTTTTTTTTTAACATTCTTCAGTCTGCTCCGAATCAGCGGCCGATTTTCCACAAGTTATTGACAACACACGTTGCAGCTGCATTATTACATTTTCATTTATTTGTTTATTTATTTACCTATTTTAAAACCGAAGCCTGCTCGCGAGGATTGGTACTGAACAGCAATTGGTTCGACGATACCCTGAGATTTCTTTCCTAAACCTTGACCTATTTCAAATCCGTGTTTAGTTAGCATGTTCGAAATTATGCTTTTTGAATATCTGACCCATGGGGCAAGAGAACTAATTTCTAATGGTTCATTAGGAATTGGGGAAGCTTTTACGTGAAAGGTGTTACTACCTGAATTATCTTCGGTGCGGAACTTGGCTAACCGGTCTATGTAAAGTACCCTACTCGTCCTGCCCCCAGGGAACTCAGCCTTGTACAGTACATCGTTAAATCGAGACAGTATAGTGCCAGGGCCTTCCCAGTCTCTTTGTAGCTTAGGGCTTTTTCCTTTACGGCGTTTTGGGTTATAGATCCAGACTTGTTCTCCTTCGACGAACTTAAGAGGGTTAGCTCTGAGATCGTACTGGGTCTTCATGTGATAAGAGGATTGGCTCAAATTCTTTCGGGTTAGGGAATGGACTTTGCCCAGAGCTTGGATTAATTTTTCGACATAATCTGCAGGGGTTGTAATAGAGCTGTTGCATACATGGCCATAGGGGATGTTAAGTGGGAGCCTTAGTTCCCGACCGAAATTGAGTCGCGCAGGCGTAAATTTGGTGCTCTCGTGCATAGAAGAACGGTAAGCTAACAGAGCAAGAGGTAAGTACTGATCCCAATTTGTTTGGCTATTGTTAACGAATTTCGATAAATAGTCCAAAAGAGTGCGGTTGAATCTCTCCACCATTCCATCGGATTGAGGATGTAAGGCAGTTGTTCGTGTTTTTTCTATTCCAAAACGTTTCAACACAGATTGAAACAATGCCGCTTCGAAGTTTCGGCCCTGGTCTGAGTGTAGTAGGAACGGCATGCCAAATCTGGAGAATAAATTTTCTATTAGTCCATCTGCAACCGTTTCTGCTCTCTGATCTGGTGTAGCAAAAACTTCGGGCCATTTCGTGAAATAGTCCATAACAACTATCGCATACTTATTTCCCTTATCCGTTTTCGGCAGAGGGCCTAACACGTCGACTGCAACTCTTTCGAATGGGGCTCCCGCGATAAAAGTTCGCAGTTCTCCGCGCGTCTTCCTCATAGGACCTCTTTTGGCGTGGCATAGTTGGCATTTAGCGCACCAAACTTCTACGTCTGCTTGTAAAGTGGGCCAAAACCAGCGTTCCTTCACCTTTTCTGCCGTTTTTCTTACGCCGAAATGTCCACCCTCGGGCTTATTATGAAGATCAAAGAGGATTTTGTTTACATGACTCGCAGGTGCTACTTTTACTAAGGTATCTTTTTCTCCATGCCGTATCAAATGCAGGACTTTGTCTACGATTCGTAAGGACTCCCATTTCGCCCAAAAGGTCTTTAGGTTGGGACTTTCTGGAAAGATTCCTTCTCGGGTTGGCCTTCCGTTTCTTTCTATCCAAGATTTTACAATTTGAAGGGTAGGGTCTTGGTCTTGTTCAGCCGCCAGATCGATTACTGTTCCATGCGCACCAAGTCAACGGTACGTTCCTGTTCTCGTTGCTCCTTCTGGTTACAGTGGGCACATTCTTGACATGGACGTCATGATTGTGCGTCTGCATTGAGATGTTTTAGACCTGCTCGGTGTTCAATAGCTAGGTCGTATTGCTGGAGTCTCTCTAGCTATCTCGCTAACTGGCCGTCAGGCTCCTTAAAATTAAGAAGCCAACGAAGCGAAGCGTGGTCAGTTCGAATTCTGAAGGGCCGGCCAAATAAATAATGATGGAAATGGGCTGTTGCTCTTACCACAGCCAATAGTTCCTTCCGAGTGACGCAGTAGTTTCTTTCAGCTTTATTGAGTGTCTTAGAGTAGTACTCCAAGACCTTTTCGCTGTCCCCCTGAACTTGGCTTAGCACGGCTCCTATTCCAATTTGGCTGGCGTCTGTGTCTAATACAAACTCGCCTTCTGTCTGTGGGAAGGACAAGATAGGAGGGGAAGTTAATCGCAGTTTCAATTCCTCGAAGGCATTTTGCTGGGTCTCGCCCCATTGAAATTTTCGTTTGTCCTCTGTCAACTCGGACAGAGGCTTAGCGACGGTCAAGAAATCGCGGACAAATCTCCTATAATACGACGCCAAACCGAGGAAGCTTCGCACGTCTCTTTTTGTTTTTGGAACTGGCCAAGACTGAATAGCTTCCGTTTTGTTAGGATCTGTGCGGAGTCCTTCTGCGGATACTACATGACTTAAATATCGTACTTTCCGGCGAAGCATGTGACACTTTTTTGGGCTCAGCTTTAGGTTTGCAGCACGTAGACGCTGCAAAACTAACTTGAGGTTACGGAAATGGTCTTCAGGGGTACGATCATGTATAATGATGTCATCTAGGTACACGAGGGCAATTTCTGGGCCTAAGTTGCGGAACACACCGTCCATTAAACGCTCGAACGTTGCGGGAGCATTGCACAGGCCGAATGGCATAACACTAAATTCCTATAGTCCAGTGCCAGTTGTGAAAGCTGTCTTTTCCCTATCACTTTCACTCATTTCGACTTGCCAGTACCCGCTTTGGAGGTCGAAGGTCGAAAACCATTTAGATCCCGCGAAGGACGTAAGGGTGTCATCGATGCGGGGAAGAGGGTACGAGTCCTTCTTAGTTATATCATTCAGGCGGCGATAGTCAACACAGAATCTGGTAGAGCCGTCTTTTTTTTTTACGAGGACTACTGGTGATGCCCAGGGGCTGGTGGAAGGACATATGACATTACTGTCCTCCATATCTCGCACCAATTGCTCGACCTCAGCTTTTTTTGCAGGTGGGACCCTTCGAGGAGGTATTTTAAAGGGAGGAGCTTCTCCAGTATCGATCTTATGTTTAGTAATGTTTGTTCGGCCTGTATCACCTGGACTGGTGGAGAATACGTCTCGATATTCTTCCAATATGGACACTAATTTTTGCGTTTCTTCGTGGGATAATCCCTCCTCTACGTCATCGAAAATGACTCTGGGGGGATCTTGGTCTCCATCGCACTCGGAACTAACCCCTTTTGAAATAGAGACCGGTTCGATGGATCCAATTAGAGTGTCTCGGAAAAGAAAAACGTCTTTGTTGTTAAGGTTAATTAATCTAATGGGGAGGTATTTCGAGTCTGACTCGACTAACATGCGGCCGCAGAGTACACCGTAAGGTAGCTCAGACTCTAGTTCAGCATCTATTAGTAAACTCGAGTTTGCTGTTAACATTCTGTTTTTATTTATTCGGACGATGGTTTCACTATTAGAGGGCAGCAAAACGTTTTCAGACAGAAGAATTCTATTGTCTCGGCATTCCGGCTTTACCAAAACGACAGCTAATTCACCTAACTGGAGAATCTAAACTACACTGATACTGATCCAGGAAATCCACGCCGAGTATGCACACAGGCTCTACATTAGCTACCAACACTGTGTGTGGGAACCTGTGGTTCTCTAGGCGGATCTCTACTGTTAATTTTCCTAGGGTATCGATACTATCACCCGTTACGCTTCTAATCACGACATTGGATTTCTTCAACTCGGTGAGTGATGAGCTGTTTAAGAAGACAGGATGTACGATGGAAATCGTCGCGCCAGTATCTATAATAAAATTACATCCTTCTACGGTGAGGCTGTTCGTTGAAGGGCCCGTAGCCGAAATAGTAACTTCTATTTTGGCTGTTTCTAATTGATCGAGATTATCTGAGCTGTTACCTAATGAGCTTTCTTTAACACGTCGAGGTAATAGGACATTGGCTGAGGTTATAGCGAGGTCGTCCACCCTGTCTCGATTATCTGGGGCGCGCACTATACTCACCGACTCTTGCCCTACTGAGTCGATGTGGAGGGGTTTCCCGAGTCGGGAGAAGCTGCCGGAGCAATCTCGGAGTGTGATGCTGGCCTAAATGCATCATACAGTATGGGAGGATTGGGTGCAAAGTTAGCCCTGGCGGATTCTGGTGATCGCTGAGAATTGTTGAAGTAGGAGGATTGCAAATGACTTCCATGTCTCCTACGACGTCCATTATTCCGCTGAGGGGGAGATATCTCGGCCAGATGAATTCTCGCACTTCTTCCCCCGTTTGTGTCCATTGAGAGTTCTTGGGCGGCACTCACTGCTTCGTGCAACTTTCTTGGGCCGCGTACTTTAACCAAGGTTCTTAATTCATCGTCACGCAGTCCCTGTAGGAAAAGCTGTGTCACAATCCTATCGACGATGTCCGTTGGACAAGAAGGAAATGCGGCTGTGGCCAATCTTTGCAGTTCTAACGCAAAGTTAGCGAAATTTTCCCTAACGCCTTGTGATCTACTAGCAAATTGCACCTGACGAGAGTAAGAATCCGCCCCGAAACGCTGTTGCAGTAGCGCTACTAGCTCTTCATATTGGATCCGATGACCCGGGGGAAAGACGCTAAGCACTGAGAGGGCATTACCTCGTAGCTGCGTGGCCATTGCATCGGCCTTTTGTTGTTCCGTCCATTGACTATTGTGGGCAACGATCTCGAACTGGACACGAAAGTCGGACCATGACACTGTTCCATCAAAGGATGAGAGATTACATAGAATCCCTGTTGCACCAGAAGTTACAGCCGAAGAGGGTAGAGGTTGGACTTTCTGAGAAGCATCGGTACTGGGTGTTGGTCCCGAATTGCAGCTAGGGCGTGGTATTAAGTCCCCATTAGGGAACCTTTCTATACCGAGGCCCGCATAATGCATAGGGGGTGCATAGTTAAAATAGCATGATCAAAAGTTGGAATTACTTGACCAATAGAAAAGGTGCCGAGCTGGCTTCCGTAAGGGGCGAAACCCCAGCTAGGCCGATTGCTAAAATTAAAAGCGGCTTGTGGAGGGTTATTAAACGCTTGATTAGTTAGAGATGAACATAAGGCAGAACCTTGGCTGGGTGCAGCCGTTATTGCTGTAGAGGTGGAACTGCTAATTGCAGCGAAATTTGTGTTGCTTGTTAGTATGGGGGATGACGCGGAGATCACTGCCACTGAAGTTGCTGTAGAGGTAGTGGTACCTGTTGTGGACGAAGTCTGAGTGGAGAGTGAGAAATCATCGAAAACGCGATTGATGAATTGTGTACCGCTCAGAGTTTTATCCAAATCGTCTACCTTTTTGGACAGTTTGGAGACGTGTTCGTTTAAACCCGCCTCGATTGCAGCTATCGATGCAGCTTGCTCCAGTTTTATTTCCTCTTTTATTTCCCTTATGACCGTTTTTATCAAAGGAGCCGCAATGGCTTTCATTTCTTCTTTCAGCTCTTGCAACTGACCAGGATCCATCTCGCTCTTTACTACTAACGCAGGAGCAGCAAGGAGAAAGACTGGTAACACAAGCACAGCTCAACAGTCGGCACTACCTCACTACGACCAAAGAGCAGTAGTAAGAGTCAACCCAAATCAAATAGCTCACTGCTATAAAATTTGTTTTCTTAAAATAATTCCCTACCCCAATTATCAATTCAGTATTAAAATTTTCTTTTTTAAATAATTCTCTAACCCAAACCAAATAATTCAATAAAGATTTTCATCTTTTAATAATTCAATAACAAAAAAAAAACAAAGAAATTATTTATTTAGAATAGTGTCTACGTATGCTTGTTAGCTGCAAAAAAAAAATAATAAAAAAAAATAACAAATATCAAAACTTTTACAAATAACAAATATCAAAAAAAAAATTTTTTTTTTACAGCCCTTAGGGCAACAGAAGCAAGTTTATCGATTCTGTATCTTGAAAGGAATAGTTAGATATTGCGTGGGAAAAATATCGCCTGGGATATTTTCAAAAACCCCACACTTGACACCAAAATGTAACACAATTCTATGTTGGAACACAATTGCCCTGGCCGAGCGGTAGACGGAGCAGCTCTGTATTACAAAATTTACAATTTCCCTTGTCTCTTGTTTGGGCAGCCCTATCGTTCGCAGCAGGGAGCTTTTATTCAAGTAACCAAGCTTCCCACCTTTAAGTGAAAGTTCAAATATATTCGACCATTCGAGTGTTTAGTTTGAAACAAAAAAAAATCAGTCCGAAAGCATTATGATATGGCACGGATCGGTACACCGTACCCCCGCAGATAAGATGAAACTTCGATTGTCCTAAGTTCCTCACCGAGCCTACATGGAGCCAGCGAACTATATTTGGCGGCGGAAAACTTGTGTAATACTCGTCAACTCTACGATGAGTATTATTTCTACCAGTCCCTAGGTCGCACTCAGTATCATACACGGCTCGCGTCAGCTGATCAGCGGCGTGTCGTAGTAAGTATGGCCAACTGAGGGAAGTCGAATTTGTTTACATTCGCACCGGGTTGGAGTTGTGGCGCTCTGTGGATCTAATTAAATCGGTAGCGTTTCTCGTAACCTGTCTCACTTGGAGGCCAAACAAACACCATAAGCCTAGCGAAAAGAATTGAAGCGACGGGAGATCATTGGAGGAGCAGTGTGTTTACTTGTGCTATGTCCTAACATAAAAAAAGGCAAGCATTTGTTAAAGGACCTCAGCCGATGTTACGTTACACTTATGTTATGTTAGGTTACTCGTGCTTCGATGTTTCGCCATATAAATCCGCGGTACAACTTTTCGGGATTGTGCTCAGTGTTAGTTGTAGAATTAGTGCAAGCTCTCGTTTGGATAATTGCTATGACCACTCGTTTCGAATCAAGTGAACAGGTACAGTGACTCGTGCTAATGAATACGAGTTGGCGTCTGGTTGCAATTGTGAGGAAACTGGGCTCGGGGGCCCTCTTCTTGACAGCCTGTTTAACTAATTCGGGTTGCCAGAAGAGGTTTCCCAGGAACATTTCCTGATAACTACCTTCGTTGGTGATATGTGACTCTTGGCTCTTACTCCTTCAAAGGGACATAGGCATAAATGCGTCGGCCGTCAGAATTGGAATTCTTTTGAAGAAGTATTTTATTTATCTCCCTTTGTTTTTATTGCAGGAAGAAACACAAGACGTGGTGAACCCTGAAGTGCATTATCGTGGTACCGAGTTGAAAAATTGGTTCTGAATCCATTATGAGAGAGAATCGAGAAAGTATTTCTTATGATATGCCTGAAAGAGAATTGAGGTAAATGCAAATTTCACTTATCTTTCGTGTAAGACGTTTCGCCGTGTTTGGTCTAGCAAATTTGATGTTGCCGCAGAAAAGTACAGAGAAATTGTTTCTGAATCGATTATGAAAAAGAATCGAGAAAGTATTTCTTATGCCGTGCCTAAAGGCGAATTAAAATGTTTCTAGGAAACTTTCTTTTTGTTGTACAGCCGTTATGTTGTGTTCTGTATAGTGTGTTCTTTGTCCTTACAGAAAAACTTCGAGAAGCTGTTTCTAATTCTATGCGCGAAAGAAGATTTAGGTAACGAAAATACCACTTAGCTTTCGTGTAAACCGTTGCGCTGTGATCGATCTAGTGAATCTTATATTGCCGCAGAAAAGTACAGAGAAATTTCTCTGAATTGATTATGAAAACTTATGCTATGCCTGAAAGAGAATAAAAATGTTTCTAGTAATCTTTCTTTTTGTTGTACAGCCGTTATGTTGTGTTCTGTATAGCGTGTTCTTTGTCCTTACAGAAAAACTTCGAGAAGCTGTTTCTAATTCTATGCGCGAAAGAAGATTTAGGTAACGAAAATACCACTTAGCTTTCGTGTAAACCGTTGCGCTGTGATCGATCTAGTGAATCTTATATTGCCGCAGAAAAGTACAGAGAAATTTCTCTGAATTGATTATGAAAACTTATGCTAGACCTGAAAGGTAATAAAAATAAATGTAAATATCACTTATCTTTTGTGTGAGCCGCTATGGGGTTTATCTCCACCAATAGCGGGACTCAAGAAGGACCCGTTGGGTATTCCCGTTGTCGCGGTACACTCGCAAGTTTTCCAAATTTTTTTTTAGCTCTTCCTCTACTCTCGATGGGGTTTTATGAAATTACAACACGTTCTTCTACGTTATTATTCATTTATTATTGACCACTTATATTTTTTTTTTGTTACAACTTCAAATTCCTTTTTTTCAAGCACAGAAAAATACTTCAATCTAAAAAAAAATTTCATTCTCGATCTGACTGCTGCTATCACTCTTCTTCTACTCTACTGTCCTGGCCGCGCCAAAATTCTTGTACGGTCTCTCGTTCTCGGGCTCAAAAAAAATGGCCTGCCAGATTGAATCGTTGCAAGTTCGAGGGGGAGCGTGTCGCCATCTCTTGTGATTTTTGGTGCTCTCCACTCTGACTTGCTGCCCTAATTGTCTTCTCGAATTCATCAGAAGATTGGGAGCTCATTTCTTCATCGTGGGGAGCAAATCCAAGAGATTTCGCCACACTATTATATTATTTTGTTAAATAAGGTATATAGTAAGTGTAGCATTTGTGAAGGCAAGGAACTAAGCTGTAAATTACTAGAAGACTAATTTCCTGTATGGATAGTAAGTTAGACTCTATAGCATATATAAATTCAATGTTTGGCAGTTTTCTATAAGTACCAATATAGAATATTTTAGAAAGCGGACTCTCAATGCACACAAATAGATTTCTGTTTCAAGGCTTGGGAAGTATTCTCGGGGTATTGGTATGAGGGATTGAGTCGATGTATGTTGCACAATGGATTGAAGGTATATGTTTTTATTTGATTGGAGCAAAGTATTCTCACGGCTTTATGATCCAAAGCTTAAATATAACTGAAATTCTTAAAAATATTTAATCGATGACTAATGCCGTCGTAATATTGAGAACGATTTAAGGGTTTAAGAAAAGAAGGTGGTAGTACGATATGTTGATTTGAGGAATATCTTTGTTGAGTAGTGGTAGTTGTATGGGTGCAGTAAAAGCTTTACTAACAATTTTTTTTATGATCAGGTGTAATGGCATGGTCAATGTTGCCACTTGAAATCTTTCTAGAGTAGCTTTTTAGCGTAGTCCGAAAGTGGTATGCGTAGCCGCACCTTAAAGAAAATGTAAAATCTTAGAAATTTGAAGCCTTGCAGGAAGTTATTACTATGATATTAACTTAGTATGATATGTGGAAGTCATATGGGTGAAATAAAAACCCAATTTTTGGTGATCTGGTATAATGGAATGACCAGTGTTGCAATATGAAATCTTTCTGGAGTAAATTTTTCGCAAAGTGATCCTTTTCTGGTTAGGCGATGAGAGTTCGACATTAAAAATCTCATGTTATTTCTTATGGAAGTCCAAATTTACTTTTGCAATTATCTCGCTTTAACACATCATCATCATCTGTCTCTCTCTAATACATATGCTTGAGGTGGATTTGGTCATATACTTGGTTGCTTGGAGCTTGGAGCTTGGTATTACCCGTTGTTTGCTTTATATGCTATGAGTATATATATTGTTACAAAACTACTTACTCCCAGTCCATGGAACTCTCCTGCGTAGTTATAAGCGGCCGAGAATTAAGGCTGTACACCCCACCCAGAGAAATTACTGGGCTCTCTTTCAAATTCAAATTTTCCAAGTTTAAATTTGAACCAATCCTTTTAATCTCATCAACGTTGCTGACCATTTGGGAAAAATGCGCCATGGCCTAGGCTAAGAAATAACGCTCTATTTCTCAAAACAGCATAGAAACTTCCAAATTTATAGAGAGATATTCATTATATCGATAACACCACATTTAAATGAGCAAAACCCACTTATGTTTCACTATTCCTGGATGCATAAACAAAAAAAAACATTGCAGGTGATGTTTCTCGACAGTTCTATCAGCTGATCTGTCAGAGATAAACACTGAACTAAAGTGGAATCAAGAACTCATTCTTGCAACTTCGCGCAACACCTGGTCGTCACAAATACACCACGCCAGCCGACTGTATAAAAGGCGAACCCAGACGTGGCCGCACAAAGCAGAAGTATTTCGCTGGCCTTGTGCTTAGACATAGAATCGCCTAAGGTAGCAAGGAGACATTCTGTCATCTCTCAATGAGAAAATTAATATTGTCCGCGCAAAAGTGTTAATGACTTAATAAACCTTTCGGCCTTCCTATGACTAAAATTGAGGGAAAGCTTTAGTAAGGATAGCAATTTGAAATTGAGCGAACCAATTCGGACAGATGTAGAAAACGAATATCGGTAAATGAATTTTCATCTTTCGCATTACTAGAGTAAACTAATTCTGACAGATCTAGAAAATTAATGCCGATAAATAATGTTCACTTTTTACACCATAGAAGCTAACTAATTCTGACAGATATAGAAGATTAATGCCGAAAAATAATGTTCATTTTTACACCATAGAAGCTAGTTAATTCTGACAGATCTAGAAAATTAATGCCGATAAATAATGTTCACTTTTTACACCATAGAAGCTAACCAATTCTGACAGATCTAGAAAATGAATATCAGTAAATCATTTCCATTTTTACACCAGAAAAGCAAATATATATAATCCCTATAATCAAGCATGTCACAGACAACTCCGTCTGTCGACCAGGCCAGCTTGAAAACTGTTTAGCTTTTATACGACCTGTTTAAAAGCCGTTAAGCAGTTATCTGACCTGTTTGAAGAGCTGTTAAGCTGTTATCAGATCTGTTTAAAAGCTGTTAAGCTATTATCAGACCTGTTTGAAAAGCTGTTAAGCTGTTATCTGACCTGTCTGAGAAGCTGGTTATCTGGTTCGAAAAGCTGTTAAGCTATTATCAGACCTATTAGAAAAGCTGTTAAGCTGTTATCAGACCTGTTTAAAACTGTTAAGCTGTTATTAGACCTGTTTAAAAGCTGTTAAGCTGTTATCAGACCTGTTCGAAAAGCTGTTAAGCTATTATCAGACCTGTTTGGAAAGCTGTTAAACTGTTATCAGACCTGTTCGAAAAGCTGTCAAGCTGTTATCAGACCTGTTTCAAAAATCTATTACGCTGATATAGGACCTGTTTGAAAAGCTATTAAGGTGAATAGAGTAATGTCCACATGGTAGATTATCCGTTGTCCTACTCATAATATACCGCTTGTTATCATATGGACTCAATGCAATCTTCTTGCGATCGTATGGAGCTCTGATTAGCAGTTAATACTCGCTTGTTATTCAAACATTCGATGTAGTCGTCGAAATTGATATGCCTCTGGACTACATTAGTCTTTATTCCTTTTGCTTTCTTTACAGTTTTACCATCGCTTTATATGCACTGTACATTTTCGAGCTTAAGCCTACAAATTCGCTCATGATTTTCCCATTCATCTCATCCTCCATTAGACCAGGAATCTTTTTACTCAAGAACGATAAATTGAATTGATTATCTTGTGGGTAATCACTTGTTTCAAATTTGTTTATATTTTCGGCCACAATCCGTTGCATCATCTCTTCCCCAAGCCCAGCTTACAAGGTGCTCATAACATTTTGACTCGACTTTCTCAATATTTTTATATTATTTTAAAAAGTTATAGCATTGTTGAATTTATTTATTATGCTCATTGAGAAAAATGTTTTATATTCTCTTATAAGCTCCTCAATATTCATCTTTACAGTCTGACATTTAAGAAGGCACTAACCACTAACCAAATTCTCATGCAATTCGTTTTGGGTAAAGCTATAGCCTATATCCATATAGTACAAGGTCACCCTATTCTAGGTTCCTTGACATATGGGTTTCTAGAGTAATGAAGCAGCTGATGAGCTATGTGAAAAAGGTTCTCAAATGGATAACTCTGCACTACTATCATTTATTTGAGGATCCCATTCGAAATTTTAAAAAGAGTGATTAGCAGTGAAAGCTGTGAAAAATCAAGTCTCCTGTGGTTCAATAGAGACACCCAGATTTTTATAAAATTTCTTCTGCCTGTTAGATTTTGTATGGAACATACTCTTAACAGATTCTTATACCATTTTCTTCTGCTTACTAGATTTTTTTTATAGAACATAGTGTTACCAAATTCTTATAAACTTTCATTTTGTTGGCATCTAGGACATCGCATTCTTTCATCAAAGCTTTATATTTGACCTCTCTCAACCTGATAAGAAAATACTCCAATATCGCAGCAGTTTAACGTGCTCTATTTTCAGATATAAGTTCACCCAGACCAGCTAAACACATGATGACCTCTGACCGCCAGAGCATATAAAGCAAACAACTGATAATAACAAGCTCCAAGCTGGCAAGTAAACGATAGCATATTGTCGCTATAGCTCTCATCCACCAAGTTTACAGACCAGCCCAACATAAGCATGATAATTCCAGGCAGCCATAGCATGTAAATCAAACAACTGATAACAAACAGCTCTAAGCTGGCATGTAAACGATCATGCCTACCTCAAGCATGTATGCTAGAGCGAAGCAGATGTTGTGAGTTAGAGCGAGATGGTTGAAAGTTATGGTATTCACTTCCTACTAGATTATGCGCACCCGCCGCACATAAAAGTAACTTCAAGCATCACCAAACTTAATTTATTCTCAAAATATTTGTTAATACCAGACCCGAAAGTTGAAAAGAATGGTATTCACTAAAGCTGCCTACTATATTATACACACATCTAAACCGCGATGATCTTGGCAAAAGGTTATATCAGATTACCTACGAAGTCATGTCATTACAACTGACAACCAAAAATTATTCTTTTACTGCTCCCATACAATTTCCATTACTTAATATCATAGCACTATCTTCTATTCTCAAAGCTTTTAATTTAACCCACTCTCAACCTAGCGCGAACATATTGTTGCAAATTTCCTTTCGGCGTGGTCGCCAAAACTTAGGTAGCGGGAACTATTTCTTCTCCGAGCGGTTTTGCCTGGAACGTGTAGCGAGCGGCCCGCTAAATTCACCGCTATTGAATTGCCACCTGGCCAAGCGGTCACCAGCGGGGTACGGTGAGAAGTAGGCCGATTTGTATAAACGCAGCAAGCGTGCTCGGCAGCTAATGAATGTACGAGTAGGAGTATGTTACCTGGAGGCTGGTGATTTCTGTTCCTCGAGCTCCTTGAGACGTCTGGGTATACCTGTCTCGTCAGCCACTTTCTTCTCTTTTTGTGCCTTTCCTCGTTACTTACTGGGAGGTAGGGAACTGAATCCCGACGAAAGAAGAAACAAAGAACTTTTTCTTTTTTTTAAAGACAATTCCAGCGTTTATTTGAACAGAAACAAAATGTTTTACTTGGCGTCACTTAACGCCACAGATCTACAAAAATTTCGTGTGCCTTTTACTCTGGCTACTCTAAATATAGCCGACTACAAGAATTTTCGCGCCTACCTATCCCTCTAGTCCATTTTTTGGACGTCTTCTTGTACTTAGGCTAGTTTCGGCCGATGTAGCGACCTCTATTTTTCAATTACTCATTTCTATGTTTAATTGACATCTGTTAGCTAATTTTAACTTGTTATTCGTTTTTAATTGACATTTGTTAAACTGATTCTACTTGTGGCTTACTTTACATTTACATTATTCAATTAATTTTCATTTCTATTTTTAATTTACATCTGTTAACTAATTTTAACTTGTTATTCATTTTTTATTTGACATTGGTGAAACTGATTCTACTTGTGGCTTACTTTCTATTTACATTATTCAATTAATTTCCATTTTTATTTTTAATTTACATCTGTTAACTAATTTTAACTTGTTATTCATTTTTAATTGTTAAACTGATTCTACTTTCGATTTACTTTTAATTCACATGGGTCAAATAATTTTCTCTCCTATTTTTAATTACTAACTTTACTTCATTATTTCTTTTTTTATTTAGATTGGCGAGACTGGTTTGAGTTATTCCGGACCTTTCACTTTATCGATCTGTCACAGTTTTCATTGCCTTTCACGTGTAACGAACGTTGAGATTGTCTACCAATTTTGGTCTTCCACATCTGTCAAATTTTATTCAATTTTAAAGTTCCATATTTGCCAAAGCTTTGATTCCCTTTGAAAATTTTATATTTCTATATTTGTCAAAGTTTCTATTCAGTTTTACATTTCTATATTTGTCAACGTTTCCTAGAACAATTTATATTTCTATCAAACTTTTCATTTACTTCTAGGTTTCTGTACCGGTCTAACTTTTAATTCAATTTCAAATTTCTATATTTCAAAGTTCTTAATTAATTTTAGCTTCTCCCCATCTGTCAGAGTTCTCTATTCAATTTTATATTCCTATATCTGTCAACGTAGATCATTTGCTGTCAAGTTTCAGAAATTGCTACAATTATTTACGGTCTTCGCGTTGTCATACCTGTCAAAATTATATTTGCTTTCTGGTGTAAAAATGGAAATGAATTACTGATACTCATTTTCTAGATCTGTCAGAGTTAGTTAGCTTCTATGGTGTAAAAAGTGAACATTATTTATTGGCATTAATTTTCTAGATCTGTCAGAATTAACTAGCTTCTATGGTGTAAAAATGAACATTATTTTTCGGCATTAATCTTCTATATCTGTCAGAATTAGTTAGCTTCTATGGTGTAAAAAGTGTCAGAATTAGTTTACTCTAGTAATGAGAAACATGAAAATTCATTTACCGATATTCGTTTTCTACATCTGTCCGAATTACTTCGCTCAATTTCAAATTGCTATCCTTACTAAAGTTTTCGCTCAATTTTAGTCATAGGAAGGCCGAAAGGTTTATTAAGTCATTAACACTTTTGCGCGGGCAATAATAATTTTCTCATTGAGAGATGACAGAATATCTCCTTGCCACCTTCGGCGATTCTAATTCTAAGCACAAGTCCAGCGAAATACTTCTGCTTTGTGCGGCCACGTCTGGGTTCGCCTTTTATACAGTCGGCTGGCGTGGTGTATTTGTGACGACCAGGTGTCGCGCGAAGTTGCAAGACTGCGTTCTTGATTCCACTGTGGTTCAGTGTTTATCTCTGACAGATCAGCTGATAGAACTGTCGAGAAACATAACCTGCAATGTTTTTTTTTTTTTGTTTATGCATCCAGGAATAGTGAAACATAAGTGGGTTTTGCTCATTTAAATGTGGTGTTATCGATATAATGAATATCTCTCTATAAATTTGGAAGTTTCTATGCTGTTTTGAGAAATAGAGCGTTATTTCTTAGCCTAGGCCATGGCGCATTTTTCCCAAATGGTCAGCAACGTTGATGAGATTAAAAGGATTGGTTCAAATTTAAACTTGGAAAATTTGAATTTGAAAGAGAGCCCAGTAATTTCTCTGGGTGGGGAGTACAGCCTTAATTCTCGCCCGCTTATAACTACGCAGGAGAGTTCCATGGACAGGGAGTAAGTAGATTTGTAACACTACCTCCCTCTCACAAGCTTGTAGCTCTGTCCAAGCTATCTCATCTTTGGTAGGAATTTGCAGGCTTCACTTAATACCCACTACGGTTCGTGGAATTAATGAAGAGGGATACGGAAATTAAAACCTTCTTTCGAAGGCTAACTCAGAAGCAGTTAATGGGAAACCATTTGCTCCTTTAAGGCAGAGGCAGGTTAAACAAGGATCGTGTCCTTGTAAAAATGTTATTCAGCTCCGACGTATTATGGAAATAATGAAGAAAAAATAGGAAAGTTAAAACGCCTACTGAAAGATAACCCAGAAGGGGTTAGAGCTATAGACGGTCAAGCAAAATTCATCTACTCATTTAAGGTAGAGATGGGTTCTACTAGAATCATGTCCTTTTAAATTTTGTTCAGCTACGACATATTATGGAAATAATGAAGAAAGGATAGGAAAGTTAAAACGCCTACTGAAAGATAACCCAGAATGGGTTAGAGCTATAGACGGTCAAGCAAAATTCATCTACTCATTTAAGGTAGAGATGGGTTCTACTAGGATCATGTCCTTTTAAATTTTATTCAGCTACGACATATTATAGAAGTAATGAGGAGACGCCACTTTGTCGGACTTGATTTGTGCATGGCGAGTCAGAAGCCCATCCACAGCGTCACGCCGGTCCTTGGTCAGAGGTCGCTATCGGTCTCGGTAGCGAAAACCAAAGGTGCACTCGCAGCCCAGTAACCCAAACAATCTGGTCTACCAGTACATCTCCGACCCTCAACCCTAGGACCGGTCGGAAAAGCCTCTGCAACCAGTAACCTAACCAACTGATTGCAGGACCTCTTCCGCACGGGCATCTCCCTCTGACCGCAGATTGACATTCGTTCGAGGGTGTGCCCCAAAGTCCCCAGCAGGGGTTAAAATTTCGAAGACAGTCTTTACTGTGGAATTCCTACGGCAGCGCGGCCTACGCAGGATACCATGTAGGAGGGATTTTGACTCATTGTCAAGCGAGGGAGTGTGAAAAAGTGGACTAATTTACAAGAGGTATATCGGCCGCTAGGTTGGGTAGGTCCTAAGCGGCACATTGGTATCCTGTAGTTACCAGTTAAGCTGGCTGGATGTGTTAGGGATCTTTTGTAGGTTCTTTCAAAACACAAGAGGTTGACACTTTTTATCACTTTATTATTTTATAAAAACACTTTTTAAAATATTTAGCACTGCTAATACATTGTAATAATTTTTATTTTCAACACTTTGTTGTGTATCTAAATTTCTACACTAGATTTTATATCAAACAGACACTTCGATAACTCTTTATCAATCGCACTCAACACACAAATTCACGGCCCGCTCGCCACGCTTATCTTATTACCCGCTTCGTCTTAATTCCAAACTAAAACTCTTCGATCTTCCTCCAAATGAATACCTCGTATTGAGTGTCACTCAAAAATTCTACCAATCATAAATTCTGCCTAATATTCAATTTTCGCGATATGGAGAAATCTCAAAGTATAAAGCTTGCAATTAATTAATAATTTTTGTTTATCTGGGTGAAATGTGAATGACACTCAATATGCCAAGCTTGCAATTTAATTTAATTTATTGTGTTTACTTTCGCAAGACTAGGTCGTGAATTTGTGGAATAATTACTTTCTTTACATTCCTTACCACCGTAGAAAAGAAAAATGATGCCTATTGGAGGTAACATTTTTCTTTCCAATTTATTTTTTTTTTTTATTAGATGTTGGGTTTTTTTTTTCTTTTTTCTGGTGTATGAGATGAAACAAACGTTTTTGTAATTTTACTGTTTCCTTATTCATTAAATTATTAATTTAAACCAAATTTATAAATTTCATCTAAGCAGTGCTAATTCTAATTTAAGTATATGTCTATAATAATAAAAAATAAGGCTATGCGACTTCGTCTTTACTTTTCTCAACTAACTTACGAAAGATATAAAATATAAGATATAAAGTTGTTACAAAAATAAATTTTTACAATAATTTTGAAGTGGAAATATGTGTCTTATATATTATTATTCCTTATTATAACAGATAGAATGGAAAGGTATAAAAGAGCAGAGAGCAGAAGTGTATATTAATATATAATTAATTACTTTATTATGGTATTCTGTTCTTGTTTTTGTTTATATTTTCCTATATCTTAACCTTGAATGAACGTCCTAATTTACTAAACCTGCTAAGTGGGTTTTCCGAAACTGATGTTACTGGTACCACTATTTCATTTAGTTCGTAGTCTTGTTTATTTGGGTCTTCAGAGCTTTTCGATTCGTTATGGGGGGTTTCTTTCGCTGGTTCGGTTTACCTTGCAATTCTAGTAATTTTAGGGAATCTTTTACGAATTACTGCCACAATTAGAAAAAGAACAATGAAAACGCACAAAATACTAATTGTGGAATTGATATGGGTTTGAATGCGCTGTTGTTTAGAATCTCTCTTTAATTTGAATTTTACGCCTTTTCGGAGAAGTTTTTGTATTTGTTCCGCCATTTTTGAAAAATTAGGAATGAACTTCCTGTAGTAATTTGCTAGGCCTAGGAAAGATTGTACTTTGCGAACAGTGCGAGGGATCGAAAAATTTTGGACACACTTTGTTTTGGATGCGTCTGGAAAAACCCCTAGCTCTGTACATATGTGCCCGAGATATACGACCTCTTTTCTTAAAAATTGGCATTTACTTGGTTGGAGCTTTAAATTATATTCGCGCAACTTGTCAAAAACTGCTCTTAACTTTTCGTTATGATCTTCTAGGTTCCGCCCGTATATAACGATATCGTCTAAATACACGAAACACTTGAAACCTTGCAACCCAGCTAGGATGTAATTCATCGCTGGAGCTCCAGAGAGTCCGAAAGGCATTCGTTTAAATTGGTAATGTCCCAAATTTGTACTAAACGCTGTTTTTGGTCGGTCTTTTTCACTCGCCACCTTTTTTCTCCTTGAGGTCCGTCCTTTTTTGGAACGACAAGCAGTGGCGAGTTCCACGGACTTTTGCTAGGTTCGATGATGTCATTTTCTATCATTTCCTCAACTTGCTCCTGTATAATTAACTTCTGTTTTTCCGGCAGTCGATATATCTTTTGATTTATCGGAGGATGGTCTGTTTTAATGGGAATAGTGTGCTTAATAACGTTAGTGTGGGTCAATCTATTACCTGGTAGATAAAAAATATCAGAGTACTCCTTACAAATAGAAAGTAACGCATTTTTCTCTACTGTGTTCAAGTCATCATGTGAAACTTCATTTTCTAAAAAACTTTTTGTCTCATTCGATTTGTTAGATATATTAAATAAATTTATACTACTCATTTTTGTGTTGCTATAATATTTATTTGTAAACCGGTCATCGAGTATATTCCGGGCTTCTTTAATTTCGAATTGTGTTAACGGTACTAAATTTAAGTTAATTGATTCAAGTTCATGATCAACTTCTGTTGCATTTAATATACTGATCAGAACTTTATTCCTTACAGGGCGAACTAAACAGTTTGGAAGAAAAATGCCAGGTTTAATTTCCTGGGACAAGCAAAGTATATCTTCAATTGCTTCAGAAGGCACTTGAACCAATTTCTCTGCGCTTGCTGGAATGCGAATTTCTCTCGGAGCCTCTTCACATTCCTTTCCAATATTAAAACTGGACACCGTATTTTGTTTATTCACCGCCGTTCTACACTCCAATTCCGGATATATTTCACCATTAGGCGGTTTTGAGAACAGGTTGTCTAGTTTTTTATGTTCGACTGTTTCTTTTTTAATTACATTTCTACCTTTAGAAGTACTATTAGAGCCATGTAGGATGGTGTTATGTTGATCTACACCAGATTTCCTCGTGAAAGTTTTGGGTTTATCAATTTTATTTACTATGTTATGTTTAGCCGATTTTACCCTTGACGATACCTCGGTTGTGGTTTTTAAAGGAGTCTGAGATCGGACTGAATTTTTGAAGTTTGTTGGTAGTGGATTTGTGCAGTTAGTTTTTTTTAAAGGTAGTATAAACTCCGTTGTGTTAACATGCGATCGGGGAAATCTTAGGAGTTTATTTGGACCTTCAATATTACAGTATTTTGAAAGGAAATTATTGCCTAAAATGCCATCGCCTGGTATATTTGGGTTATCTTTAATGATATGTAATTCACAGGGTTTAGTCAATGGCGTTTTAATTATACTTTCGCACTTGCCCAAGGTTTTATCTTTCCCAAAAGCACAATTTATTTCGAGGTTTGTGTGAACAATTTTTGTGGTTGGTTTAATTACTGACTCTTTGATTAAACTTATATCTGCACCCGTGTCGATAAGCAGTTCAACTTCGGGCTTATTCGCTATATCAATGGAAACTTTTATAAAAGGTTTTGGACTAACTGGAGAGGGACACCGTTGAATTTCGCTTCCTGGGCTTTGTCCGTGGTGTCTTCGGGGGCCCAAGCTTAGTTTTCGGATTTAATGTTACGGTTGGAGTTTTTGTGCTCCCATTCCCGTTTAGCGCGACATTCTTGTAGATTATGTGACGAACGTTTACAAAAATCGCATTTTTTCCATGGTTTGAATTGTGTGTTACTTTTATTAAATGCGTGAATCTGATTCGAAGTTGAATGACCTTGTGAAAGATTGGCTATGGTTGTGCAATTCTGGGCGGTGTGGCCGTTAACTCGGCAATTAATGCAAACCGGTGAATTCTGTCTTATACGACACTGAGAGAAGGAATGGCCAAGTGGATTGCAAAAGTTACATTTTACTCCATTGTTCCGCTCATTTTTGTAATTTCTGAAAGAAACTTCATTAGAGCTGTTATTTCTGAAAGGGATTGTATTGAAGTTGTTGTTAGTGGATTCAGCTTTTATTTCCGCTGAAGTGATAACTTGATTAGAAGGATTATTTAGTGATAAAGTGCTGTTGACATTTGGTTGGAAGTTAGAAAAATTTTCGTATGAAATATTGGAAGGCGTGCTATCATTCAATTTTGGTGTGACAAGGCTATATTGTTGGCTCAAATTTGATAAAATGGGACGATATTTTTGTATACAGAGTTGTTTTTCCCGTGCCTCAATTTTTCCGGCTTTATCTAAAATTTCTTTGAGTGAGGTTTCGTTTTCACGTAAAAAGTATAAACGTAAATTCGGGTCCAAAAGACCTCCTAAGAATGTGTTAACTGCGATTTCCTCAAGATCACACAAAAGCGCCTCGCAGTTTTTGGGACCCTTTTCGGCCTTTTGTTTACACCTTTGATAGCTTTGGTACAGTCTTGAACCATACGAGCTCACTGTTTCACTTGAAATTTGATGCACTAATCTCAATTCATCTACGAGAAGTCGATAGGGCTTATTCTCCGTAAATATTTCAAATAGGAGATTTTTGAGGTCGTCAAACGTCCTAAATGTTTCCCCACATAGAACCGAAAATGTTCTACCCCTTAGTTTTGTAGGGATGAGTTTTAAAAACAGTTCAGTTTCCGGATCACCCGTTAAACATTCATAAACTTTTTCACAACACTATAAATATTTCTACCTCATTATATGTGTCGCTACCTATTTCCCCTGTGAACATGGGTATATTTAAATTTATTAACTGATTAACCTTATTGTAATCTAGCGCCATTTCCTCAGATTTTTTCTTATTGCTAGTATTTCTATTGTTAATTAGTGCTTGCTTATTATTACAATCTAACGTTAGTTTTTCAGAAAAAAATGACTTACTAGGCGAATTTACAATATCTATTGCTTGATGAAGAATTCCTGAGAAAGAGTGAAGTTCCTCTGTACTACCTGATGGTGCTGCTTGCGTCTTCCTTATAGTTTTTTTTTCAGAGGAGGGATGAAGTTTCCCAGTACTACTTGATCGTGTTGTTTCTACCTTCCGTGGATATTTGTTTCCTGAGCGGAGATGTAGTCTCCCAGTGCTGCTGGTGCGAAAAAGGTTTCTTTTTACCTCGCGTCGTCTTCTAGGTCGGTGCAGTCTTCAAAGGATAGTGCACTGATTCTTGCAACAAATCTTCTTCCTTCTGGGGTTTGCAATGTTGGTACCTCTTCTTGCATGTATATACCGGCTGCACCAAAATGTTAGGGATCTTTTGTAGGTTCTTTCAAAACACAAGAGGTTGACACTTTTTATCACTTTATTATTTTATAAAAACACTTTTTAAAATATTTAGCACTGCTAATACATTGTAATAATTTTTATTTTCAACACTTTGTTGTGTATCTAAATTTCTACACTAGATTTTATATCAAACAGACACTTCGATAACTCTTTATCAATCGCACTCAACACACAAATTCACGGCCCGGTCGTCACGCTTATCTTATTACCCGCTTCGTCTTAATTCCAAACTAAAACTCTTCGATCTTCCTCCAAATGAATACCTCGTATTGAGTGTCACTCAAAAATTCTACCAATCATAAATTCTGCCTAATATTCAATTTTCGCGATATTGAGAAATCTCAAAGTATAAAGCTTGCAATTAATTAATAATTTTTGTTTATCTGGGTGAAATGTGAATGACACTCAATATGCCAAGCTTGCAATTTAATTTAATTTATTGTGTTTACTTTCGCAAGACTAGGTCGTGAATTTGTGGAATAATTACTTTCTTTACAGATGCCTTCTTAGGGCTACCAGGAGGTATTAGTGGTTATATGGAAAGGTCGTTTCTTTCGCGGAACGGGGCCAGTCTGTCGACGTGGACAGTTCGCATCTTTCCACCGTGACATTTTTTTATTTTGAACACTACTTCGGTTACCGCGTCTGTGATCTTGTATGCCCCATCCCAGTCGCACTGCAGTTTTGGACACCGCCCAATTACGCGTCGTGGAAAATACAACCAAACCAGTTAACCTACTTGGAAACTGGGTTTCTTCGACCGCAAGTCATAGTATGTCTTCACGCGCCGGCTCGCAGTGTTCAGCATGGATCGATTATTTTCGTGAATCGTGTTCAATGTCGTGGTTAGATTGTCCAGGCAGTCGTTAATCGGCATAACTTCGGTAGGTGGACTTCCCAAGACCATCTCCAGTGGCAGAGGAAGTTCTCGACCAAAAAGGAGTTTGGCCGGGGTTTGTTTAGTGCTATCTTGCACACTTCCACGATACGATAGTAGCAGGTAAGGCACATACTGGTCCCATTCCCTTTGGTGCGAGTTCAAAAATTTCGCTAGGTAGTCCAGAATTGTTCGGTTAAATCTTTCGACTAAACCGTCTGACTGTGGGTGTAGAGCCGTTGTGCACGTTTTCTCGACCCCGAACGTCTGCATTACTTCCTGGAAGACGGCGCTTTAAAAATTTCTGCCTTGGTAGGAATGGAGCTGTAGGGGAGCTCCATTCCGGCTGAATACGGCTGATACGAATGCATCGGATACAGTCTCGGCTGTCTGATCTGGTACTGGAATTGCTTCGGGCCACTTAGTGAAGTAGTCCATACAGACTACTAGGTAGCGGTTTCCTTTATTTGTCTTTGGAAGTGGTCCCAATATGTCCACAGCAACTCTTTCGAAAGGTGCACCAACGTTGCATACCTGTAGAGGAGCTCGCCGTCTCGGCCGCGGCCCTTTCCGTGCTTGACACTGTAGACATCCAGCACACCAGTCCTTTACATCCGTACTACTACCCACCCAATAATATTTCTGTCGAAGCTTACCTAAAGTTTTGTCAATGCCGAAGTGTCCTCCACCTAGAGAATCGTGTACCTGATTGAGCACAATTTTTCGAAGACACTCTGGAACTAAGATTTGCTTGATAATTTCTGTTCCTTGACTGATGACTCGAATGGCGAAGTTATTTTCTAATTTCAGAACAGACCACATTGACCAATACCCTTTAACTTCAGGGCTAAGGTCTTTGATGCTCTCTTTATCCGGGCGTTGACCCGTAGCCAGCCAATTACGAATACATCCTAAGCTGAGGTCGTCCTCCTGTTTTTGACCAATATCTTCCTGAGTGGTGACTAGGCGAACTATGATGATGTCTTTCTCTTCGAGCCGTTGACAATAGTGACAATCAGTTGTGGAACAAGGTCGGCGCGACATTGCATCTGCGTTGCTATGACTTTTACCCGGACGATGTACGATTTCGAAATCATAGGCCTGCATGCGTTCTATCCATCTCGCTACTTGTCCTTCAGGACACGGAAAGTTCATCAACAATCTCAAAGATGCATGGTCTGTTCGAATTGTGAACTTTTTTCCCAGTAAGTAGGGCTGAAAATGTGAGCACGCTTTGACTATTGCAACCAGTTCTTTCCTGGTAACACAGTAGTTTCGCTCCGGGCGACTGAATATCTTGCTGTGGTATTCAACCACGTGTTCCATCCCGTCCTTAACTTGCGAAAGAATAGCTCCCCAAGCGTGTTGACTGGCGTCTGTGTCCAAGATAAAAGGTAAATTTTCGGCTAGCTGAGTAAGTATAGGCGCAGTGGTAAGCGGTCTTTCAACCCTTCGAACGCTTCTTGACAAGCATCTGACCAGATAAACTTTCGACCTTTCTCCGTAAGCTCTGTTAGTGGCTTCGCAATAGCTGAGAAATTTTTCACAAACCGCCTATAGTAAGCACACAGCCCGAGGAATGACTGTATATCTCTTCGTGTTTGCGGTTTGGGCCAACTCTTAACAGCATTCGTTTTGTCGGGGTCCGTTGATAATCCAGAGTCGCTGATGACGTGTCCCAAGAACTTCACCTCTGACAAAACTGACACTTGTTCGGTGAAACTTTTAGATTTGCTACTCTTAATCGGGCTAAGACAAGGCGGAGTTTTTCTACCATTTGTTCAAACGTGGGGCCATGTACGATAACATCGTTCAAATATACTAGGCACGCCTGAGGTAGAATTCCTTGGAGGACGATTTCCATGAGCCTCTGAAAAGTTGCAGGGGCATTGGTTAGCCAAAATGGCATAACTGAAAACTCCCACAATCCACTGCCTGTAGTGAACGCGGTCTTTTCGTGGTCTTCTTCTTCCTCTTCTACTTGCCAGTAGCCCGACTGTAGATCCAATGTCGAAAACCAAGTTGAACCGGCGAGTGCGTCAAGAGCCAGATCAATAGGTGGCAGCGGATATGAACCTTTTTTGGTGACCTCATTTAGCCGCCTGTAGTCGACGCAAAATCTCGTCGAGCCATCCCTTTTCTTCACCATGACGACTGGGGAAGTCCAAGGGCTACTAGATGGATTAATAACGCCTTGGGTTTTCATCTCGTTTACTAGATTTTCCGCTTCTTGACGTTTGGCCAATGGCAGCCACCTGGGAGGTTGTTTAATCGGTTTGTTGCTGCCTGCGTCGATCTGATGCCTCATAATCGTGGTTCGACCGAGGTTGTTTTTTGTTCGCGCAACGACAGCCTGATGTTGTACGAGTAGCTTTTCCAATATTATTCTCTGCTGATTATTCAGATGTACAGTTGTCGGTTCCAGCAATAGGTGTAATTCAGGCGGTAGATGATTGAAGTTCGCGGTTCCTTCCTCCGAAGAACTGACAATGTCTGCAGCTGCTTCCACATCTGCGAGAGTGGTGTTTGCCTTTATTTCGATTGGGTTATCTGTTACGTTTGTCACACGAACTATCAGACTTCCATTGTTGGACTGGCCGACAGCCGGTTCCATCCACAGGGTAGGTGAGACATCTTTTGGGGATAGGTCGGTTAATGTGTTAGTGGGTGGTGGATGGTTTGCAATGGGCTTAATGGGAGGTGGATGGTAGATTAGTGTGTTAGAGGGAAAAGAGAGGTTGATTACGGTGTTAGTGGGAAGCGGGGTGGAGATAGGGTGTGTTTGTTTAGTTTTGATATGGTGTGAGGTGTGGCTGGTGTAAGTTGTTAATGTGTTAGTGTTCGGTGTAAGCTTGACGAGTGGGGAATGTTGTGCAATATGTGCCTTGGTGTTCGGAGTATGTGCAGTTATGGTGATAAGCTGAGTTAGTTCTAGGAGGCTGGTTTTTAATGGACTGTTGATCTTTGTGCCGTCGAGGAAGTACTCGCAGATGGTAGGTGGAGCGTTTGTGAAGTGTGCTGATCTCTGCCCCCCGAGATCAGCTGTCCTGCGTTTAAAGTTCCTGTTAAACTAGACGGAATGATATTCTTAGCATATTCTATGCTTCCGGATAGCTGCTGTCTTTGTGTTGGTTGCAAGTTAGACGGTGAGTCGTCTCGTGTTCCAAGAGTAGATTTATGTGTTGTTTTATTCCTCCCTTCTTCGATAGGTATTAGCAGAATGTTGATTGCTCTGTTAGTAGGGCGGCCTTCAACCAGGTCGAATACTACTCTGTTGCCAGGAGCTATTTCGGTTTCCGGATTTATAACTGAACTCCGAAAGTTGGCAAAATGAAAGAATACGTCTATTTGACTCTCATCTCATACGATAAACCCGGACCTTCTTCGGAAGTCGCACCGGCGGATGGTCTCCGTGATGCTACCAAGTAAAGTGCTTTTGTGTCGTCATCCCAGCCATTAGTTTCCGCTATTGCCTCGAAATGCAATTCGTAGTGGTTCCAAGGAGTTTTTCCATCATATTCCGTTGGCGACAGCATCGATTTCCTTAGGTGCCTGTCACTAACTGTTTGCCGCAGTCGGGAAGGTAATGCGGAAGGCGCTTTCTCGGAGGAATTAGGATCTGCGGTGTTAGAACAGGGGCATGCGGCCATATTTGTCTCGGGAAATTTCTGCCCGCACTTTCCTGGGATTTCTTTGGAGAATTTAGCTGACGACGGTGTAGATTGACCAACCGCGGGCGGAGTACCAGTTGACCTGTCAGTCAATGGTGCGTTTTGGTGAACCTCAGTGTCATCCATTACTTTATGCGCGAACGCAGATGCGCTAAGGACCGACACATCGGACATCTGCCTCCGTAGTGTACTTAACTCTTCTTGGAAGGACGTATGCTGGCACTTCAGAGCCCTCACCTCATTGCTGACTTCTTCAATTGTGCGTGACTGTGTACTAAACTTATCGTTCAACTCTTCGAGCTTCTGCAGAATTTTGTCGAGCTGCTCTTCTGCCATTATGCTCAATTTCTACTACTTTTCGGCTGGGTTTCGAAGTCTGTCTAAATAGCACCTTTGCCACTCGTGAGCTAGTCGACTTAACTCCAATTGTCGCAGAGTTTGCCGATTAGCACGGTAGTACTAAGCACAGCAAACGATAAAACGCTGGAAATGTTTCTCCCTTTCTAGTCAAAATGTTGCACGGTCGCCCCCAAGTCTAGCAGGTTTAGAAAATATCTCGGGTACGGCACAATGCAAAAGCCGAAGCGCTTTATTTATTTCCCAACCCCTAGTAAAACGGAAATCTTCGATCTGCAGATCTCGAAAATTTTGACACAACTTGGTTTTTATTAGTCGTTGGTTCGCAGCTGTGGAAAAATTTACTGCGAATCCTTCGTGTATTATAAACGGGACGTGACCAAAGATTGACCTATTTGTTGTTCCTCCGTGAAGAATTCGAACAGTGTCCTTGGTAGCAAGTATGACAAGTTGGGGAGTATCTGGTCAACAGACGTCAGTCAAATCTAGGGGTTATTCGGTATAGTTCATAGTCGTTCACTATTCAATATAAAATTTTCTGAAAGTACTCTGTGCTTCGGAAGCCGTTGACAACGAATGTGAAACTTATCGACTATGGTTCCTAGTATGGTCATTTACTTCCAAATATAGGAACTATAGGATATATATTGGCAGTTGTAATTTGTCCATAAACGTAAGACTGTTCTAGACGGGTTCTTTGTGTATTGTTTAATTCTTCACTAGAACTCTAAAACTTATTTTGTGTCAAATTATATCAATCAGCAAGTATTAGAAAATTAACGATTATTTTGTGCGTCCCTGGTCATTGAACATCTAAAACTATTTTGGTAGTATCGGAGAATTCAGGGAATGTTAGGTATCGTGCCAATCTAGTAGAGCAGTTACGACTACTAAGGCTCAACCTTAGCCCAAGGTTTAAGTTGTTTATTTAAGAGTATCAGGAATATAGAAAATCGCCTAGTTACCCTACCCGGCAAATGGACAGAATACCGAGCGTATTGCGGACTTCTAGATCAACATTTCAAATTGTCTTTAAGATTTGACGACAATATAGAAAACTTCTCAAGACTATAGGAAACTTTAGTTCTCGTACCGAGCAAATATGAACATCGCTCACCATTGACTAACACTTTTGATGCTTCAGTCAAGTTGATCGCAAATATAGAAAATTTATCAAAACCTAGAGATTTAGTTTCCGTACTAAGCGACTATAAGTATCGCTCACCATGTGACTGAACTTTTGATGCTTTAGTAGAGTTGATCGCAAATATAGAAAAATTATTAAAACTTAGAGATTTAGTCTTCATATGAAATACATATAAATATTGCCCACCATGTGACTAAAACTTTCAATGCTTGAGTAAAATTTATCGCAAATATAGAAAATTTTATTAGAATTATAAAGACTTTAGTTTTCGTACTAAGCGAATATGGATGTCACTCACCGTGTGACTAAAACTCTTGATGCTTTACTAGAATTGATCTCAAATATAGAAGGTGTTTAACAATTTGTTGTTGGTAGGTCAACAAATATTAAACCGCAGCAAATACTAAACCGGTCTAAGATCTCTGGTATTTTGTAGTTGTTTAGTCCACACTTGGGTCTTGGCAAGCCGGTGATTAGCAAATATAAAGCGGATATAGAAAATAGTTGGTACTCTATAGCCCGCTAATTATCGAATATAAAACCAATATAGAAAAACTTTTGTCTTTTATAGAACGTCGATTAACAAATATCAAGCAGATCCAGAAAATAATTTCGTGCTCCAAAGCTCGCTAATTATCGAATATAAAACCAATATAGAAAAGCTTTTGTCTTTCATAGACCGTCGATCAACAAATATCAAGCAGATGTAGAAAATAATTTCGTGCTCCAAAGCTCGCTAATTATCAAATATAAAACCAGTATAGAAAAACTTTTGTCTTTTATAGACGTCGATTAACAAATATCAAGCAGATCTAGAAAATAATTTCGAGCTCCAAAGCTCGCTAATTATCGGATATAAAACCAATATAGAAAAACTTTTGTCTTTTATAGAACGTCGATTAACAAATATCAAGCAGATCTAGAAAATAATTTCGTGCTCCAAAGCTCGCTAATTATCGAATATAAAACCAATATAGAAAAACTTTTGTCTTTTATAGACCGTCGATCAACAAATATCAAGCAGATCTAGAAAATAATTTCGTGCTCCAAAGCTCGCTAATTATCGAATATAAAACCAGTATAGAAAAACTTTTGTCTTTTATAGACCGTCGATCAACAAATATCAAGCAGATCTAGAAAATAATTTCGTGCTCCAAGGCTCGCTAATTATCGAATATGAAACCAATATAGAAAAACTTTTGTCTTTCATAGACCGTCGAGTAGCAACTTTAAGGCAAATGTTTATAAGTATTTAGTACTTATAAATCGCGGATTACTAACTCTAAAACGAATATAGAAACTTTTCCGAATTGAATTTTTATTTCCAGCTCGTTACCAAATAGCAAACAAATATAGAAAGTATTCCGTGCTTGATAGATTGTTGACAACTATAGAACTAATTTAGAAAACTTTTTGCCTTTTAATGACTTTAAGCAACTGTAGCAAGTATTTGATAATGCTAAATCGCGGATTACTAACTCTAAAACGAAATAGAACCTTTGTAAGTTGTTAATGTGTTAGTGTTCGGTGTAAGCTTGACGAGTGGGGAATGTTGTGCAATATGTGCCTTGGTGTTCGGAGTATGTGCAGTTATGGTGATAAGCTGAGTTAGTTCTAGGAGGCTGGTTTTTAATGGACTGTTGATCTTTGTGCCGTCGAGGAAGTACTCGCAGATGGTAGGTGGAGCGTTTGTGAAGTGTGCTGATCTCTGCCCCCCGAGATCAGCTGTCCTGCGTTTAAAGTTCCTGTTAAACTAGACGGAATGATATTCTTAGCATATTCTATGCTTCCGGATAGCTGCTGTCTTTGTGTTGGTTGCAAGTTAGACGGTGAGTCGTCTCGTGTTCCAAGAGTAGATTTATGTGTTGTTTTATTCCTCCCTTCTTCGATAGGTATTAGCAGAATGTTGATTGCTCTGTTAGTAGGGCGGCCTTCAACCAGGTCGAATACTACTCTGTTGCCAGGAGCTATTTCGGTTTCCGGATTTATAACTGAACTCCGAAAGTTGGCAAAATGAAAGAATACGTCTATTTGACTCTCATCTCATACGATAAACCCGGACCTTCTTCGGAAGTCGCACCGGCGGATGGTCTCCGTGATGCTACCAAGTAAAGTGCTTTTGTGTCGTCATCCCAGCCATTAGTTTCCGCTATTGCCTCGAAATGCAATTCGTAGTGGTTCCAAGGAGTTTTTCCATCATATTCCGTTGGCGACAGCATCGATTTCCTTAGGTGCCTGTCACTAACTGTTTGCCGCAGTCGGGAAGGTAATGCGGAAGGCGCTTTCTCGGAGGAATTAGGATCTGCGGTGTTAGAACAGGGGCATGCGGCCATATTTGTCTCGGGAAATTTCTGCCCGCACTTTCCTGGGATTTCTTTGGAGAATTTAGCTGACGACGGTGTAGATTGACCAACCGCGGGCGGAGTACCAGTTGACCTGTCAGTCAATGGTGCGTTTTGGTGAACCTCAGTGTCATCCATTACTTTATGCGCGAACGCAGATGCGCTAAGGACCGACACATCGGACATCTGCCTCCGTAGTGTACTTAACTCTTCTTGGAAGGACGTATGCTGGCACTTCAGAGCCCTCACCTCATTGCTGACTTCTTCAATTGTGCGTGACTGTGTACTAAACTTATCGTTCAACTCTTCGAGCTTCTGCAGAATTTTGTCGAGCTGCTCTTCTGCCATTATGCTCAATTTCTACTACTTTTCGGCTGGGTTTCGAAGTCTGTCTAAATAGCACCTTTGCCACTCGTGAGCTAGTCGACTTAACTCCAATTGTCGCAGAGTTTGCCGATTAGCACGGTAGTACTAAGCACAGCAAACGATAAAACGCTGGAAATGTTTCTCCCTTTCTAGTCAAAATGTTGCACGGTCGCCCCCAAGTCTAGCAGGTTTAGAAAATATCTCGGGTACGGCACAATGCAAAAGCCGAAGCGCTTTATTTATTTCCCAACCCCTAGTAAAACGGAAATCTTCGATCTGCAGATCTCGAAAATTTTGACACAACTTGGTTTTTATTAGTCGTTGGTTCGCAGCTGTGGAAAAATTTACTGCGAATCCTTCGTGTATTATAAACGGGACGTGACCAAAGATTGACCTATTTGTTGTTCCTCCGTGAAGAATTCGAACAGTGTCCTTGGTAGCAAGTATGACAAGTTGGGGAGTATCTGGTCAACAGACGTCAGTCAAATCTAGGGGTTATTCGGTATAGTTCATAGTCGTTCACTATTCAATATAAAATTTTCTGAAAGTACTCTGTGCTTCGGAAGCCGTTGACAACGAATGTGAAACTTATCGACTATGGTTCCTAGTATGGTCATTTACTTCCAAATATAGGAACTATAGGATATATATTGGCAGTTGTAATTTGTCCATAAACGTAAGACTGTTCTAGACGGGTTCTTTGTGTATTGTTTAATTCTTCACTAGAACTCTAAAACTTATTTTGTGTCAAATTATATCAATCAGCAAGTATTAGAAAATTAACGATTATTTTGTGCGTCCCTGGTCATTGAACATCTAAAACTATTTTGGTAGTATCGGAGAATTCAGGGAATGTTAGGTATCGTGCCAATCTAGTAGAGCAGTTACGACTACTAAGGCTCAACCTTAGCCCAAGGTTTAAGTTGTTTATTTAAGAGTATCAGGAATATAGAAAATCGCCTAGTTACCCTACCCGGCAAATGGACAGAATACCGAGCGTATTGCGGACTTCTAGATCAACATTTCAAATTGTCTTTAAGATTTGACGACAATATAGAAAACTTCTCAAGACTATAGGAAACTTTAGTTCTCGTACCGAGCAAATATGAACATCGCTCACCATTGACTAACACTTTTGATGCTTCAGTCAAGTTGATCGCAAATATAGAAAATTTATCAAAACCTAGAGATTTAGTTTCCGTACTAAGCGACTATAAGTATCGCTCACCATGTGACTGAACTTTTGATGCTTTAGTAGAGTTGATCGCAAATATAGAAAAATTATTAAAACTTAGAGATTTAGTCTTCATATGAAATACATATAAATATTGCCCACCATGTGACTAAAACTTTCAATGCTTGAGTAAAATTTATCGCAAATATAGAAAATTTTATTAGAATTATAAAGACTTTAGTTTTCGTACTAAGCGAATATGGATGTCACTCACCGTGTGACTAAAACTCTTGATGCTTTACTAGAATTGATCTCAAATATAGAAGGTGTTTAACAATTTGTTGTTGGTAGGTCAACAAATATTAAACCGCAGCAAATACTAAACCGGTCTAAGATCTCTGGTATTTTGTAGTTGTTTAGTCCACACTTGGGTCTTGGCAAGCCGGTGATTAGCAAATATAAAGCGGATATAGAAAATAGTTGGTACTCTATAGCCCGCTAATTATCGAATATAAAACCAATATAGAAAAACTTTTGTCTTTTATAGAACGTCGATTAACAAATATCAAGCAGATCCAGAAAATAATTTCGTGCTCCAAAGCTCGCTAATTATCGAATATAAAACCAATATAGAAAAGCTTTTGTCTTTCATAGACCGTCGATCAACAAATATCAAGCAGATGTAGAAAATAATTTCGTGCTCCAAAGCTCGCTAATTATCAAATATAAAACCAGTATAGAAAAACTTTTGTCTTTTATAGACGTCGATTAACAAATATCAAGCAGATCTAGAAAATAATTTCGAGCTCCAAAGCTCGCTAATTATCGAATATAAAACCAATATAGAAAAACTTTTGTCTTTTATAGAACGTCGATTAACAAATATCAAGCAGATCTAGAAAATAATTTCGTGCTCCAAAGCTCGCTAATTATCGAATATAAAACCAATATAGAAAAACTTTTGTCTTTTATAGACCGTCGATCAACAAATATCAAGCAGATCTAGAAAATAATTTCGTGCTCCAAAGCTCGCTAATTATCGAATATAAAACCAGTATAGAAAAACTTTTGTCTTTTATAGACCGTCGATCAACAAATATCAAGCAGATCTAGAAAATAATTTCGTGCTCCAAGGCTCGCTAATTATCGAATATGAAACCAATATAGAAAAACTTTTGTCTTTCATAGACCGTCGAGTAGCAACTTTAAGGCAAATGTTTATAAGTATTTAGTACTTATAAATCGCGGATTACTAACTCTAAAACGAATATAGAAACTTTTCCGAATTGAATTTTTATTTCCAGCTCGTTACCAAATAGCAAACAAATATAGAAAGTATTCCGTGCTTGATAGATTGTTGACAACTATAGAACTAATTTAGAAAACTTTTTGCCTTTTAATGACTTTAAGCAACTGTAGCAAGTATTTGATAATGCTAAATCGCGGATTACTAACTCTAAAACGAAATAGAACCTTTTCCGAATTTTTATTTCCAGCTCGTTACCAAATAGCTAACAAATATAGAAAGTATTCCGTGCTTGATAGATTGTTGACAACTATAGAACTAATTTAGAAAACTTTTTGCCTTTTAATGACTTCAAGCAACTGTAGCAGGTATTGGATACTGCTAAATCGCGGATTACTAACTCTAAAACGAATATAGAAACTTTTCCGAATTTTTATTTCCAGCTCGTTACCAAATAGCAAACAAATATAGAAAGTATTCCGTACTTGATAGATTGTCGACAACTATAGAACTAATTTAGAAAACTTTTTGCATCTTAATGACTTCAAGCAACTGTAGCAAGTATTTGATACTGCTTAATCGTGGATTGCTAAGTCTAAAACGAAAATAGAAACTTTTCCGAATTTTTATTTCCAGCTCGTTACCAAATAGCAAACAAATATTTTATAATTCGTCTATTATCGTCGGTTAACAAATCTGAGAATTTATAAATTATTTTATGCACCACAAATGAACTTGCAAATGTTGGCACTTTTAAATATAATTCGTATCTCACGGATTGTATGTTAAATAATACAGAACTTTTAAATTGCTTTATACCCAATAAATCATCGGAAATAAATACGGATTCTAAATTGTTGAGTGCTCTATAAATCGTTAGAATCAGCAACCCTAGAGGCTTTCAAAATGTGTGGCTGCTTTTCCACGAATATGGCTGACTTCTTTTGACACGTGACTGGTACCACGTTTGTTACGATTTTCTTCGTTTAGTATCCGATGTATATACAAAAAAAAAAGCAGTTTGACGCTATCTCACGCGTTACAAGCGGAAAAGATAAAATGCTGGGACTCTTTCGCGCCTCCGTATTATAACAAAATTGTACTCGTTCGTTAGTATAGCAAGAAAAGGAATATGCTCTGCTTTATCGACAACTAAAGCCGAAACGCCTGGAATAATTCTCACCCCCTCGTTAAAGGTTTAGTTCATATATCAAATCAAATCAAATCAAATCATATAATAATATAGAAATATAGGGAATATTATATAAGAGAAATATTAATAATAAAAATGTGTGTACTAGTTAACCTACAAGTAATATTAACAACTAGGTTGAACAAAACAAAACATTACGAATTTTTATGCAGGCTAAGTTGAAAATTGCTAGATAATCACATCGGCCTGCAGCGCTAGATTTGAAGATTGGAATAAACGCTCACTGCAGTATTATTAATACCTCTGCAACTGGAAACAAAGTCCGGGACTCAGCAGAACGCCAACAGACTCCCCTTCAATTGGTCCCCAAATTGACGTGGTAGATTCGACTGATAATAGGCAGTTAGTGGCTACTCTTAATATGGCCGACTACAAACATTTTCGCGCCTACCTCTAGTTCATTTTTTGGACGTCTTCTTGTACTTAGGCTAGTTTGGTCGATGTAGCAACCTCTATTTTTCAATTACTCATTTCTACGTTTAATTGACATCTGTTAGCTAATTTTAACTTGTTATTCGTTTTTAATTGACATTTGTTAAACTGATTCTACTTGTGGCTTACTTTACATTTACATTATTCAATTAATTTTCATTTCTATTTTTAATTTACATCTGTTAACTAATTTTAACTTGTTATTCATTTTTTATTTGACATTAGTGAAACTGATTCTACTTGTGGCTTACTTTACATTTACATTATTCAATTAATTTCCTTTTTTATTTTTAATTTACATCTGTTAACTAATTTTAACTTGATATTCATTTTTAATTGTTAAACTGATTCTACTTTCGATTTACTTTTAATTCACATGGGTCAAATAATTTTCTCTCCTATTTTTAATTACTAACTTTACTTCATTATTTCTTTTTTTATTTAGATTGGCGAGACTGGTTTGAGTTATTCCGGACCTTTCACTTTATCGATCTGTCACAGTTTTCATTGCCTTTCACGTGTAACGAACGTTGAGATTGTCTACCAATTTTGGTCTTCCACATCTGTCAAATTTTATTCAATTTTAAAGTTCCATATTTGCCATAGCTTTGATTCCCTTTGAAAATTTTATATTTCTATATTTGTCAAAGTTTCTATTCAGTTTTACATTTCTATATTTGTCAACGTTTCCTAGAACAATTTATATTTCTATCAAAGTTTTCATTTACTTCTAGGTTTCTGTACCGGTCTAACTTTTGATTCAATTTCAAATTTCTATATTTCAAAGTTAAGTAATTAATTTTAGCTTCCGCCCATCTGTCAGAGTTCTCTATTCAATTTTATATTCTACAATTATTTACGGTCTTCGCGTTGTCATACCTGTCAAAATTATATTTGCTTTTCTGGTGTAAAAATGGAAATGATTTACTGATATTCATTTTCTAGATCTGTCAGAATTAGTTAGCTTCTATGGTGTAAAAAGTGAACATTATTCATCGGCATTAATTTTCTAGATCTGTCAGAATTAACTAGCTTCTATGGTGTAAAAATGAACATTATTTTTCGGCATTAATCTTCTATATCTGTCAGAATTAGTTAGCTTCTATGGTGTAAACGTGAACATTATTTATCGGCATTAATTTTCTAGATCTGTCAGAATTAGTTTACTCTAGTAATGCGAAAGATGAAAACTCATTTACCGATATTCGTTTTCTACATCTGTCAGAATTAGTTCGCTCAATTTCAAATTGATATCCTTACTAAAGTTTTCGCTCAATTTTAGTCATAGGAAGGCCGAAGGGTTTATTAAGTCATTAACACTTTTGCGCGGGCAATATTAATTTTCTCATTGAGAGATGACAGAATATCTCCTTGCTACCTTCGGCGATTCTATGTCTAAGCACAAGTCCAGCGAAATACTTCTGCTTTGTGCGGCCACGTCTGGGTTCGCCTTTTATACAGTCGGCTGGCGTGGTTTATTTGTGACGACCAGGTGTCGCGGGAAGTTGCAAGAATGAGTTCTTGATTCCACTGTAGTTCAGTGTTTATCTCTGACAGATCAGCTGATAGAACTGTCGAGAAACATCAGCTGCAATGTTTTTTTTTTGTTTATGCATCCAGGAATAGTGAAACATAAGTGGGTTTTGCTCATTTAAATGTGGTGTTATCGATATAATGAATATCTCTCTATAAATTTGGAAGTTTCTATGCTGTTTTGAGAAATAGAGCGTTATTTCTTAGCCTAGGCCATGGCGCATTTTTCCCAAATGGTCAGCAACGTTGATGAGATTAAAAGGATTGGTTCAAATTTAAACTTAGAAAATTTGAATTTGAAAGAGAGCCCAGTAATTTCTCTGGGTGGGGAGTACAGCCTTAATTCTCGGCCGCTTATAACTACGCAGGAGAGTTCTATGGACTGGGAGTAAGTAGTTTTGTAACAATATATATATATATATATATATATATACTCATAGCATATAAAGCAAACAACGGGTAATACCAAGCTCCAAGCTCCAAGCAACCAAGTATATGACCAAATCCACCTCAAGCATATGTATTAGAGAGAGACAGATGATGATGATGTGTTAAAGCGAGATAATTGCAAAAGTAAATTTGGACATCCATAAGAAATAACATGAGATTTTTGATGTCGAACTCTCATCGCCTAACCAGAAAAGGATCACTTTGCGAAAAATTTACTCTAGAAAGATTTCATATTGCAACACTGGTCATTCCATTATACCAGATCACCAAAAATTAGGTTTTTATTTCACCCATACGACATCCACTTATCATACTAAGTTAATATCATAGCAATAACTTCCTGCAAGGCTTTAAATTTGTAAGATTTTACATTTTCTTTAAGGTGCGGCTACGCATACCACTTTCGGACTACGCTAAAAAGCTACTCTAGAAAGATTTCAAGTGGCAACATTGACCATGCCATTACACCTGATCATAAAAAAAAATGTTAGTAAAGCTTTTACTGCACCCATACAACTACCACTACTCAACTAAGATATTCCTCAAATCAACATATCGTACTACCACCTTCTTTTCTTAAACCCTTAAATCGTTCTAAATATTACGACAGCATTAGTCATCGATTCAATATTTTTAAGAATTTCAGTTATACTTAAGCTTTGGATCATAAAGCCGTGAGAATACTTTGCTCCAATCAAATAAAAACATATACTTTCAATCCATTGTGCAACATACATCGATTCAATCCCTCATACCAATACCCCGAGAATACTTCCCAAGCCTTGAAACAGGAATCTATTTGTGTGCATTGAGAGTCCGCTTTCTAAAATATTCTATATTGGTACTTATAGAAAACTGCTAAACATTGAATTTATATATGCTACAGAGCCTAACTTACTATCCATACAGGTAAATAGTCTTCTAGTAATTTACAGCTTAGTTCCTTACCTTCCCAAATGCTACACTTACTATATACCTTCCTTAACAAAATAATAAAATAGTTTTTATTAAAATGTAACCTCACCATATTACGTCCACTAACTCCCAGCTGAATGTGTGTCTATTTGCAGCCGGAGTCCGAATCTGCAGGCAGCTACTTTCGATATCATCAGCTTGAGGTACAGCGCCATATACAATGATTACTCAACGGAGAGTTCTTGATTGAGGGATCGTATTCATTTGGTTAAGATAAAGTTTTTTAACTAATTTTGTTAGGAAAGGCATAAACAATTTATTTTGGTTCGGAAGATAAGAAAGTACGCTTAGGATTATCAAAACACAACATTTCTGTATGAATAGTAGTTATATCAGTAAAGCGACCGCACCCCGCCAGCCAACAAGTTATATAGTCCCGTTCAACAACAAGCCTGATAATTCCAGGCAACCGTACTATACTTATAGTATATAAAGCAGACAACCAATCTCCAAGCTGGCATGTATATGATCAAGTCCACCTCAAACATGTGTGCTAGAGAGAGAAAGACGTTTTGAGAGATCGAGATGGTTTCAAAATACGGTATTCACTAAAGCATGCTTACCAAAATAGCCTAGACTTGAATTATTAGTAATATGAATTACATCAGAAAAGGTATGATCGCTAATATAAAAAAAATCATAGCCCATAGAGGATTTCTGATAAGACTTTTCAGTACACGCAAACCCCTACACCGAAAATTTCCAACGTTAGTTGTTGTTGTTGTTGCTAATTTAATAACATGGTGCAACACGGAATATCGCCTGGTAGAAAACATTTTGGCATGACGTTGTGTGTGTGTGTGTGTGGGGGGGGGTGTATGTTTCCAGCCGCGCAAAAGTGTCCCGATGCTCTGTCCCCACAACTCTAAGCGTATATAGCAAGTTTAAAGAACATTCACACATCACCTCCATGGCCTGGTGGTAGAGCGCCTCGGATTTTACAAAACCAAGCGTTCTCGGTTCGATTCCAGCAAAAGCCAGCACTATTTTATTACAAATTAGCTAAGGCAGAGCTTGGTCAGCTGACGGGATGATCAGCCAACCAGATGACGTTATCCCCTGGTCAACCAGCAAAAGCCTACATTTAGGCGCACCACACATAAAAAAAACCGTGGCATACTGCCACATGTGGGCAAAAGGGAAGCAAAAAACTTCCCAAAACCGTAGCATGCTGTCACGTGTGGGCAAAAGTGAAGCAAAAAACTTCCCAAAACCGTAGCATATCACAGATCCAAGAGAACCGTACCACACATCCAAGAAAGCCGTAGTAACGGAACATGCTAGTAGTATCAGCTAATGCCGCTACGGCGCAGTCAAGACCAAATGACACATCCAAGACCAAGTGAAGACTCAATGGTGTATCCAAGACATTAACCAGTAAACCAAGACCCAATGTTGCAGCTAAGACATAAACCAGTACGTTCAAGACACAAGCCCACATTTAGTATGTACTCAAACCACCTACCGATGGTGGAGCCGAGAGTTCTACATAAAAAATTCTGGGCCAGAACTCTACCCATATATAGCAACTTTAAAGAATATTCACACAACACCTCCATGGTCTCATGGTAGAGCGCCTCGGATTTTACAAAAACCAGTTGTCTCAGTTCGATTCCAGCAAAAAAATCCAACATTATTTTATTTAAAAAATCAGCTAAGACAAGAGCTTGAACAGCTGATGGGGATCAGCCAATCAGATGACGTCATACCGGGGTCAGCCAGACGGTAGGAAGGAATTCCCCCAGGCAGGCCCTGTGATGAAGACTAAAATACAGTTTGAATTTTCCGGACACTTTTTGTATGGAGAAAGTGTTCCAGAACATACATAGCATAGTGTACATAGTGTAATGTAGTGTTAATTCGATGTAGTGATCACCAATGTAATCAATTAATATATATTCCTTTATTGTTTCAATATATATAAATGAACCGTTTAGGATTGTCGGTAATGGCATTGCTTTGAAAATTTGGTAGGGTTCTTTAAAAGGAAGTGGGATTCGAAGTTCTATAATTATTTTGTTGTTAAAAATAATTGCAGACATTGTGCTTAATTTGTCGATTTGTAAAATTGTCTCTGGGGTTTATGAGCAGTATCAAAGAATTTGGTAGTTCTTGTCTAATCTTTGATAAAATCTCTTCAGTTTTGTTAGGCGATATTAGTGTAGGGTGAATTTTTCAATGTTTGGAATCAGTTAAAAGATCAATTAATTCTGACTGTGTATTTTGATATGTGAATGCCATTAGTGAAACAAGGGAGGTTAATGATTCTATTCAATGTATATTTTATTATCCATGGTTCTACTTTTCATTAGTGATGTAGATGTTTGTATTGAAATTAGTTTTTTATGCATATTTAAGAATTCCTTTTCAATTTCCGGCTTCGTTTTATTGAATATTTGAGCTGTTGCTTCTATTATCGCGGTTTGGCTTCTCATAAGTGAGAGGAGGCAGTTTTAGTTTGAAGTGACATTGTGAATTTGTTCATCATACAACTTGGCATCATCTTCATCTAATGTGCCGAAAAGAGCTTTGGAAATGGAGCCTACGGCGTTGAATAAAGCTCTTTGTTTCCTAATTTGAGTTACTAGGAGCATATTTTTGCATCATATATTTGCTATTATAAGGTTTATCTGTAGTAGCGTACCTTTACAAGTATGCGCCATTGCTGAATTTCCGTCCAGTTTCTGACAAGTAGCTGTAATTTGTTGCATGATGAATTTGATGTTCCTGAACTCTGATTTGAAGTTTTCTAAATCGTAGTATGTTACGATTTTCCATTCGTTTGTGTAGAAATTGGCTCTGCCAATTTCCTCGAAATAAATGCCTGCGCTGGCATTTATTTGATTTATTTCTATCCCCGAGCCTGAGATGATTGGGATGCAGAATAGGAAAAATGCCGTTTGCATCATTGTGAGAACCTGGAAGATTACATTCTTTTATTCATTTGCGATGATTTTGTAGTAGATGGAATTTTATGTTAGTCCGCGAAAAGTTCTAAGTAGTTGTTATGGACTCTTTTATTTTTATTATTTATTTTCACCGTGGAGTTCTCAGGAGAATTGATTTCTTCAATCATATATGGACCTGTCCAGAGTGGTGAGAACTTGTTATCTCTCACTCTGCTTTTTAACAAGACTTCGTCCCCAATATTGAAGGTTTTCGGGGTAGAGTTTTTATCGTACTGGAGCTTTGATTGCTCTTTGTTGGCCATGTCTATGTCTTTCGCCATTTTATAGCTGTGCTGTTAACGTGCTTTTAACTCGTTTGCATAATTATCGTAATTATAGCAAACGGTCGGAGATGATTTTAGATTGTTTGGGATTTCGGGTGGTAATCCGTACAGAAGTTCGCGGGGAGTATAATTTGTATTCGAATGAGGTGTGGTATTGTAGACAAACATGGCATATGGAATCCATGTATCCCAGTCTTGAGAATGTTTCGCTACATAATATCTGAGGTATTCTGCTAAATTTCTATGACTTCTCTCCAATGCACCATTTGTTTGAGGGTGATATGGAGTAGTTTTGAGCCTTTCGATCTTTAGCACCGATGAGGTTAGATCCCTTATCTGTTAGGATACTTTCTGGAATGCCGTGTCGACAAACTATTGTTGTCGTGAAGGCTTCCGCTGATGTCTTAGATTCAGTGTTGACTATGGCATAGCCTCAGAGAACTTGGAAAGGTCGTCTTGAAATGTAAGGATGTATTTATTTCCAGAATGGGAAATTGGGAGAGGTCCTACAACATCTAGGTACACTCTTTCAAAAGGTTTTGAGCTTATGCTTGAGATTTTCATGGGAATCTTGGGATTTCTGGATACTTTGTTTACTTGGTAAAGTTTACATTTCCTTACATATCATACAACATTGTCTGACATGCCAGGCCAACGGAATTGTTTTTTAATTCTTTTAATTGTACGGCAGACATTTTGAAGACCTCCCGTTGGTAGAGAGTGGAAATCTCTATATCACTGTTGTTATATAAATACTTTATGGAATCTTGATGAAGTTTTATATGTATTTCTTGGTTAACGAAGACCTTGGTAAAAATGCTTTTAATAGTTGATAGATTTTGTTGGTCTAATACAGGGAAGGATATATTTACCTGATTTAACTGATTTGCTTCTGTGTATGAGCAGATCTCAGTTAAAATCTTTTCAATGTCTAATCTATCTCTTTCTGATCGGAAAGGTAGATTGACTTTTGATCTTTCTTCTTAAGGAGGTTCAGTTCGTTTTCTAGTAGAGGATGTTTGTCTAAAAGCTTTAGTTTAGATTTTAACACACTTTCAAGTTCTGTATCCTGCATTGGCAAGTTGAAAAAGTTGGGATTTGTGTTTTTAGTTAAAAGTAATGGGCAATTGGTCTCAGTTATTATCACTGAGGAACTGTTTACTACTAATAAATCTGCATTTGGAGCAGTAATATTTGGATTTGGTGTATCTAAATTCGCCTGAGCTTTGGCTTGATTCCTGGTTACCACATTTATATAGGTGTTAAGTTCCATTGATTTTACGGAATTTGGATAGCTCTACTGAGAGCGTCTGCATTTGTGTTCAGCTTTCCAGGTTTATGGACTATTTTATATTCATATTACTCAAGATGTATTCTCCATGTTATTATCCTTGAGGAATGAACTTTTAGATTCATTAGCCATATTAATGGTTATTGTCAGTTATGATGGTAAACTGTCTACCATATACCTATGGCCTGAATTTCTCAACTGCGAAAACAATTGCCAAAAGCTCTTTTTCGATTGTAGAGTATCGAGTCTCTGCACCATTGAGAACTCGACTCACGTAGGCGATTGGATGATCTCATTGATAATCTACTTAGCAAAGAACTGCTCCAATGGCGTAGTCACTGGCATCGGAGGTGACAAAAAATCCGGATAGGATAAGATTGGTGCTGATATTAATTTGTTTCTTAATTCGCAAAATGCTTCATCGCAAATTTCATCGAACTTGAAAGGTGTGTCCTTCTTCAGAACGTTAGAAATCTGTTTTGCGATTTTAGAAAAATTGGGAATAAAGGGGCGATAATAGCCGACGAAATCAAGGAAGGCTTTTATATCCTTTTCCATCTTCGGTCTAGGATAAGATTGAACTGATTTAATTTTTGCCGGATCTGGCTTGACTCCATTTTCAGTAAAGATGTGCCCTAGATACATTATTTCTTTTCTTAAGAAATGGCACTGGTCGGGTTGTAATTTTAAATTGAAATCCTGCAAGCCGCTAAATACATTTGTGAACCTAATATTATGGTCTTTAAAATTGTATCCATGGACTACAATTTTGTCCATGTATACAAAACAGTAAATGCCTTGGAGTCCGGAAAGGACATTATTCATGGCACGTTTTAAGTTAATCCAAATTGCATACGGTTAAACTCGTAATGACTATAAGGAGTGCTCTATCCTTCCCGTCCATGCGAATTTGGTGGAATCCGCTGGCGAGGTCTAGCGTTGTGAAATATTTGGACTTACCCAATTGATCTAATATGTCTGTAATATTAGGTACTGGGTTAGCGTCGCCAATCGTAATGTCATTTACTCGGCGGAAATCTACAACGACCCGCCATTTTTTGTTCCCATGCTCATCTGGCTTTTTGCGAACTAGAAGTAGGGGAGAATTCCACGGACTATTTGAAGGCTTATATTATTTGCCGAGCAATTTTTGTTTCTGGAAGTCTGTACGGTTTAGTGTATATGTGAGGTTTGTTTGGGACTATTTCGATTTTGTGCTGGGTTACATTTGTAAATCTTAGGAAATTCCCTTCGAGTGCTTATTCGCCAATATCGGTGACAAAAAATTTTAATCGAAATTTCGCAAAATAACATAGACTATAGCCTAAGTATGTACGGTTTAGTGTATATGTGAGCTTTGTTTGGGACTATTTCGATTTTGTGCTCGGTTACATTTGTAAATCTTAGGAAATTCCCTTCTAAGTAGAAGAGATCGTTGAAATCCTTACAAATTTTCCGAATACTCTCAGCTTCTTCCAAAATATAGTGATCCAATTTAATCAGGGTGTGCAGTTTTTTTATTCTGTCCCTAATTGGATCTCTGTTGGAATCCGTAGAGATGCAATAGAAGTCACTAAGATCGTGGCTTTCTGGATTCATGTCATGAATTGCCAGTTCGATGTCCTGCTCCTTCGTGTTGAGAACTAGGACTTTTGCCATTCCCTATGATTGGTTGACTATGGTATTACCTATGAACAATCCTGGCTTTACCTCTTTTTTAAAATGTACTGATTCCGTAGTTGACAATGTTGGAATTTGAATTATTGATTCAGAGCGAGCAGGAATTGTAATAATTTTATTATTTAGTTTGTCCGATTCATTTCGGTTTGCATTGGATTGGAACATATGCTCCATTTTTTGTAGAATATTTGTTTTGGGGTACTTTTCACGCTTGGTGTTTAAATACGTTGAAGTACTGAGTAACTTGCTTTAATTAGCACTTACATTGTTTGCTTCAGACTTCTTGTCATGGTTATCATATCTAAGATATGTATTGGGATAATCTGTGCGATATTGCTCTATGGGATAGGATGAATGACATTGCTTCACCTCTAAGGAAACGTAATTGTTTTTATAATTGATACAAGCTGTTATGTACCTTCGCTTAGTGTCGGGCTGCTATAATCCAAAACACTTTTCTTCTAAGAATTTTCTTTTTATTTATTTTAATTCCTTTTTTTTTTACAAACTCGATTTATCTTTCCTTACAAACTTGACTCAGTTTTCCTTTTACAACACTGGATTTATTTTTCGTTACAACACTGGATTTATTTTTCGTTACAACACTGGATTTATTTTTCGCTACCTTTTTACACTCGACTGCAAACCACCGTTTTTTCTTAACCACCCCGGTCGTAGAAGATTTTAGAAAAAATTCAACTCCGATCTCTTTTCTTTTCGTACGAACCGCCGTTGTTTTTGTCTAAAAACCTACTCTTTTTCTAATCACAATTTTTTCTGCCTCCGCCGCGTAGAAAAATTTTAATCATCACTCCTTTTCGTGCTAAAATTCGACTGCCCTCTTGATCATCTTTTTCGCGATCAAGAGCCGTCGGTCAGGGTAGAAAATGCAGAGTTACATTTCTACCCTGAGAAAATTTTCATTTATTCTGGACTTGATTAAACAAGTCCAGAACATTTTTCGTTGGACGGTGGCTTGAAAAATTGAAATTTGATGTTTTTATAAACATCAGCCACCGTCCCGTCGATTGAAATTGCGGCGCGCGTATACATATAATGTAATCTCGCGGCGCGCATTTCTTATCGCGAAAGCTTTTTTTTGTGATATGTATGTACGTTCGTACATACATATTATAATTTTCACGACAAATCGTACTGAAGGTACGATTTGTCTTTTGTTTTATATTTTTTAAATTAAATATTTCTACTGACAAATTTTGCTGAAGGCAAATAATTTGCGTACATAACAATCCTTCCCCCTGAGAAAAAGAGAATTATTCTTTGAAGAGGAATAATTCTCAGGGGAGGTTGTTGTGGTTTCTATTTTGACGGCTCGGGTTTTGGTCGGTTTTGGTTTCGGTCGAGTTTACAAAAATGTTTTCTTTTAATTATACCCTAGTTTAGGACTATTGTATTCTTTATCCTAGTGTTAGTGTCTATTTTATTTTATTTTATTGGCTGGGTTAGATTTAGTTGTTTTAATATTAATTGTTATTTAATATTTTATTCCCTAATTATAAGTTTAGTTAAAAGACATTTTTTTTTTTTTGTTGTGTAGCCTTATGTAATTTTATGTTATTTTTTCGTTCGGCTTGGCTTTACATTTTGTTTTTGTATGTATAATTATTTCTATTTTAGAAAAAAAAAAAATGCTTTTTGCGTGTGGTAGCCTGGTAAAGCTTTTGTTTACTGGTCTGTTCCTTATCACCTAGATTTTCAACTGGTTAAACTTACATCGGCCTACTTTTCACTTGATTTTTCTAGTTTTTTATTTACTTCAAATGCAACCGTTTTATAGTTTTTTGTTATTTTATCTTTTCTAGTGTTACATTTATATTTAATTCTAGGGCATTCTATTTTGATTCATTTATATTTCTATCGTTATTGTTATTTTCTAGCTTTAGTTTATTTATTTTATGCCTTTCTTTCTAAGTTTATTAGTGTTTTTTTTTGTTTTTTTTTTTACAGGTTTAATTTCTAATTGAAATTCTTTCTTCCTATTTTATTCTTATGTAGCATTAGTTCTAACGCATTCTGTGTTATTCTGTGATTTTATTTACGCTTTCTTAATTCTATGTTTTCATAGATATTTTTATTTTTTCTAATGCATATACGTTTTATTATTTTGCACTATAATTAATTACACTATATCTATGTATACATTGTTTTATTTTTGTTGAGTCGTTAAATATACATAGGTTGATATATATGTATATACCTAGATTGTCTTTGGACGCTTTACCAGGACTACTTTTTTCATTGTTGTTCTATGTTAGAACGACCTTGTTTAAATTAATTTGTTGAGCCATGTTGACAGTATCAGTGTCGCATTTTTAAATTATTTGAACCGATTTGGTTTTAGCGAGGCTCCTAGTTCGCCTTAGACTGGGTTGGGGAGCAGGAGCTCGTTCTTCTAAAGGAATTCCCTCTGATGAAATTTCGGGGTTACCTTGTGATGGATTTCTCTGTTGTCTCATCTTGATGACAACAGGATGTAGATATTTTACTGCCACAATAATCATTATGGCCAGAACTAGTAGGCTCGTGAATGATAGAGAAGTTGTGGACAGGATATGGGCGTTTCTACTCGATACCTTTTCCTGGTATTTAATAATTTTGTTTTGGATTTCTTCCAGCGAATGGGTGTCGGTATAAATTGATTTATGGACATCGTCTCCTGTTAAGATTTCGATTTTCCCCAGACTGTGGTTTTGAGTTCCTTGTAAAATTTCAGTCAGGTTTACTTTGAGTAGAGAGTGGTTGAGCTCAGGAAATTGATTCGGCTGGATAATTTTTAGTGGAAATTTACTCTGACCTTCGTATTTAAGCACTTTGTCACCTATTTGAACTTGACATGGTTGCGTTATCTCTAATATCCCTTGTCCTTCCAGTTTCGAGATCACAAAGTGATCTGGACATGTGATGTGTAGCACCGTTGAGGTGATGAATGAAAATAGCCACGTATTTGGCTTGTTTAGTTTAATCAACATGTCCTTTTGGGGAGCTTGTACTCTGGTCCTGCATTTGGGCACTTCATTTAAAGGATTATATAGTAATTTAATGGCACATTCATTTGATTTTGCTGCCTTTATTATGGGCGTATTTAGTCGGCCTACATACGTGTTTTCTTCCAAATTACTTGTTATTTTCTTAAAGTTGTTCATGTCTTCGCCTTTTAATAGGAGCAATTCCTGGGTTTTAGTGCTATTGGCTATGTATGAATAACCAGGGTCTGGAAGTAATGAATAATTTGCTGACTTGGGTACGGGTTAGCATTGAATCTGTTGTAGCCTCATTTTTGGCAGATTAAAAATTGGGAGAGTAATTCTCACCACCAATTTGTTCCGCATAAGGAGTGATTGGGCTCCTGCTGTTTGGTAGAGGATGGCTAAACAATTCTGATCGTTAGGGCAATACGAAGTTGTTTTGCGATATATCTCCAGTAGATTTTTGGGAGACATTAGGAGTGGATGAATATGATTGGTCCTACTAGCCATTATTATATCCAGAAGGGCTTGTTGTCGATATTCAACTTCGATGATTTGGAGCAATAAGCTTGATATAATCTCTTGTCTTAGCTGCCTTTTAGTTAAATCATCGGCCACCTGGTGGAGATCGTTTATCTGGTGTGCTATTTTTTGTTGTCTGTCTATTAACATGGCCAGCGGTTTTTGAATCTTTTCCAAGGTTGTTTTAACAACACTGATTTGTTGTTTCTCTAGCTCGGCTAGGGCTTGTGTATTCGATTCAAGTTCTTCTAACCTGGTGTAAATTTCTTTTTCGTTATTGCTGTCCATAGTGCCAAACAAATAGTGCATGGCATTGCCTATTCCATCAAATAGCGATCTGACCTTGCGTTTTCCTGGTACTAGTTCCCTTATAGTTTCCGTGCGCTTTCGTACGCTGTCTATTATAGCGTGTATGTGTAGTTGCTGCACGTTACACAGGTCTTCTGGGTTTGTTATATTTATGCAGAGTTTATGCACTAAGTGCTCTGCATATTCTGCTAGCTTTATCTGGGCATCTAATTCATCCAAATCTATTTCGGTGAGGACATTCCAGGTGTCATGATATACCATGAGATTTCCTAGGTCCTCGAAAAATATACCCGAGCCATTTAGCTGGGTTATTACATAAGGTTTGTCAGCGATTGCTCCAGTTGTGTACTGGATGAGGAGGACAACTACGATGAATTTTAGCGCCATTTCTGTGGACAATTCAGAAGAAGAAAACAATCCTTTAAGCATATTTATACGTACATTGTGCCGTTTTAAACTGAGCCGTGGAGTGACTCCACCGGAAATGTTTATGGGGAGGTATTGCAATGAGCATTAATGGACACTGTAGTAGGAATTTCAATTCAACCTGGTTCATTTTTGTTCAACTTGATCTTACTCGAAATATGGTTTTAAACGATTATTATTTACCGTTACGATACGTTTACCAATTTTGATGGTAGTATTCACATCACTTGGTATTGCGATTACCTGATAAGGTCCTACCCAGATTTGAGAAAGTTTATGTTTTCTGCTTTCATTCTTGATGAGTACCTTGTCTCCTACATGGAAAGTTAGGGGCCGTACTGTCTTATCGTAGTACCCCTTTGAGCGCTGTTTACTTGCCAATAAGTTCTTTCTTGCCGTGGCATATGATTTTTGGAGCTTATACTTCAGTATATGATAATAGCTCTCATTATTGTAAACGGGTTCGGGATCCCGTTTTAAATTTGATGGGACATCCGCTGTGAAGCCGTATAGGCAGTCCATTGGGGTAAGTTTAGTACCCTCGTGTATACTATTGTTATACGCGAATGCAGCGGTTCGTAGGTATTGGTCCCATGTTTTGGGATTTTCATCTACGATTGTTCGCAGGTATTCTATTAGGGGTCTATGAGCACGCTCTAGTGCTCCATTAGACTGTGGGTGGTATGCTGAAATCTGTAACTTCTTTACCTTTAGAAGCTTACATACTCTTTTGAATAATTCACTCAGGAAATTTGTTCCCTGATCGGTGAGTATTCTTTTGGGTATGCGATAGCGCGTAACGATTTCATCAAAGAAAACTTGCGCTACTGTGACTGCTTCGGCATTAGGTATTGCATACCAGTCGACAAATTTTGTTAGATTATCTTGAAAGGTCAAGATATATTTGTTACCTGATGTCGTCTCTTCTAATGGACCTACAATATCGAGGTAAACTTTGTCGAACAGTTGTTCTGCGATGTCCGTGATAACCATTGGCATTTTATATTGTGGAGAAGCTTTCATCGTCTGGCACTTTGGGCATTTTTTTATGTATTTCTTAATGTCGCTAAGCATGTGTCTCCACCAATACTTGCGTCTTATGCGTTTGTAAGTTTTTATGACACCTTGATGGCCACCAAATGGAGAATCGTGATAATGTTTTAAGATTGTTCGGATTTCCGTAGGGCTCGTGATAACTTCGGGTGTCTTGCCAGTACTTACTTTTTGCTCAAGCGATGCTGGGTTTAGTTTTTCCGCCTCCGTGTGTTGAATTTCGTTTTGGTCCGCTTTCGTGTGCTCTTCTGTCTTCACACTGGAGCTATTTATTGTCTCTTGAGCCTTCTGCTTCTGAGCTCGAGTCACGACGAAACAATGAGCGGATTTCTTTTTCTTTTTGTTATTTGTGGGGTTGTCTTCCTCCACATCCGAGTCCATCGTGTGGTGGACTAGGGCTTTTACCGTTAAGGTATTGCCTAAACTGTCTTCCTTTGATGCTTGAGGGATGCGACTTAGTGGATCTGCATTAGTGTTGTACTTCCCTGGTTTATATTCGATGTTGTAATCGAATTCAGATAATTTGTGGTGAAATCTCACCAAACGGGAAGTAGGGTCTTTCACATTGAAGACACCTTTGAGAGGTTTATGGTCAGTACAGACCGTGAATTTCCGGCCTTGGAGATAGCACCTGAAATTCTTCGTAGCCCAGACCATAGCCAATAACTCTTTCTCTATAGTAGAGTAATTTCTTTCGGATTTGTTTAATGTGCGGCTTGCATAGGCAATGGGCTGGTCCTTTCCGACTTCTCCTTGAGAAAGAACAGCTCCTAGAGCCTCGTTACTTGCGTCAGTAGTAAGATTAAATGATTTTGAAAAATCAGGGTAAATTAAAAGTGGTGGAGAAATTAAAGCACTTTTTATGCTCTGAAATGCTTCTTGGCATTTCTCTGTCCAAGTGAATTTTACATCCTTTCGGAGTAAATTCCTAATTGGACGTACAATTTTGGAGAAGTCTGGAATGAATTTCCTGTAGTAATTGGCAAGTCCTAAAAATGACTGAACTTGCCTTACTGTTCTTGGAACAGGAAATGTTTGGACGCAGGCCGTCTTACTTGGGTCTGGTAGGGCTCCTTCGCTAGAACATTTATGTCCTAGGTAAACAACTTCTCTTCTTAGAAACTGGCACTTTTCTGGCTGCAGTTTTAAGTTGTTCTCTCTCAACTTGTTGAAGACTTTCCTCAACTTTTCGTTGTGGTCGTTTAAATTTTTACCATAGATGACGATGTCATCTAGGTAAACAAAACATTCGAGGCTTTATAGGCCTGTTAGTACGAAATTCATTAGGCGTTGAAATGTGGCAGGGGCTCCTTTGAGCCCGAATGGCATACGCTTGAACTCGTAGTGCCCATAACTTGTGCTGAAAGCAGTTTTATGTCGATCTTTTTTGTCGACAAGAACTTGGTGATAGCTGTTGGCCAAATCGAGTGTGGTGAAATACCTTGCGTGACCTAGTTGGTCGAGAATATCCTCGATTCGGGGTAGCGGGAATGCGTCTCCAATTGTCTTTTCATTTAATTTACGAAAATCGACAACGACGCGCCACCTTTTTTCACCGTCAGGTCCCGCTCTCTTGGGGACAACTAGTAGAGGTGAATTCCAAGGGCTTTTACTAGACTGGACTATCCCGCTGTCTAGCATTTCTTTTAGTTGCTCGTTAATGACTTTCCGCTGTGTTTCAGGTAAGCGGTACATTTTTTGATTGATTGGTGCTTGATCTTGCACCAATGGAATATTATGCGTTATCGCATTTGTATCGGTGAGTTTGTCACCTTTGAGGAAGAAGATATCGTTATACTCTTCGCAGAGTTCTGATATCGAAATTTTTTCTTCCGCGGTTAAATTAGGGTCTAGGCTGAGTTCTTGCTCTAGCCTAGAAATACGCGGGTATTGTTTTGGGTCGTCGGAGTCTCATTATTCGGGTATAGATATCGTACATGTTGTAAAATTGCTGATTTTTCAGCTGAACCTTGGTTTGACTTACTATTCCTTGTAAATTTGTGTCCTGAAATTGGATTGAATTTAGTTAATTCCTTATGAGGCTTTATTTTGTTGTATTTAGCATGTAACAGGGTACTTGCTTCCTGCTTCGCCGACGGCTGAGTTTGATATACCTGTGCGGTCTTTGCCTTAGGTTGTGTGGAATACTCATGCGCGCCGATGCTAGTATTTTTTGGCCATGTAGGATTTTTTATGCTAGAAGACGGTGGAGTAATATGCACCTTTAGTAGAGGCTTTAGCGACTCGCTACCGTTCTTGTATGGCCGTTGTTTGTTTAACAGTGATTTATGCCTCGGGATTTTGGACGGAAGAGCTATATGCACCTTTTTGGCAGGCTTTAGACACTCGGTTCCGTCTCTTGTGTTGTTTGATATTGCCTCCCTATTTGGTAGTGGAATGTGTGTTCTTTTGTGATCTTTTGAATGTGTTAATGGGACTATGGTGTAGTCGTTTATTGGATATAGCTGTAACTTTAAGTTATGTATGACTACTTGATGACTGTTAGCGTTGAGAATACTAACCAGCACTAATTCTTCTCCAGATGACAGCAAACTGTTTGCCAAGAAGACTCCATCGCTTATTTCTTGTGATAAACAGAGCATTTCTTCTTGCGTTTGTAACGGGACTTGGGCAACAATTTGAGAGCGTGCAGGTATGCAGATTGGTTCCTTAAAGGTAACCAATTGCTGCCTGCCTTCATCGGTCTCTTGCTCGCCCAGACAGCTTTTTTCACATTCCTTGGGCCCTTTTGGAGCTTGGCAGCCAGCTTTTCTCGTTTGAGAAGCCTTGAAGACACTGCAGGTGGATAGTTCAGCCTGTTTAGACTCTACCTCTTCTGCAAGTGTTCTTACTTCGACTGCTTTTTCAGAATGTAGCTTGTCCGTTTCAAACTCTAATGGCAAAGCAAATTCGTCTGGATTAGTTTCCGTGCGAGGAAACCTTAGTGCCTTATTAGGACCCTCAACGTTGCAGCTGTTTGCTAGGAAATCATTTCCTAGAAGTCCATCATCGGAAAGACCAGGCAAGTTCTTTACGACTTGAAACTTGCAGGGAATTTTGTTTTTGAAAACGAAGTTTCCCTGGCAATTTCCCAGCGTCTTTCCGGTACCAAATGGGGTCTGAAGTGTACATGCCTCATTGTGGTTAATTTCTTTGAGATCTTTTAATGACCTTTGCTTTATTATACTTACCTCAGCGCCTGTGTCTACTACTAGTTTAGTTTGGCCGTTCAGGCCTATGTCTAAAGGATGTTTTACTGTAGCGACACTGGAATCGGGCTGCTGAGGAGACCCTAATTTATTAGATGGAGATTTATAGTCGAGCCGGGGAGTTTTGGGTCGACTGTACGTCGTTTCCCTGACTCCGGGCTTCCCATTTACGTTTTTGTTGACAGTTATTTACTGCATGCCCAGAACGACCACAAAACTCGCACTTTTTACGCACGTTATAGACTCTTGAGTTGTTATTGGGGTTTTGCGGCTCTCTAGGACGTTGATTTGGTGGTCCACTATTATTGTGTGGTCTCTGGAAACTATTGTTGTTTCTTCTGCAGTCACGCACGTCATGGTTATACATTTTGCAGTTCACACAATAAGGCGTATTTTTCCTTTTGAGGCAATCAGCATATGTATGGCCTCTTAAGTTACAAAAACTACAACTGATTTTATTTAAATAGGTATTTTTATTATTTACATTATGATTTTTATTTGGCGATCTTGGTTCCTGTTTGATATATGTTGTGCCTCCCTGTGTGAACTGTGACGTCGGTATGTGACTGCTTGGGTTAATGGGCATATTGTTTTGGAGGGGGGCCTGTGAGTATGAGATGATGCCAGGATTGTATACGCTTTGATTTACTAGGGTACTGTTTGGAGTTAAATGTGTGTTATTGGGTACACTAGTACAGGTAGAATTTGGCAATGTATTTTGCATCATATTTGTTTGGAACTGTCCTGGAGGTTGCAGGAATAGAGCACTTTGCTGGAGACGCTCCATGTCAAGCGCTCTTTGTACGAGGTCATCCACCGTGCCGTCTGTCATGGTCAGGAGGTATTGGCACATATACGGGTTATTGACTGCTCTTTTAAGTGTGTTTTTCGCGAAATCTTCCAGCTGCGTTTTAACAGCTGGCGCTGCTGTGGCTCCGTATTTGGATTCTGCTGCTTCACTGCAGAGTGCCAGCATTTGTTTCACTCGTGCCGTGAAGGCTGTGAGGTTTTCCAAAGGATACTGCCTTGTAGTTATTAATTTATTTACCAGTTCCTGGTAAGTTTCTCTAGGCAGGTATGTGCGATTTAGCCGTTCTTCTACTTCTTTGAAAGTAGTGGGCATATTTGAGGCAAAAAGCTGATAAGCTTCGCCTCGAAAACTGGTGGGGAAGATTTGCAAAAATGCTGTTAGTTCATCCACCGAAATGCACTGGATTACCTGCCTGCAGCATCCTAGGAACGTTTGGAGCTCAAGGCTAAATTTTGGGTGCTGCTCTCCCGAGAATAGGGGGACGAGCTGGGCAGTCAGTTTGGCGATTTTAGCGTAATCTGCCATGTTTATACTGGGGATTCTGAAGCTAAAGTTTGGCACCGTTGGGGAGCTAGTTTCTTCTATGCTGGTTTCGAAAAGGGAATCGCCCAGCCAATTCAATAGGATTTCACTCACGGTAGAATCACTGACACTGTCCTCAATGGCACCTTCTCTTAATTCTACACTATTATTTGTAATTTCTGTTTCGAGAGAGTGCGAGAGTTCTCCAAACTGCTTTAAGCTTTCTTTGAATTTTTCCGTACTTTCTTTGAATTGCGCGATTTGCTCAAGCCGCCGTTCACGGGACTTTTTGAGCTGTTTATCGATAGAATCGCACTGTATAACAGAAAGTTCGGAGGAGTCTCGCACTTTCCCCTCTAGATATTTTAAATAACTTTCTAAATTTAAATTAGAAGGTCTTACTTGTTGGGGACCTGTAAGGATTGTCCCACTCCTGAGTGTTACCCCTTTTTTTGTTGAATTTGTTGCGGGTGTTTGATTAGCACCCTCTGTTGCGGATGTTGCTCCCGCGTTGCCTCCTTCGTTCCGGGACGGAACTTCCTGTGCGTCGCCCGGTGAGGAGGATTGTTGAGGAGTTGGTTGAAATGGTGTGATTTCCTGCGGCGTCTCCTGGTGGGAGCTTTCCTCGCTCATGGACCACCGTGTGTGAAATTTGCAGCTAGGGGGGCTTCTGCCGTCTTAATTCCCTTGGTTCAAATTGAGAGGGGGGCTTATTGCCTTCTTCGAGGTCCCTCTCAATTCAGGATCGCTGGTTTTTGTGGTTGAAGTTCTTTTGCTGCCGGGGGGCACGTTGCCTACTTCGAAGTCCCTTTCAGCTCCGGATCGCAGATTGGAGTGTATCTGTCCTTCCTTCAGGTATAGATTTAAAATTGTTGGTTGTGGACTTCTTTATCCTGGGCTGGGATGAAGCCCACTAGGGTCCCACGTTAGCACTTTGTGCTTTGATGAGGGGGTGGCTGCGTGTTTTTCAAACAGAGGCAGTTAAAGCTGTTCGACCCCGAGCGTTGGGAGCCGACAAAATCGAAATACTCCTGAAGCCAGACTCAACCTCAGGCGAAGGGTAGGGTGTCTTGCCCAGTATTCGATCTCGTCCTAAACTCCTTTTAGATTCGTAGGATAGAGGGTTTTCGAGCGCTTATACTTTTTTTGTTTTTCAAAGTAGGCTTCCTCTATCCGACCGGCTGCGCCAATTTTGTTACGTACCTTTGGCGGGACTCTGGCAGAGGCTTTATCCAAAGACACTTTTATTTCTTTTTAGGCACTTTATTAGCTAGAAACTTTCTGATAATTGCACAACTTTTCCTTATATAAAACTTTCTTCTAATTATAACACTTTTAATACTTTTCCTTATTAATCATTCCCTTCTTTTAGTTGCACAAACCTTTTGTAGTTTACTCTAATTTTCTTTATGAACGCGACCCAGACCGATCCACCCGATTCTTTTCAAAAAGATTTCCAAAACCAACTCTAATTTTTGTTAAAATTCGACTGCGAACCGCCGCGTATAATCTTTAAAATACAACTCGGCTCTTGATCACTTTTGTCGCGATCAAGAGCCTTCGGTCAGGGTAGAAAATGCATAGTTGCATTTTCACCCTGAGAAAATTTTCATTTATTCTGGACTTGATTAAACAAGTCCAGAATATTTTTCGTTGGACGGTGGCTTGACATTTGATGCTTTTATAAACATCAGCCACCGTCACGACGATTAAAATTGCCGCGCGCGTATACATACAATGTATTTTCGCGGCGCGCTCTTTTTATCGCGAAAGCTTTTTTGTGATATGTATGTACATTCGTACATACATATTGTAATTTTCACGACAAATCGTACTGAAGGTACGATTTGTCTTTTGCTTTGTTTTTTAAAAGTAAATATTTCTACTGGCAAATTTTGCTGCAGGCAAAATTTGTCATGGGAATAATTTTATTTTAATTCATGGAATGTGAAGAAAATTGCTGATGCAATTTTCTTAACTGATTGAATAGATAAGCTAACCATGTTTTAGGCATGGTTAGCTTATGTGAATTTTAGTGATTTTTGGAATTTTTAATGTTTTATAAATTTTAGGGTTTTTAGGAATTTTAGGAACTGATTCGCTTTCTTCAAATGTTTTTGAAGGTAAGCTAATTATGTTCCAACATGTATGTATGCATGTAAAATTATTCCCTTTTTATACTTTTCCAGTGTATTATATTTACGTACATAACAACATCATACAAGTACATGATATACCATGATGGTGAAATAGCGTTATAAAACGTTACTAGGTAGGAATGTTGTGACTCAGGTACCAATGCCTTAAACTACAACCATAATGTCAATACATCAATATATTATCCTATACAATATATTGATGTACCTCATAAATGACCCTGAAAATGAAAAATTATTCTATTTTAAAAACTCAATCAAAATTTAAATGCATTTTGAAATGCATTCCCATATTATAACAAAATGCAATTTAGCATAAATTGCATTTTGTCATCAGACACACATTCCACTCACACGATATGCACACTTGCCTACATACAGTGTCTGCTAACTTTTTTCATACATACGTATTTTACTTACTTTCTCCAATCTAATTGTATGTTCATACAACTATCGCTATTATTCGCGCACTCTTAAAATTAATATTTCAAGACGGGCGCACAAGTGCATATCAGATTACAGTTTTGCATTGATGAATATATCTACCTTGCATTAAAACTTTTTTATATTTTCTCACGTATGCTTTTCAACGTAGTGAGAAAACAATAAAAGATAAAAAGAGCTTTTAAAGCGATCATGGGTACCTGGGTGCAATTTTCCCAAACCTCGGGGAGTCGTTTTTTTAATCCGCCTGGACAAGTTCGAGTATTGTAACAAAAATAATAATTAAAATAAAGGATTGTGTACTTAAGAATTATTTGATCACAGGTAAAGTTTGTGCATTGAAACAAAAATAATAATTAAAATAAAAGATTTTGCACTTATGAATAATTCGACCACAGGAAAAGGTTTTGCATTCAAACAAAAATAATTAATAAAATTAAAATTAAAATAAAATATTGTGTACTTAAAAATTATTCGATCGCTGGAAAATTTTGTGGATCGAAACAAAACAATAAATAAAAATAGGAGAAGTTTGTGTGTAGTATTGAATCTAAATAAAAAGGAAACCGAATAATAAGAGTCTACATAAATAAATAAATAAATAAATCCTAACAAAAGTTCTTTTTCTCATAAAATTGTGTGAGCTCTCCACCCGGAGTACGCCACACACACACACGCCTACAACAACTGGTAGCAGCGGTGTTCGTACCTTAAATCAACTCAATGCTTATAATTTTATAAATATAAGAAAGAAATAATAATACTAAATTCTGGGACACAGGCATAACAACTGGTGGCAGCCCTTTTTCGTTTTTTTTTTTAAAAATATCAGTGTCTTAATATAACTAATTAAAGTAAAATACAATAAACTAATAATTGATAAAGAAGTAATAAAGACTGCCAACACAACATACTGGTGGCAAGGTTTTTATCAGTGTCTTTTAATCTGAAATTTAATTAATTAATTAGTAAACCCAAAGTAACATAAAATTAAGGCAAAATATAACAAAAAATAAGATAACATACTTGAATATAAAAAAAAACAAATATTAAGCCCGGGTACAAAAAAAAAAGGTACTTAGAGGAGAAACAAGTTTAAGCCCCAGAGTGCTCAACGTGGGACCCTTGCGAGGCTTCATCCCTGCCTCACTAAGACGTAAGAAATAGAAGGAAGGAAGACCTCAAGACGTATCTTCCCAGTATCAAGAAAATAACAAACAACACCAATATCTCCACCGTCATCTAAGAGGACGTCGGCCTGGAGACCCCATCCATTACTTACAGGACAAACACAATTGGATATTAAACAAGGTAGAAAATAAAAGATATATCTCAATATTTTTTGTTATTGAAATTAGTTATTTGATTACATTCATTATTAGATATGCTGATAGAACTAAAGAATATAGATACATAAAAGAAAGGGTTGTAAAGGAACAAAAACAAGAAATGCAAAGATTTGCCACCCTTTCTATCACATAAAACCTTTTCATCTTTTTTTTTTTTTAATTACTGTTCCTAGAAACGACCTCTTCGGCAAGACTTCGGAGCTTGCTGGACAGAGGACTTCGAGTAAATTCAACAATCGATTTCCTGCGATAGAACTTCATAGGCCTATTGACGAGGGGAAAGATTTTGGTTGGATTTTCCTTTTACAAATCAAATATTGCATTAAAAGTTCTTCCTTTTGGAAATCGCTAAATAGATCCGATTCCTACTGTTACGTTTTTCTTATATTTAATTCAGACATTTTATTTCAACATAAATTTTTTTTTTAATAGTAATACACTCCCTTTTTCTTGATATTGAAAGTTTATTTAAACCTTTCTTTTACTCTACGTTCCACAATACTCTATCACGCCTTTATTATTCTCAAAAGTGTACATAAATTTAATTCCAGATTTATAAATAATAAACAAACAAACAAACAAAAAACAATAAGTTTTATATCAACTTGCTACTGGGCAGCATATATTGAGCATAAATATAAACCATAATTTTATCCCATCCCTTTAATCAATCTGCTGCGTACCGTACAGTAGAGTACAATTATAATAATACATCTTTATATCCACGAAAAAAATTTTTCTTTCGTGTATAAAATTTTTATTTTTCGTCGCTTCCCCTTCTAACTAATTTTTGTGCACCCCTACAAAACAATAACACAAACATGACTAACGAAAACAATTTTTTCGATGAGCTTTTCTTGACACAAGTCCCAAAAACGGCGGATTCAGTCAAATTCATGCCGATTATCATAGAGCCAATAAAAGCAAAAGGACTTCAGGTTTCACTTCCGAAAAACTTCAAAAATTGGAAGACCTGTGGGCTTCATTTGAAAAAATGGGAACCTTGATACAAGATCATGAAGATTTTGATGAAACTCATGATTATTTTAAGCAGTCATGCTATGACAAAACAGTGAACTGGTACAATCTTACAAAGGCAACTCTATCTGATAGGTTGAAGTCCATATCAATTCACACAGAGCGCAAAAAGAACCCGTTTTATAGTTTACTTCCAAAAATTCCCAAAAAACAACTGCAGCTGATAACCAGGATAGCCCAAACGACAGAGACAGCGTTTACTTCGTAAATGATGTTTACAGAAACATGGAAACATCATTCTCAGACACTGTAATTGGAATTGGACTCTCGATTCCAAAATGTAACAAATAATACAAATAACTTCACAGATCATCATCAAAATGTCTCCTTCATAGACCAATCAAATTTCTCCTTATCAGACGCAAGGTCATTAATTCCCAATTTCAATGAAATCCGAAAGATCTCCACAAATTCATTTCAAGCTGTAATGATTCATACGCAACAGCAACGACCGCAAGCGAAAAGCACTCCCTCCTTAATTTGGTAAGGAGTAAATTATCCGCAGAGGCCTACGATATCTTCAGGTAAAATCAAAGTGAAGACTGGCCTACTTTAAAATCAATTTTAACTCAAAATTTCGAGGAAAAATTTCCAGAACTGTGCTACAGCCTCAATTGAATAATTCCAAGCAGAGATTAGGAGAAAGCGTGAAAGATTTTCTTCAGAGACTTAACACAAATCTATCTAAATTAAATGACGCAACACACTCATCTTGTCGATATTGTCTTCGAATTGGGCACACTATTGAAGAATGCTGGACAAAAGCTGCGAACAATAGTCGTTATGGCTACAATCAGGGAAATTATAATAATTTCCAAAAGGTGAACAATACTCCACCAACAAACAGGGCTCACAGCCAGCCTCAAAATAGGAATTGGCAGCAGCCAGTATTCCGAGAAAGTCGCACTCCACTGCCGAGATATCATAATGCCAAAATGTCGGCTAGATCGCCATCTCCAAAGAGGAGAAATAGCAAAAGTCCATCGGCATCCAGGCAGGGAAACTGGACGCAGCGAGGGGGGGGGTCAATTTGGACAACCCCTCGCACATAGAAACAACGGCACAGATTCATCGAAAGCCCGAGGCAATATCGGCAGGAAACTAGATAAAAATAAATCAATACGTATCCCCGTTCAAATAAATAAAAATTCACTAACGCTTTCTTTGCCTGTTGATATATGCTCTGCTCCAAAACTTACATTTTTTTTTATTGATACTGGAGCAGTGATCAGCTTAATTAAACTCCATCCATTAAAGCCAGAAAGTATCTGCTACAGAGATGCTGTCTGCAATATAAATACCTTGTTTAAGAGTCCACTTATCTTTACTAAATTGAATTTGGAATCTTCGAATAATAATAACTCCATCCTAGAACACCCATTTCAAATAGTGGGAAATAACTCCATCCTCGCATACGATGGCCTGGCGAAGACCCAGAAAAGAGGTCTCAAACAAAAAGTCTATTATATACGGAGATAACATTCTCCGATGTAAATACTAATAGAAATCTATCTCCATCAATTGGACGCCGATCTGGGCCCTTACGAGGTGAACCCTGTTTACCAAGACTTGGATGACTTTGTGGTCATCTCCACAGACTCTGAAAGAGATCCAATTAAGGGCAGAATAATTAAACTGCAAAACCTTTTAAAATTGGATCACTGTAATTCAGGGGAATCTGAGAGTATTCGCAATATCGTCGGCTGTGAGTATACTTGTCGTATGTGAAAAAAATCAACTTTTGTGAAATTAGATGTTAAGTTAAAATGGTAACAACTTTTTAATTTCGCGGTACTTTTCTTTGGATTTTTTTGTAGGTGATAGCCAACATTATTTTCATTAAAATAGTACATGGTTAATTTATATATGCCAATTGGATAAAAAGTTGGGTTGTTATAAATTCGAGAAACTGTTTGTCGTATGTTAATTTTCGAAGAAGAAAAACTAATTTCAGACACATACGACAAAAATTGTCAACCTAATAATAATATGATCGTCTGAGATTTTAATTGCGTAATGACATTTTTAAATTCTCAGTAGTCGAAAAAACCAAAGGAATTATATGATATAAAATAAATTGAAGATAAACGTAAAATCAAAAACGTAAAAAATAAACTTTATTTTCTCGAATAAAGTAAAAAGTCTTTAGGGTTCATTTGTAAAGTTTTTAGTCATATCTTTTCAAAATACATTTTATTGAGATATTTTATTTGAGTAAAGGGACTTGGTATTTCCATTCCTCTTAAATATTTCTCAATTCCACTGTGCACGCAATCTACTTCTCGGATTTGCGAGTATCCAGGCTCGGAAAATTTTTGTGTAATTGTAGAACTATTTTTATTGTTATGTAAAAACTATATCAACGCAACGGATGTTATCTTGTTTCGATTTTGAGGAACATATGAATCACTCCAAAGAACAATGTCTTTTATTTCTGGATAGTCCTTAACTATTGCACTAAGTACTTTTATTAAAGCGCTTGTGATATCGTTACCAGCACGGCCCATCATTACCTCACTCCAAATAGCACAATAAGTAATATTCCTCATGTTTGGAAGTATCAATGTAGCAGTAAGATTAAAAACAGACAGTTTTCGCTTATAATATAAATTTGATACGAAACCCTTAGGCAGCGAAGACACATTCTGCATATAATAGCATATGATTGTCTTTTAACTATCAATATTTTTACGGTCTACGATCCTATCGGCTTTCACATACATTTTTGCTGCCTTGTGGTTTTCAAATGTATACAATTCAGTCTTGTTTGGATTTTTGTTAGCTTTAAAGAGTGAACACTTGTCACATTGGTCTTTCTTTGGACGATAAAATCCGACGTTAAAGTTGAAATTGAAAATTTTTCAATATACGGACAGTGTGACAAGATTTGGGACCACTTCCTTATAAATCTAAACATTTTTGCTAAGTTTAGATGCCCTTCCAGATATCTCTTTTGTATATTTTCTCGGCAATAGTGCGATTCTTTTGTCGGAAAGCTTAAAACGTGTGCCGCAATTATTTCTCCGAGAATGTTTCGAAGCGCCATTAGTCTCGTCATGTAATTTATTAAAATAGTAATAAATACGCCGCTCACTTATCCCCAAAGTATTGAGGAAAATCTGTTTGCATGTTGGATGTATTCTATCGCCAATTTTCAAACTGTAGTCGAAAGTATATTTCTTTTTAGAATCCGGTGCAATATTCTTTCCGGATCGCTTTTCCTACAGTCCCTCTTAAGAACAAATTCACTGTAGAAAGTATTTTTATCTTTCTCAGATAGGTTCCAAAATTTCTTATGGATTTCATCTTTAACCTCTTCAGATATCATCTTCGATCACGAACACAAACATGTAGCTTTGCATGGAGGACCCATTTTCTTCTTTGACAGAGTATTTCCGCGACTATCAATGTATTCCTTTCCACATTCACGGGGCCTTTTACGAACATTCTGTTTCCATAACTCTGGATGTCTTTTTCTACTAATGGGTGTTATGTTTATGGGGCTGGGTTTATACAGTAAAAATAGATCCTCAACTGTGTTATTATTATTATTGTTTATTTTTAATTTCTGGTATAAAATGTCTTTAAAATTACAAATTGTTTTAATCCCGACAAAATTGTGAACTGATCTTTAACTTTCACCTTTAAGCCTGTTTTGCCAATACCCAGTCGCAATCAGCCGAGTCCGTTTTATTGTTTTTTTTTTTTTTTGAAAGAAAGTCTCTTCTGTTTAATTTCCTTTTGCCATTTGTAAATGCCTATTTTTTTTAAAAAACTCACTCTCTTTGGCTTTTTCCTTTGCTTTCTTTGGCTTTTCACTTATCACCTCGACTTTTTAATTTGTTGGATTTAACTCGACTCTCCCGGTGCTTTAATCAAACTGTACATTTTGCCGATCTCATTTTGTGCGAAAACCTTATCTTCCTTCACTCATCGAAAATGCTCACCCAGAAATTCAATTGCCCTGCCAGAAGCTTTTTTCTTTTTTTTTCATTCTTTTTTTAAAATCATTCTAATGACTTTTCGTCCGCTTACTCATTTTTGTTTAATTCGCACTTTTTATCGAATAACTTTTCTCAGGCCATTCATCGTGTTTTGTTGTTGACTTATTTGTCAAAATGGTAATGACTTGATAAGGTGTCATTTGACACCTACTTTATTTCAAGTCATTATCATTGGCCCGGCTTCACAGCGTGTTGTCGTAAATACGAGAAATTTGCTGATAAGCGGTTCCCACTGGTGAAGAGTCTTGCGTCTTCATCGCATCAAATTCTGATTTTTTGTTTTTAAGAGGTAACCACTTTGTTCGCGCACATGGGGTATACATTGTATGTTACCTCGAAATGTTAGAAATCAAATAATTTGTATGTATACATATAGGATTTACATACATACATTGTATTTATTTCTAGAATATTTGGCACGCAATACTTTGTTTGTACATATAAGATGTACGTGGTATTTTTTGTGGCAAGTGATATTGCCGAAATGGCCTTTTCTTTAAGAGGCTTCTAATTCCCTTTGGATTACAACAATTCCTTCCCCCTACAGATAAGAGAATTATTCTTGGGAGAGGAATAATTATCCGCTCCCGATAATTGAGGATAAAATCTGTTACGGGGCTTGGATCAACTTTGGACTGTTCCTGGATTGAATTCGCGATGATTCTTTCCGAGATTCTGACACGTACGCGGTACCGTTCGCCCGAGAATCTTGTCACCCGGATTCAGGCAATTTCAATTTTGTCTGTAATCCCTTCTACGGATAAAATTGGTGAGGCCGGTTATCCCAACCAGACGATCTGGTATTTTCCGGCCGAAGCTCAGAAGACGTATCCCGTGGATATTAGGTTGTTCCCTCATGAGGGGCTTGCCGAGTATGCTGCGGGTAAGTTTAAAACATTTTACAATCACTTTTCGTTACTATCTTTGTTTTTTTTTTATGTGGCACCCTTCACCTGCTGGGACAGCTTGGACTGTGTGGATGCTGTATCGAGCAGCCGATCTCCTCGTGGATTGCCCTGAGGGCTGTCACCCGAGCCGTTGCCGCAGCCAGCGATGGAAGCGAGGAGTGGTAGAGCCAGGGCTTTACCCATAATAATAAAAAATAATAATTAAAAATTTAAGAAGAAAAGAAAAAAATTTTTATATATATATAAAAATTAAATAAACAATTAAATGAAAAAATTTTTCCATGGAATACGCTCTGTTTCTTTTCTTTTCCACCTACTCCCTCACTACCGTTTCAGATTTTTATCTTTGAAGGCGACTTTACATCCTTTTACGATTTGGTTTTGATTCCGAGAGCGGACTGATTACGACTAGCATTTGCGCATACTGCTTTTGGTGGTGATTTTGAGTTCTTAAATCTAGTTTACTTTTAATACAATAAAAGGAATTTAAAAAGATTAAATCTACTTAAAAAACATATTTTCTTAATTTATAGTACAAATTTTTCTTACTAATAAAAAAAATGTTTTTTTTAAAATTTGTTTGTTGTTGGTTTCTTAGTTTTTATTGTCTATATTTTTTGTATATATGGAGACCAAGTAATAGCCGTGAACCTGTATATAAGTTAACAAAATTTTATGTTGTTATGTGAAAAATAAAAAACATCCGATATGGTTAACTACTCAATTTATTCTAAAAGCTTTTCACAATATTTTAAGAAGCATTCGATAAGCGAATGCAGAAAATTGCTTACACAAGATATTTAGTAAAAATGCAAAAATACCGAAATGCTTATTTCTGCCAAATAGTAATTTGATGATTTTGTTGACAGGAAATAAATTCGGCGCGTGTCGTGAGAGCATAGGCAGCTGACCTGTTAACTCCTCCCTCGTGAAATATCTGCGTCCCGCAGATCAAAAGTTGACCTTTAATTGTTGCAGATTTTGGATGCTGGGTGTGCTTGCCAATGGGATTGTTGGCTGGATTATGTCTAGTTTCCCGCTCTTTCCTTTAAACTTGCAAACTAGAAATATACCAGATATTATAATTAGGATTGTGATTAGGCTAATATCGGTTATGAAGGATATTCCATGGTTGGTACGAAGGTATTGCAGTTGTCATCTATTGCTTAGATGTAGGTCATGAAGATAATCGACGTCAATTTTTAAACTTTTCTCCTCTGGCCTGGTTTGAAAAATCGGTGGTAGAACATGGAGTGCTTTCATTTCTTTGTTTACAATTTCTCTGTTTTTAATCCGAATTGTTTCATTCTTATACTGAATTATAAACGTTCCATTTAACTGCCTGGTTTGGTTGTTTTCGAAAATCTCTCCATTAAAATTGTCAAGAAATATTGTATTATCATTTATTGCTTCAATTTTTTCGTCTTTACTGAACCGATAGTCACACTCGGCATGTCCTCCTTTTATTAATTGACTGACGCAATGGTTATGCGGTAATTTTTCTAGTTGGATTTCTTTGCATATGCTTATATTTCCTATAATACTGCACTTATCCCTTATTCCAAAATTTTCAGCTTGGTTGATTAGTAGTTCCTCAAACTCTAAGTACACTTGCTTTTTATTTTTGTTGTTGATCTAATAAGGATATGGTTGTATTCAATGGGGGCTGTTCTTGGAAGTGTAATTATGTACAGGACAATCGACCCTTTAACTACCATAATAGGTTCTGCATATTTGATGGCCTCTATTTCATTCCCACAAGGGAGTGTCTCAACTTGGACTATAAGTTGATTTATTTCTTCTTTGTCCAAGAAATTTGTGTTTACGATTCCTTTTTTAGACAAATGTTCCGCTAGTACTATTTCGTCAACTTCGCTTTTTAGAATGGTCAATCGGTTAAAGAGCACTTGTGCGTGTTTATCAGTATTCTGATTATCCAGTTCTTCTACGATATTGTTATACTGCTGTATCATTTGGGTTGTAGATTCCATTAATTTGTTGTTGATCTTGTATTGCTCGTTGTTATTTGAGATTATGTCGTTTTGGCGTTTGATGATTGTATCCCAATCGGTGGCATCGGGTGAACCTGCTATCCATATCCACGCAGATCCTAACCAATTGATAGACCTCTTTTTCTTTGGTGATACTCCCTTTAGCTTATGGATTAACTGCTGTATATGTTTTATTTGATTGATGAGGATGTCAGTTTTTCCTATGTATTTCACGTCTAATATTGTCATACCGAGGACTCCCTCGTAGTTAGTTAAGTTGATTACGTGTACCAGTTTAATACTGCCGCTTATTATTCGTCCATTTCCTTGTTTGATGGTTGCAATTGGACCCAGATATTCGAAAACGTTTGCCTATGAGGCAAATCCTGCCCATATTAATCTGAAATGAAAACGAATGTTCGATTGATTTATGTTTTTTATATGAGACTTGTGTACTCGTCTTCCACTAACTGTAGTAATGGTGACTTTATTATCTTCAGCAACAATTTCTTCCTTAAATAATGGCTTATGTTTGCCCTGAATTTGTTTTATAGCTACGTATACAGTCTGTCCTGGATTGTAAGTTATTGGTTTTTGTCTTTTTGGGTTTTCATTATTCAACTTAGCCATTTGTTTCTTCTTTATTCGTTCTTTTAAATCCTCACTGACCTTGGTCCTGAAATCGAGCAAGTTTTGGTAATTTATTCGTTATAATCTACCGAAGAATATGTCACTTGGTTTCATTTTGGTTACGGAGTGTATTGCATTATTGTACCGATCCACGGAGATGTTCATAATTTCCATTAGAGTCAGGTCTGGGTATTCTCTTCGTAAGCATCTTGCAATTTCAATTATGGTGGAATGAACTCTTTCTACTGTACCATTTACCTCACTTTTCTGACAGGGTGTCCTGTACAATTCGATAGCCAATGTCCTGATATAGTTGGATATGGTTGGGATGATAACGCTCTTCTCATTGTCTATTACCAAGATTCTAGGTACAGTGAAGACGTGTAGAACTTTAGTCAGTTTATCCCTTAAGTGTATCACGGATTTGTTCTTTATTCGAAAGAATTTTGCGAACATTGAAAATTTGTCAGCACATGATATGAACTTCTGTTCTTGGAATTCAATTATGTCCATGTGCAGTATTTGCGAAGGATAGGATGGATGGATGGATTTTTCCTTTTGAGGCAATCAGCATATGTATGGCCTCTTAAGTTACAAAAACTACAACTGATTTTATTTAAATAGGTATTTTTATTATTTACATTATAATTTTTATTTGGCGATCTTGGTTCCTGTTTAATATATGCTGTGCCTGCCTGTGTGAACTGTGACGTTGGTATGTGACTGCTTGGGTTTGGCAGGGTCTGAGGTACTTGAGCGAATCGCATTATGCCGGGAGTAAATACTCTGTGATTAGCTGATGAATTAAGTTGGTTAAAATGTGTGTTATTTGGTGTTGTTGCACTTATTGAATGGGGTATCGGATTTTGCATCACATTTGGCTGAAATTGCCCTGAAGGTTGCAGGAATAGAGCACTTTGCTGGACACGTTCCATGTCAAGTGCTCTTTGTATTAAATCATCCACAGTGCCGTCGGTCATGGTCAAAAGATATTGACACATATAGGGGTTATTGACTCCTGTTTTTAGTGCGTTTTTCGCGAAATCTTCTAGCTGCGTTTTAACAGCTGGTGCTGCTGTGGCTCCGTATTTGGATTCTGCTGCTTCATTGCAGAGTGCCAGCATTTGTTTTACTCGTGCCGTGAAGGCTGTGAGGTTTTCTAAGGGATACTGCCTTGTAGTTATTAATTTATTTACCAGCTCCTGGTAAGTTTCTCTAGGCAGATATGTGCGATTTAGCCGTTCTTCTACTTCTTTGAAAGTAGTGGGCATATTTGAGGCAAAAAGCTGGTAAGCTTCGCCTCGAAGTCTGGTGGGAAAGATTTGTAAAAATGCTGTTAGTTCATCCACCGAAATGCACTGTATTACCTGCCTGCAGCACCCTAGAAATGTTTTGAGCTCAAGGCTCAATTTTGGGTGCTGTTCTCCTGAGAATAGGGAAACCAGCTGAGCAGTCAGTTTAGCGATTTTCGCGTAATCTGCCATGTTTATACTTGGGATTCTGAAGCTAAAGTTTGGCACCTTTGGGGAGCTAGTTTCTTCTATGCTGGTTTCCAAAAGGGAGTCGCCCAGCCAATTCAATATTATTTCACTCACGGTAGAATCACTGACACTGTCCTCAATGGCACCTTCTCTTAATTCTACACTATTATTTGTAATTTCTGTTTCGAGAGAGTGCGAGAGTTCTCCAAACTGCTTTAAACTTTCTTTAAATTTTTCCGTACTTTCTTTGAATTGCGCGATTTGCTCAAGCCGCCGTTCACGGGACTTTTTGAGCTGTTTATCGATAGAATCGCACTGTATAACAGAAAGTTCGGAGGAGTCTCGCACTTTCCCCTCTAGATATTTTAAATAACTTTCCAAATTTAAAGTAGAACGTCTTACTTGTTGGGGACCTGTAAGGATTGTCCCACTCCTGAGTGTTACCCCTTTTTTTGTTGAGTTTGTTGCGGGTGTTTGATTAGCACCTTCTGTTGCGGATGTTGCTCCCGTGTTGCCTCCTTCGTACCGGGACGGATCTTCTTGTGCGTCGCCCGGCGAGGAAGATTGTTGAGGAGTTGATGGAAGTTGGATTTCCGGCGGTGTTTCTTGGTGGGAGCTTTCCTCCCTCATGGACCACCGTGTGTAAAATTTGCAGCTAGGGGGGCTTCTGCCGTCTTAATTCCCTTGGTTCAAATTGAGAGGGGGGCTTATTGCCTTCTTCGAGGTCCCTCTCAATTCAGGATCGTTGGTTCGGTTTCTTGAAGTTCTTTTGCTGCCGGGGGGGCCCGTGGCCTTCTTAAATTCCCCTGGATAAAAGCTGAAAGGGGGGCGCGTTGCCTACTTTGAAGTCCCTTTCAGCTCTGGATCGCAGATAGCGGATGGTTTGCAAACTTCCTTCCTTCAAGTGTAAATTTTAAAATTTTAGGATGTGGCCTTCTTTATCCTGGGCTGGGATGAAGCCCGCTATTTTCCCACGTTGGCACTTTGTGCTTTGATGAGGGGGTGGCTGCGTGTTTTTCAAACAGAGGCAGTTAAAGCTGTCCGACCCCGAGCGTTGGGAGCCGACAAGATCGAAATACTCCTGAAGCCAGACTCAACTTCAGGCGAAGGGTAGGGTGTCTTGCCCAGTATTCGATCTCGTCCTAAACTCCTTTTAGATTCGTAGGATAGAGGGTTTTCGAGCGCTTATACTTTTTTTTTTGTTTTTCAAAGTAGGCTTCCTCTATCCTACCGGCTGCGCCAATTTTGTTATGTACCTTCGCTAAGTGTCGGGCTGCTATAATCCAAAACACTTTTCTTCTAAGAATTTTCTTTTTATTTATTTTAATTCCTTTTTTTTTTACAAACTCGATTTATCCTTCCTTACAAACTTGACTCAGTTTTCCTTTTACAACACTGGATTTATTTTTCGTTACAACACTGGATTTATTTTTCGTTACAACACTGGATTTATTTTTCGCTACCTTTTTACACTCGACTGCAAACCACCGTTTTTTCTTAACCACCCCGGTCGTAGAAGATTTTGGAAAAAATTCAACTCCGATCTCTTTTCTTTTCGTACGAACCGCCGTTGTTTTTGTCTAAAAACCTACTCTTTTTCTAATCACAATTTTTTCTGCCTCCGCCGCGTAGAAAAATTTTAATCATCACTCCTTTTCGTGCTAAAATTCGACTGCCCTCTTGATCATCTTTTTCGCGATCAAGAGCCGTCGGTCAGGGTAGAAAATGCAGAGTTGCATTTCTACCCTGAGAAAATTTTCATTTATTCTGGACTTGATTAAACAAGTCCAGAACATTTTTCGTTGGACGGTGGCTTGAAAAAATTAAATTTGATGTTTTTATAAACATCAGCCACCGTCCCGTCGATTGAAATTGCGGCGCGCGTATACATATAATGTAATCTCGCGGCGCGCATTTCTTATATGAATATATGACATTTATATTTAATCATGTTTACAGGTAAACACATATCACACAAAAATAAAATGTTTCACCATGTTTAAACTGATTTACATTAAAATATAGTCTAATATTTATGTTTATTAGTAAAATATTTAAATATAATTTAGTATTGAGAAAAAGGAAATGTTTTCACGCTACCTATTTTTTTAACCAAATAGTAGCTGGCGTCTCGCCTTCTTCTGGTAATGCAGTTGAAGGTGTTGCTGTTGAAAATTAACAATAGTAGGAAGTGTTGTTTGTTGTTGTAAACCTTACGTATAGTAATAGAATAGTTTAAACATTGTACACTGAAGATGTACACAATCAAGCAAACTGAACGTTTGCTAGTGTAGAAATATTCTGTTGAGCTCCGTGGCTGGAGCGAAACTGGTTAAGTAAACCCAAATAGGGGCCTACACGGTCATTTCCACATAATTAAACTCCAACATTTTTTGTTAAACCATAGTACCTTTCAACATAGTAAAAATTCGTATCAAGACCGAACGAGCTGTCCTGCTACGCGCCAGCAACTCCCCATAAGGATGGCAGCAAGACCCTAACAACACTTACAAACTAAACAGGACATGTAACTGCATGAAACACAACACATAAAAACAGGGAATACATCATCTACACCACTAAATGGCAGGTCTTTCTAGTACCTCACTTAAGCACTACGGTGGCTAAACTAAGTGACTTACGGCGCTGGACAAGTGGTGCCCAACCTGCCGGACAACTTTTCGTCATGCTGCTCCCTGAAAGCTTCATAGACACAGATGCCATATAAACCATCACTTGCATTTTTTTCCAAATTTTAGTAAGTTTTTTTGCAAATTTTAATAACATTAACACATATTAATAATTTTTTTTGCAAATATTAAATATTGAAGAAGTTTTCGTAATTTTCTGTCGAGTCACTCGAATCATGTTTAAGTTTATAACTGGTTTATAACCTTTTAATTTTTATGACTAATATTATTTAGAGCCTCAATGTCAATTCAACTGTAAACACACAGATCCGCATTAGAAAATGTTAAATTTCTTTGCTACGCTTGTTTATTTTTATAACTATGTCACTTATATTTTATTTTATTTTATTTTTATTTATTATTGAAATAAATAAACATGCTTCAAAAGTGTCTTCTTACGACAACAGTTCCGATTTTTACTACAGAACAGCACAGCATAGCGCAGTTCATCACTATATTTCAAGACTCCGGAGTTTCGATTACATAAAATCTCTTCCACAAAAAAAAAATCAATACTATTTCTTACTGTTATCGTTAAGCATAAAGCGCTTTTAATTACACTTATTTATAAATAAAATCACTATAACATGACCGAAATTGCTTTCGTAAATTCAAGTATGTCAGAAATAAAGTAGAAATTTCGAACTGATGCACAATAAATTCTCAGCTGTTTTGTCATTTCCACTCCAATGTCCACAAGTAAAAATGCTTATCAAACCAACACGAGTTTTTACAAAAGGCAGCCTATCCTTTTTCCTATATAAAATCCAAATTCAAATAAAGTTTATTTATTTTAATTCTCAGCTGCTACAGTGCAAGTGTAGTATAATTATTTATGTTGACTGAAGTCACCCTACATTGTTAGTCATAGCGTCTTGAAAGTTCCTTACATTTTTGGACTCATAGAGGGGGGGGGGGAGTTATATTATTAGTATTTTATATTATGAATGTTGACTTAAGCTTATTTATCTTGGTTTTAAATTTACTAGCCTCATAGCTGCTCATATGCTAAAATATTTAAACTCTTTAAAAAAAAACACAGAAACCGATAAAGTTATGGTATGATAATATATAGTTATTATTTTTATTATAGTAATTCTATTCTAACTATTTAAACAGTATATTTAACAACAACGAATACAGACTACACATTGCGGCCCCTCTGAAATCTTTATAAACTATTGTCATACAGAGATATACATTATTTACATTGTTTATTCGCATTTAAACACAAACAATTGAAAACTAGTTCTATGCAAACTTAATTGAAAATATCGGATATCATACTGTTGTATACCTGAAAATGGTTGACAATGATAATTATAAGTAATAATTATTATTGGAAAAATTATTTAAAAAATATTCTCATAGGTAGAAATAAGCTAATCATGCTTAAAACATGGTTAGCTTATCTCCTAACAAGGCGAAGAAATTGCCATCAGCAATTTCTTCAAATTCCTTTGCAACAAATAAAAATATTTTCCCACAAAACGACTTGGGAAAAATAAAAGTTTTAAATTTCAACCCAAGTCGTTTCGATAGAAAAATAGCCCCACGATAAATCTTACCTTCAGTAAGATTTGTCGTAAATACGATATGTATGTACATATATACATACATACATATCGGGCGCATAAAATTTTACTTCGGTGAAGACTGAAACGATCAAGTCTTCACCGAAAAAGCTCTTATCAGCAAATTGTCGCGAGCTGCATACATTGTGATCGCAACAATGTATGCACGATAGAAAGACGATGGTTTGGTATTTATGAAAATATCAAATTTCAATTTCAACCATCGTTCGTCGCGATAATTCTGGGCATGTTTAAACATGCCCAGCGGTAAATAATTTTCTCAGGATAGGAATGCAAATTAAGCACTTTCCTATCCTGAACAACTAGACTTGCGATTAGAAAAATCGAAGTCGAGGACAGTCAGTTTTCAGGAGTCGAGTGTGAAAATCGTATTGTGAAAAAAATTGCATAAGCGGCGGTAACAAAGAAAAGTCGGAGTTGAGTTTTTGAGTTGATTTCTCGTAGTTTTTGGTTTTGGCGCTGTGTCGGTCGGAATAAACGGAAAACTAAAACAAAAAGAGAGAAAAGTTTTATTAGTGAATAGAAAAACTTTTAATAGTAAACGGATAAGTTTGTAGAAGAAGTTATACTGATAATAAAGAAAGAAATAGTTTTAGTGCGGCGTTTCAATCAAACAAGGGATATCAGTGAACCTATAGAGGCAAGACAGCGGTGAGTACTCTACAATAGAGGAAATATATAACAAAATTGGCGCAGCCTGTAGGATAGTGGAAGCCTGCTTTTTAAGAGTCAAAATAGAAAGGCATAAGAGCTTTAAAATCCGCTATCCTGCGAATCTAAGGGGTCCCATTGACTAAGCCACTTAGGCCAAGTCACCCTCAACACTCGGGTAGATACCATCCCTAGCCGCCTCTGCTCCAGGCGGGCAAGCGTTCACCCCAATTTGTGCACAGGCACCACCGAGGGATACAAGTGAACAGTCCAAAGAAGGAAGAGGAGAACCATTCCAAACTCCCCCAGAAGGACGAGTACAGATCAGCCAGCACACAGCTCGATAAGCAGCCTGAAGTTTCAGCCAAGCAGACGACCAAACGCTAGCAGTCAACGATCCGGAGTGAAGAGGAAATCGTAGACGGCTCATAAGCCCCCTTTTCAACTAGATCCAGGGGAAGTTAAGACGGCCCAGGGCCCCCGCAGCTGCAAAAGTAAGCCGAAATCAACCGACCAAGGATTGAGAGGGAACTTGAAGGCGGTTAAAGAACCCCCCTTCTCAATTACAGCAAAGGGGCTTAAGCAGGCAAGGAGTCCCCCTTTCACTGAACAGCGCATCATATGCCAGCCGACAATCCTGCTCGACCTCAGCAGGAACCAGAAACAGCAGCGAGGGAAAACTCCCCATTTTTAGCCGACGCGGGATCAGCCCCAGGTGCAAATACACAGCACCCCGGTGAAGGTACAGCATCTGCTGCAGAATTTTGCCCAACAAGACCTCGACTTCGAAGTGGAACCGTTCTGCCAGGTCCTAATAGACAAGTAAGTTTAGATAAGTTTTTGAATAAATTATACGAGAGAGCGCGGGAATCGGATAAACTGACGATTACCCATTGTGACGCATTAGATCACAAACTAAAAACAGAGCGCGAGGCCAGGCACGCCAAGTTAAAAACCTTAAATGAAAATACAATACAGTTCCGAAAGGAACTAGAACGGTTTTCCGAATCTCGGCGTGTTAGGTTAAGTGAAGGTGACAGTGATAGTGACAGTGACGGTGAAGTAGCTGAACCAACTCCCGAAGACCTGCTAATCGATTGGCTCGAAGAATCCTTAACGGAATTCAGCCCAGAAACAAGCCCAGCTAGTCCACCCAAATTTAAATTTCCAATCAATAGACTACACACAATGGTGGACTACGCAAAAGTAGCTAAACTCACAGCTCAACTCGTTCCCTTATTTTCGGGTGAAAGGACCCCACAATTGGGACGAGAATTACAAACCTTCATCGGCTGCTGCAAACAAACTATGCAGTGCCTAAATGATGAAGAAAAAGTGGCTTTCATTCAGGTCCTTCCTACAAGACTCAGAGGTGACGCATACCAATTATTCGCTTCAGACGTCCCTGCTTCATTTACTGAAGTAGAGGAAGGTTTAAATAGAACGTATCTTCCCTGTGAGACATATCAGGAGCTGGTGAACAAATTAATCACTACTAGACAAAACCCGTTAAAATCTCTCACTGTGTTCATTACAAGATTGAAACAATTGTTGACGATTTGCAACGAGGCAGCGACACAGAAGTATGGAGCTGAGGCAGTCCCTGCTGTGAAAACACAGTTGATGGATTTTGCCAAAAATGCCTTGAAAAGTGGAGTAACTAACCTACACCTGTGTCAATATTTGCTCACGCAGGGAGAAGGAGATTTAGAAGCATTAATTCAAAAAGCCCTGGACATGGAGAAATTACAGCAAAGTGCTACATTCGTCCAGACTCCTCTGCTGCAAGCTCCTCCAGTGGCTCCAGTAGACCCAGATTTACGGGTGAGAGTTTTCTATAGGGCTCCTTATTATCAAATGCCATCAACACCTATGTTCGCAGCAATTGGAGCTCCAAACCCAAATCAGTTTTCACGTACTGTGAATAATCCAGGTTCATCACAGTCACGGCAAAGGCCATTTACAAACACTGATGCCAGAAATTGTAACTTCTGCCAGCGAATGGGTCATACTTATTCAGATTTCCTTAAGCGCAAAAACACCCCATTCTGCACAAAATCTATGCATATGACGTCCGTGATTGCAGAAAAACACAACAAAGGCAACAGATTGTTCCTCCACGCCTTTCCAATAGATCTACACTGGATCAACACAACACAAAGAGTCCTCAAGTCTTCAACATAAGACACAAATGCACCTTTTGTGGTCGTCGAGGACATGCAGACGAAAATTGCCGCCAAAAGATAAAATGGAAAGCCCGGAGTCAGGGAAACGACATGCAGTCGACCCAAAACTCCGCGGTTCTACTACAAACCCACAACGCAAATCAAAAGGGTCACCTCAAGCGCCCGAATCCCGTGTCCCTACAGTGAAACTTCCACTGGACATAAGCCTTAACGGCCATACAAAACTAGTAGTGGACACTGGCGCTGAGGTTGGTATTATTAAGAAAAGAGCAATTAGATACCTCAAAATAATTAATTCCAATGAGGCCCCTTTTGGAACCGGAAAGACATTGGGAAATTGCAAGGGCAACTTCAGTTTTAAAAATAAAATTCCCTGCAAGTTTCAGGTGGTACAAAACCTGCCAGGTCTTTCCGATGACGGCCAATTAGGAAACGATTTCCTATCAAGCAATTGCAATGTTGAAAGCCCAAATAAAGCACTTAAGTTTTCTTGTACGGAAACAAACTCCGAAGAGTTTACTGTGCCCTTGTCATACAAATTGGACAAGCTGTACTCTAGAAAAGCAGTCGAAGTGAGGTCAGTTGCTGAAAGGATGGAACCTAAACAGGTTAAGCTATCTACATGCAGTGTCTCCAAGGCATCTCAAGAGAGTAATGCTGGCTGCCAGGTTCAACAAGAGCCGACGGAGTGCGAAAAGAGCTGTCTGGGTGATCAAAAGACCAGCGAAATGAGGCAGCATCTGGTTACCTTACGAGAACCAATATGCACACCTGCTAGGTCACAAATTATCACCACAGTCCCGTTGCGAGTGAAGGAAGAAATGCTCTGTCTATCTAAAGAGATAGGCGACGGAGTCTTCCTGGCCAACAGGTTACTCCCTACTGGAAAAGAAACAGTGCTAGTTGCCGTACTCAACATAAACAATTTCCAAGTAGTCATCAACAGTTTATTATTACAGCTGCTCCTTATACACGACTACGCCGTCATCCCAAGAGGAGAGGTCACTGATACACAACAAGTTCTCAAGCCGAATAGATCGCAAACGAGTAACGAAAACATCAGTGAATCTCCCAAAGCGGAACAGAAGCCAAGCAAAACTTCTTTCTCAAAAATACCCAGATATAAGTTACTAACGCGGCCCAAGTGCCCCATACAAGACGCGTGCGAGCTCAGTAAGACCCGAATAGATGCAAGAATGTCTCCACCGTCCAAGAGAATAAGTTACAAAAATCTTACTTGGCCCCAGAACCAAACCAGAGATGCGAGTGAGCTCCAGAAGCCGACAAGCAAAATGCAGCTGACTCCTCCATCCAATATACCTAGAAGTAAGATAATCACAAGGATAAGGAGCGAACAACAATAGGTGCGTGCGAGCTCAGTAAGACCTATTTAAAGGCAAAGTTGACTCTACCACTGAGTAACAATAGTGTTAAGAAACCACCTTGGCCCAAGAGCCCCATCAACAGTGCGTGCGAGCCCAGTAAGACCTATTTAAAGGAAAAGTCGACTCCACCACTTAACAAAATTAGTATTAAGAATAAAAAGTGGCCCATGAGCCCTGAAAAAGATGCGTGCGGGATCCATAAGACTTCATTGAAGGCAAGGTTGGCTCCACCGTCAAATAGTATTAAGAAAACCAATTTTTCAAGGCCCACAAGCCAAAACACGAATGCGTGCGAGTACTCGGACCAATCAAAAGTACCCATAAAACATGGTACTCCACCTTTAAAACTGCAGGAAGCCCATTCGCTGCCATCTAGTAATGTAAGTAAAACAGATAGTAAGTACACAACTACACCAAATGAGGAAAGAGACGCAAGATTTTCGAAAAACACAGCTATCTTACAACACGTAAGATACTTATTTCCGGATCATGAAGATCTCACACATACTCCGCGAGTCAACAGGCTAGACCAAGAGCTCAGCCTAGACCCAAATCTAAATGCGGAAGAAAAAGTTTCGATATCCGAACTCTGTTACGAGTAAAATGATATCTTCTTTCTTAAAGGTGGTAAGCTCACTTATACAAATGCTATCACCCACAATAATACAAGATCAAGCGCCCATGAACCAAAAGGCCTACAGATTACCAGAGACCCAGAGACAAGTAATCAACGAACAATTAAGAGAAATGCTAGACAACGGGATAGTCCAAACTAGCAAAAGCCCTTGGAATTCACCCTTATTAGTAGTCCCCAAAGAGGCGGGACCCGATGGTGAAAAAAGGTGGCGCGTCGTTGTCGATTTTCGCAAATTAAACGAAAAGAAAATTGGCGACGCATTTCCGCTACCTCGAATCGAGGATATTCTTGACCAACTAGGTCATGCTAGGTACTTTACCACACTCGATTTGGCCAACGTCTATCACCAAGTCTTAGTCGAGAAAAAAGATCGACATAAGACCGCTTTTAGCACTAATTACGGGCACTACGAATTTAAGCGTATGCCATGCGGACTCAAAGGAGCTCCCGCTACATTCCAACGACTCATGAACTTCGTTCTGACAGGCCTAGAAGTCCTCGAATGTTTCCTTTATCTTGACGACATCGTCATTTACGGTAAAAACCTAAATGATCACAATGATAAACTTCGCAAAGTCTTCAACAAATTGAGAGAAAACAACCTCCAACTGCAGCCAGAGAAGTGCCAGTTCTTGAGACGAGAAGTTGTTTACCTAGGGTACAAATGCTATAGCGAAGGTGCATTACCAGACCCCAGCAAAACGGCCTGCGTCCAAACATTCCTTGTTCCTAGAATAGTAAGACAAGTTCAGTCCTTTCTAAGACTTGCCAATTACTATAGGAAGTTCATTCCGGACTTCTCTAAAATAATTCGTCCAATTACGAATTTACTCCGAAAGGATATAAAATTCACTTGGACCGAGAAATGCCAAGAACCATTTCAAAGCATTAAAAATGCCCTAATTTCACCACCACTTTTAACCTATCCAGATTTCTCTAAACCTTTCAATCTTACAACGGACGCCAGCAACGAAGCATTAGGCGCTGTGCTTTCCCAAGGCGAAGTGGGAAAAGACCAGCCTATCGCCTATGCAAGCCGAACGCTGAACAAATCCGAGAGAAATTACTCCACTATTGAAAAGGAGTTATTGGCTACAGTCTGGACCACTAGGAATTTTCGATGCTATCTCCAAGGCAGGAAATTCACGGTCTATACTGACCACAAGCCTCTCAAATGTGTCTTTAATGTAAAAGACCCGACTTCCCGTTTGGTTAGATTTCACCACGAATTATCAGAATTGGATTATACCATCGAATACAAACCAGGGAAGTATAATACCAATGCGGATGCATTAAGCCGCATTCCACAAGTATTAATCGAAGACAATACAGGCAACACTTTAACGGTACAAGCCCAAGTCCACCACACTATGGACTCAGATGTGGAGGAAAACATTTTCCCAAATAAAAAGAAAACAAAGAAACCCGCTCATTGCTTCGCCGTGACCAGAGCTCAAAAGCAAAGAGCCCAAGAGGCCAATACTAGCTCCAGCGCTGAAACACAGCCCACGGCAACGGAAGATAAAGAAATTAAACCCCCAGAGGCGGAAACACATCTGCGTGCTACGCTTGAAGAAGAGATAAGTCCAGTCAAAGCACCTGAAATAATTACGAGCCCCAAGGAAGTTCAAACAATCCTAACGGATTACCACGACTCTCCTTTCGGTGGCCATCAGGGTGTCATTAAGACTTATAAAAGAATTAGACGCAAGTTTTGGTGGAGACCCATGCTTAGCGATATAAAGAAATACGTAAAAAAATGCCCCAAGTGCCAAACAATGCAAGCATCTCCCCAATTTAAAATGCCCATGGTAATAACGGACATCGCAGAACAACCTTTCGACAAGGTTTACCTCGATATAGTAGGTCCACTAGAAGAGACCATATCAGGTAATAAATATATCTTAACTTTTCAAGATAAGCTCACCAAGTTTGTCGATTGGTATGCCATACCAAATGGAGAAGCAGCAACGGTGGCGCAAATCTTCTTCGATGAGATTGTCACGCGTTATCGCATTCCAAAGAGAATAGTTACCGATCAGGGAACTAATTTCCTGAGTGAGCTATTCAAGAAGGTCTGCAAACTGCTAAGGGTAAAGAAGTTACAGACTTCCGCATACCACCCATAGTCTAATGGAGCACTAGCGCGTGCCCATAGACCATTAATCGAATATCTGCGTACAATCGTAGACGAAAATCCCAAAACATGGGATCAATTCCTACGAACCGCTGCATTCGTGTACAATAAAAGTGTACACGAGGGTACTAAACTAACCCCGATGGATTGCCTTTACGGCTTCATAGCGGATGTCCCATCTAATTTAAAACGGGACCCTGAGCCCGTATATAACCACGAAAGTTATTACCATATGCTCAAATACAGATTACAAAAATCATATGCTACGGCTCGTAAAAATCTCTTAGCCAGCAAACAACGCTCAAAGGCATACTACGACAAAACAGTCAGGCCTCTCACTTTCCACCTAGGAGACAAAGTCCTCCTCAAAAGTGAAAGCCGCAAACACACATTGTCTCAAATCTAGGTTGGCCCATATCTTGTAATAAATGTACCCAGTCCAACAAACACTACCATAAAAATAGGCAAGCGGCAGGTTGTCGTACATAACAACCGTTTAAAGCCCTTTTATGAGTAGCATACTGGTACATATATCTTTAGCAAATAAGTTCCCATCATACAAAATTCTACAATTAAATTAAGTTCTTCTAGTTACACACACAAGTTCATCTAGTACGACTAATTGACTAACGAAGCCTATCCTTCATTTTCTACAGAACATGAAGCACATATTGGTGTTGATATGTTTCATTCATCTGGAAATGGGACAAATACAGACGGAACCCTACACAACGAGTCCCCTGAACAATACGGGAATACTGTACGAGGATTTAGGAAAATTGCAAGTGTACCACAGTACATGGAATATACTAACGGAGATCAAACTAACGGAATTGGACAACCAAACGCTTATGGCAGAACAGGCGAAACACTTAGTTCACCGACCATGTTCAAATCGCTCTCAAACTGATGAGCTATGCCTGGTACAGCAAAAACACGTTCATTCACTCTTAGAAAATATCAAGAGGAGAACAAGTGTTATTCGAGAAGTGGTCCCAAAATCAAGATCAACAAGATCTATCTTCGATGGAATAGCGAATGCAATGCACTACCTATTCGGGACCATGGATAGCACTAATGAACAAGAGGTATACAGTCGACTCGAGGAGCTCGAAACAAATACTAAAGCACTAGCCGACCTGGAAAAGCAGCAGATCAGTGTAGTCAAAACTACACTACAGCAAATTCAAAAACCATTGACATCTCTGCAGGAAAGACAACGTCAAATAAATCTCCAGGTAAATAGAATGCAAAACATAACAGATGATTTACTGATGAGACAATTGAGGCTGGAAATAATTTCAAGCCTGACCTTACAAATGGTCGAGATTGAGTACAGGCAGCAAGCCTTACTCGACATAATAATATCCAGTAAAAATCACCAGTTGCATCCGCTTGTGGTGTCTCCCAAAAGTCTATTAGAGATATACCACAAGTCCCACGCTACTTGCCCAGATGCACAAAATTGTCTCTCCCTGCTATATCAGACAGCGGAAACAAAGGCTCGTCTAGTCCGAGACAAATTAGTTATTAGAATACAACTTCCGATTTTCAATCTACCACAAATGAAGTTGTATAGAGTACACAGTTTTCCCATACAAATTAACAAAAAACAATCATTGGTACCCGACATACAGTACTCGTACGTAGCGCACCAGGTACAGACACAGGATATCCTATTATTAAAAACCCAAGATCTTAAAATCTTCAAAAAAATCACGCAATACTCCAAGTGGGACACTTACATCGCTAAGCTAGGCATTCCTGTTACGAAGGCCGCTATGTCTAAAGAATTCATAGTGAAGCTGCTCTTTAACCCATTAAAGGAAGAGCCACAGTGCCCATTCAGAGCACAAATACCTCCCAGAGACCTACTTCTCAAATTAAGTAAACCCAATTCGTGGATATTCTCGTTGATAGAACCAGTGTACCCAACAATTCTTAACCTCAAAAATTGAAGGTCAAGGGATAATTACTATCAACCATCCTTGCCAATTACAAGTAGGATCCCAAATCCTACACTATGAGTCTCAAACAACCCACTTATTTCCCAGATATAACTCCATTAGAACAAATAGTGGATAAATATCTTAATGAAACTAAAAACCAGGTACAGTCTGAAAAAATACAGACAGAACTATACTCAGGAGATGACACTAATAGCATCATCCTAGAAGACACCCAGTCATTAAAGAACAGGACAAAAAATTAGAATAAGTAGTTCTTCATATCAGTCACCACCCTACACATGTCCTAGCTGCAACATCAGTATCCTTAACTGGTGTTGTCATCACATGTATGGTACTGTACCTTGTCGCCAAATGGCTAGTCCCATCTATTAAAAATTATCGTTCACGCAAATCTAAAGAAACCCCTGAGGTGGAGGAACAGAACGAACAAATCGAAATAATCGAACCTACCCCTCTTAAAAGGACCCGCACCCTACCACCTACTAGGTCAGTGCAAGTGGTCTAATGTCACCACTTCAAACGGTCACAATAACGAAGCACTATCACTGGAAGTAGTTAGAACACAAAACAAAAATTTAAGTGGTTTCTATTAACCCAAAATAAATAAGTTAGTAATAAGATACAATAATAATGACAAAAGGGGAGAAAAAATAAATAAATAATTATTTAGCTTTAGAAGTAAAATGAAATAGTGGCTTTAGAAGTAAAATGAAATAGTGCATATAGAGAAACCCAAAATCAAAGTATAAGGTAGCCTCCCCCGCTAGTGTCAAATAATATTAATAAACAATAAATAAAAATGTGTAAGTAATAAAATAAGTATAACAAAAGATAACAAAACTAATCTAGCACAAAAAATTAAATAACCACTAACATTATGCACTATAATATACCAATAAATGTTTTACTAGGTTAAAAGTTGATATACAAATAATTAACAAAAAAAAAATGTAAAAATTAGGAAAAAGTTTTTTTTAAAGAAAAAGATAAGAATAGAATAGGAATAGATAATTAGAAACAATTTTAGAAAATAGGAACATAACAACATTTTTGTTTAAAATAGAAATAAGGAAATATGTAAAAAACACCTGTGCCAAACCAATCAAAACAGAACGACCACGCCGACCAAAAACAAAAGCAAAACAAAACAAAAATCCTGAAAGAGGAAACAGAAAAATGTAGAACAATGAAGAACAACCTTTTTTTTATTTTTGAAAGTTTAATTAAAATTTTATGTGAAAAAGAAGAAGGATAGAATAGATACAAACATATTAAGAACAAAATTTTTTATGGTAGACAAATCTGGCTTCTTGAGGAAGCTAAAGAGCTGGTCCGTCCACATCCCAATCTTCGGGCTCCTCTGGATCATCTTCCATGACGTTGTCCACATCCCAGTCTTCGGGAGCCCCAAGCGCGCCCAAGGCCTCTTCATACCCTGGAGGTGACTCAGGGGAGCTCGCACCACCATCTGGTGATAAGGGAGACCCGGGAGGGGTGGCAAACAGCATACTATAAAACGCTGCCACGGGATCCCTCTCGGAAAAAACGCAGCAGAAACAGATGCCGTATTCCCCGCTTATTATCAAAGTGCCACCTATAAGGTAAAATTAATGGTTGATAATAACCCAAAAACAATGCATAAAAATGCTGCTTACCTGAGGCGGACCAGCCAGTGTTTCCATGGGGAATCAAGGGAAAATTCACCATGTATGAATGTCCCGGTTCAGCGGTCTCCATCCAGGACGCAGCCGGGCGCTCGCCCCGTTCATGTGAATGACAATTGAAAATTCACAAACCAACGATTAACCCAAAATACCTTACAACGTATCTGGCTAGGAAATATAAAACCTTATCCACTCGAAATAAGATTCATGAACCAGAATCAACAATAACCCTAACAAATATGTTTCATTAAGTGCCTCACCTCCCCATGAGAATTATTCCTCTCAAAAGAATAATTCTCTTTTTCGCAGGGGGAGGGATTGTTGTATACCTGAAAATGGTTGACAATGATAATTATAAGTAATAATTATGATTGGAAAAATCATTTAAAAAATATTTTCATAGGCAGAAATAAGCTAATCATGCTTAAAACATGGTTAGCTTATCTCCTCACAAGGCAAAGAAATTGCCATCAGCAATTTCTTCAAATTCCTTTGCAAAAATATTTTCCCACAAAACGACTTGGGAAAAATAAAAGTTTTAAATTTCAACCCAAGTCGTTTCGATAGAAAAATAGCCCCACGATAAATCTTACCTTCAGTAAGATTTGTCGTAAATACAATATGTATATACATATATACATACATACATATCGGGCGCATAAAATTTTACTTCGGTGAAGACTGAAACGATCAGGTCTTCACCGAAAAAGCTCTTATCAGCAAATTGTCGCGAGCTGCATACATTGTGATCGCAACAATGTATGCACGATAGCAAGACGATGGTTTGATATGTATGAAAATATCAAATTTCAATTTCAACCATCGTTTGTCGCGATAATTCTGGGCATGTTTAAACATGCCCAGCGGTAAATAATTTTCTCAGGATAGGAATGCAAATTAAGCACTTTCCTATCCTGAACAACTAGACTTGCGATTAGAAAAATCGAAGTCGAGGACAGTCAGTTTTCAGGAGTCGAGTGTGAAAAACGATTTGTGAAAAAAATTGCATAAGCGGCGGTAACAAAGAAAAGTCGGAGTTGAGTTTTTGAGTTGATTTCTCGTAGTTTTTGGCTTTGGCGCTATGTCGGTCGGAATAAATAGAAAAGTAAAACAAAAAGAGAGAAAAGTTTTATTAGTGAATAGAAAAACTTTTAATAGTAAACAGATAAGTTTGTAGAAGAAGTTATACTGATAATAAAGAAAGAAATAGTTTTAGTGCGGCGTTTCAATCAAACAAGGGATATCAGTGAACCTTTAGAGGCGAGACAGCGGTGAGTACTCTACAATAGAGGAAATATATAACAATACCCACTCTATATATAAAGTAGCTCTTATAGGGTGTTGAGACGTTAGAATTCAGGTAAAGTATTATTTTCACGAAACGCGCTAAGCAGTAAAGTAATAAAAATTGTATTCGTATCAAATGCATATTTTTGAAAGAGAACCAAGCTACTTACTTAGCCTATTAAAGGGCAAATGCAGGAATTACAAGTGTAAAGGCTTGCGGTACAGAACAAAGCGTAACTATTCCTCCCTTTCATGGTAGTAAAACTCATTTCTTTGAAATTTCCTTTGAAATGTTGGCCATGCAAGCATAACTTTTAGAACGTAGAAGGGATAGTTTTCCGTTTCACACTTCTTCGAATTTATTTGCACCAAACGCCCTCTATCAAATTCGTTGTTGTTTCCTAGTGAAATTGTAAATGCTAAACAATGTTGATGGAAGTGTATAAAACTCCTTCGGGAATTCAAAGGATTTCTTTTGTGCATTTTCACTTTTCACGTCACAAAGTGACTTTTGCATGCAAATGTATACGTCTCGAGAGGCTGGCCTTTGTGGCTTGTAATGCCTTTCATCAAATTATATTAAAATAAAAACTAGAAACGGAAAGCGTTTTTCTATTTTCAGTATAATTTATACATCAAAAGAGGCATATTATGGAAATTAAGTGCAATAGTTTTACATATTATAACTCCATTTACACATACTCCATACACATACCTGTTAAATGTTCAATGTACCATCTACATGAATTTAAAGCTACAAGAAAAAGTGAAAAGTTAAGTATATAGGGTGTCTTACATGGAAATGGAAATCTTTCACTCCATATGGTGTCGGCGAATTCGATAGAAACAAACATTTGTTGGAGGTAAAGAGTTGGGTGTAAATTGCATAGTTTTGCAGATGGGAATGTTTCTGAGCAATACTCGTTATGATGGTAAAAATGGCTTATAAAGTCATTTTCGAGTACAAGAATGCAAACAGGGTTACACTTTGTGCGCATAGGGTGAGAGCTCATTTCAAACTGACAGATTTGTCTTTTAGGAGTTAAGTCCTAACTCTTGTAAATTCAAGACTTAAAAATTAGCTGAATCCCAGCAGGAAATGTGGTCAACGACCACGAAATCAACAGTGCTACATTAGTTGTGCTCTTTTGTGTACGCAGAACAGGCAGAACAAAAGATAACCAAAAAAACGCCTCATACATTTCCATAGAAGATTTATAGATGAAGCGAACCATACAAATACTTAGTTCGCTTCAATCGGCAGAGCAATTTGTTCTCACCTGTATATACATATATATCTATATATATCTCTAGAGTAAGCCACACAAAAGAATAGAGATATTATTGACCGATTATTATATGTGTCAACAGTATATTCAAAATCAGCAAGTATAGTACAAATATTGCATTGTTACAACATCAAAAACTTATGCACGATGAAATGGCGTTGGAATTGTAGAAATAAAAGTTAACGAACGACCTTTCATTTCAATTGCGGGGCTCAAAAGCAGAGGGATACAAGTCACATTTTGTTAAAAATTAAGATGAGTGCATAAATGAAAACTAGATATACCCAAAAAGTTTGTGGCAAAGGAATATCACTAAATTCATATCTTTTGTTGTTTTATAGCAGCCGTTATTTTCACGATTTTCAAGCAGGCGTTTTTGTTCATAGGCAAAAAGGCACAAGCGAACCTCAAGGCTTAAACACAGTTGCCATGGACGACAACTATTGCAGTAATAGGACCAAGGTTCTAAAGTGGCTCTCAGCCGTTGACCATTCTATTGAGTTAATACAGTTGCGATGACAAACTTAATAATAAAAAGTAAAAATGCAACTTCTGAAAATATTAAAAAATATCCCGCTACATTAAAGGAGGTACATTTTAGGAAAACCGATGCTACAAGACCAACTAAGAAAAACACTAAAGAGCTAGCGAGCAAGTCAACATTTTTGCTCGTGATGACTGGTGTACCATTGAATCGAAATTCAGCAGGAAATTTAAGGTAGTTAGGTTAAAACAAGGCTTTAAATCAATTCAACAAATGACAGTGCATATGAAAGATAACATAACAACATACTATAAGTCTAGTGACTAAAAACCCTGGAGAATACTTCCCAAGCCGTGAAACAGAAATATAAGTGTGCGTTGGGAGTCCGTTCTCTAAAATGTTCTATATTGATACTTATAGAAAAGTACGAAACATTGACTTTATATATACTATAGACCCTATACTACTATCCATAAAAGAATATAGCCTTCTAGGAATTTACAGCTTGGTTTCTAACCTTCCCGAAGGCTACACTTACTATTACCTTTCTTAAAAAATAATGAAATAGTTTTGATTACAAAGTAACCTTACCATTTTACGCTAGCTAACTGTCAGCTGAGTGATAATTACATGTGGATATGTGCAGCGAAAGTCCGAATCTGCAGACAGCTACGTTTGATTTCATCAGCCCACCCACGGCATGCCATGATGGCTCAGCGCCATATATTAGCTGTGTTCTTTTGTGCCCGCAGAACAGAGCAGAACAAAGGATACACAAAAGAACACCTCATACATTTTCATAGAAGATGTATAAATGAAGCAAACAGTACAAATATTTCGCTTCAATCGACAGAAAGATTTATTCTCTCCAGTATATGGGAGCTCTAAAGCAAAGTACACAAAAGAATACAGCTATTATATATTATTCAGCTGAGAGTTTTGATTTAGGAATCGTATTCACTTGATTCAAATAATTTTTTTTAAATAATTTTGTTAGGAAAGGTATACAAATTTTATTTCGGTTCGGAAGATAGAAAGCAAGATTAAGATTATCAGAACACCGTTTTTCTCTATGAATAGTAGTTTAGGGCGGAGATGCTATTCAAACTTCGAGGAGGAAACTAAAGCAGGCGACATGTAATGAAAAAAGCGTAGCAACTATCGTTCTTCATCTTGTTTTGTCGAGGTGCCAGAGGCGGCGTTAAAAATTGTTGATGCCTTAAATATCACAACAAATTAATGGCGCGAAAATTCAAACATATTTCTTAGAATCTCCGCGCAATCTCCCGCACCACCCACTGATATGTATATAAATGGACTGACTGATCTCCTGTTTCATGCGGCACCAGTTTTAATTTCAGCAAGAATGCTCTCACTGATGATATATTTAAATTATTTGCGAATTCACTTATAATGTCAGTGGGATTTATCGAATTTAAAAGTATTTTCCTCAACACGGCTTGTTGTATCTAAATCTTCGAACATATATAACTCCTTTTTATATTACCATCACGTAGTTCAATAGCCATTAACCATTTGCGATAAAAAGTAGATTATCCCTTTTGTAACTACATCTCTGCGCCAAACACACTTCGCGGCTCTTTGTTTACAAAAAAGTGACAGTCAAACACCCTGCTTGATTTTGGCAGGGCGAAAATTTTTGGCTACGCTGCCATACATATACTTTACTATGAGATGTCGTCTCTTTTAGTTCTCTCCTCAAAGTATTCAAATCAAACTTTTGTCAGTTTTTCATAAGAACACTGCATTGTGAATGTTTGCTCTCATTTGGTAGTGAGAGAGTCTGTTTCATGGATTGTGAAGCATTCTCGACGGCTTTGAGTGGCTGCGTTTTGAAGTCTATACCTTTCTCATTATACAATAAAGAAATTGTCGATGCAGGCGTGCAAGTTGAATGGATTGACGTAAAAATAACACCTGGCAGAGCAGCCCATCTCGCACTGACTCCACTGTAAGGGCTATAAAAATTAAATTAGCTAAGTACAACAATCTAATGGAGTTCTTTCCATTTGTACCTCCAATTCACCACCAATTCTTTAAGTCCCTTGCCATGAATTGGGCGGTAAAAAGAGAAAACAACGCAGTCTAATAGGGAACCCATCAGGACATAGTAATGAACCTGAAGTAGAAATGGAGGGGGGACTCGGTCAGTGAAGCTTATAATATCTTATAGTGTGACTAGAACGATTAACACTCTTGATAATAAGAAAGCGAGAAGATGAGGATGTTACACACTCAATATTGAATTAATGTTCTTTTTATGCATTTAAAAACAACTCAAATTTGAACTATATTTTCCTTTGGATTTTTTTTTTCCTTTTGTACTTTGTTAAATAACCAGTTTGTTAAAACTCTAAATGTTCGGTTTTATATTTGAATAAAATCCGCAATGGCATAGGGATACAAGCATACCTTTTTCAGGAAAAGGGGTATAACCAAACCAAAACAGTCGATCATTATATTAACCACAACAAAAAGTTATTAAGATATCTGGTGTATTTTTAGTATAATTAGGTAAAATTAAGACTTTACACAGAATTTGGGATATCCAACCAACTTTAAAGTGTTATATCTCAAAAGTGTGAAAAGTGTACTTGTACCCTTTTGAGCCACTTCCTACGATGCCGCATGCACAGTACACATTGCTGCCAGCCTTTCGATATAAAGTGCTGGTCTTTATTCTGTCCGCTTGTGAAAAGCTAAAAAAAAAGATAAAATTGGTCTATCACAAACTTGGGCGAACCATACCGAGTCCACGCGACCGAGAGGCTTTTTCCAGAGTTAAAAGTGGCGAGGTGAAGGCGAGGTGTAACGCTTACACAACAAGGCTTTCAGTTTCGTTGTAAGAGTTCAAATTCTGTGCAAGAAATCCTGTATTTGATAAGGTGTAACTATGTAAATGGATTTATTACGGCATTATATGGAGAAATAAGTTCTTGGTTTTACGAATGTGGTGAAAATAATTTAATTTAGCCCAGTGTATAAATTAAAGGACGAATTTACCGTAACTCGATCAGCTGCGTGAGCAAGGTCATACACCAGAAAATCAAAATTGCAATAACTAAGTGTCCTTGGTTTATGAATTTACTGCTTACGTCAAATCGTAATTACATTAAAAAATTAAGTAAATTTAAGGTGAATTTTTTTTTCCTTTAATAAGTGCAAGCCTGAAGGTTTGCATTAGAGTGCCGCTTCGCTATATTTGTCAGTCGGCCCCATTTCACAAAACAATAAGTGTGCAGGTCTAACAACAGTTGTACTAATATTCTTCTTCTATTAGTACTTGTAGATTCTGTACCACATAAATTATTCATCTTCTTGTAGGAAATTTTAAATTTCTCTAGACTTGTAGATTCAATGTACAAGTCTAAAATATTCTCCAGGTTAAACTTGTTGCATCTAGCAAAATATAAATTCTTCAATATACGATTGTATAATAAAGATATAATTGATTAGACCCGAAAAAAAAATTTCAATAGATCTAATTTTGTAGCGTAGACTTTGTATGACTCGAAAAGTAAAATTTTGGCAATACAAAGAAAAGGAGCACACAGGTATTTAGGTTGAAATTAACAGAAAACCGAGAATTTTATTCTTTTCAGAGTAAATTTTCATTAAATCTAATTGCTGCAATACGATTTTAGGGAAACGGAATCTTTCAATAAATTTTTTATTGTCTAATTAAAAAAAAAATTCCTCTAGATATACTTATGTTATTTGACGGAATACAGAATCATCATTTTCATCTGAATTTGAACAATTCTTTTCCCAAACACTGTTATCACCAACTACTCTAACGGGAAACTTTTGATGTATTCTGTTTCTCTTCCTTCGGATGCCGTTATTGCTTTCGGCTTCTGATGATCTATACTACAGTGTTGGACAAAATTTAATTATATTAATGATTAATGCTTACAATTAAAAGTACCAATCATCAATCAGGTAAAATGATTTAAATATTTAATCGTTTAAAGAAATCATGTGATTGTGCTTGATCAATCATTAATCGCTTAATTATTTTCAAAATTGATAAATTTATTTTAATTTCCACTAATTATTTTGATTAACTTTCAAGCATTTTTAATATTTTTGAGTAAACTTGTTAGGCTTATATTTTTTCTTAAGAGGGTATATTAATGAAAGTAACGATTCTTTCTTACTATGTTAATCTAAGTTCTTATAAAATAAAGAAGATGTTTTTAGGCATCTTCTATAAACCTGTGCCTCTGCATTTGGTGGTTCGAAATCTAAAATGTTTAATTTCATAATTTTGGTTTTAATATGTAACACTTTTTTCATGATTATTTCATTGTTTTATTTCAAATCATTACATTTTTTACTAATAAACGTATCTTGAGTTACAAATACCTCGTTCACTTTTTCAAATTAAAAAATCAGTCGAAAAATACGATTAACAATTAATATCTGTCTATTGAACTTCATTATTATTACCGACTGACGATTAAATTGATGAATCGATTAAATTAATTACGATTATTTTCTTGAGATTAATTTTTCAATCGCTAATTTAATTAAAAAAATTAATCGATTAATGCCCAACACTGCATAGTATACATAATTTTGAAAGCAATACGGAAACATTCTGAATTTTTGGGTTACAAAATGTAAAGCAAAGTTAATTATTAGTTACCATGTTTTGTATCCTAATTTAAATGTTAAAACTAATTAATTCTAAATATCTGTATGTGTAGAAATAAATGTAGTTCAATCGAAAAAAAATTATTTTCAGTATCATGATTTTACTTTTATCTGACTTGTACGAAAATCTACTAGTCTACATAGGTAGAAAATTCACTGAGTTTCCCATGATGGATTTTCAAGTCTAATTGCAGTTTTCTGGTACAGTAAGTTGCACAAGTGAACATTTTTCACTTGTAGAATTATCGTTTTGCAATTGTACAATGAATTCTACAAGTATTGCTTTGTGGCACACACACTTTCTGATTTGCTGAAAAATATTTGTAGTTTCATGGGGCTATGGTTTGCCTCTAAAGCACTTAAAATTTCTTCTAAATTCTTTGACAACGGTTAAATAGGTTAATGTTCAGATCAATTAGTTTACCATTAAAGCGTTTGTCGGTACTGTAAATTGCGAGGTAAATGAGATACTAAGTTCTATTGAGAACTGAATCTTCATAAGTACATATATACAGGGTGTTTCCCACTAGGAGGTCAGTAGAGCGGGAGGTGATAGTACTCAGCTAGATGAACAAAAAGCTGTAAAACCGGGGTGGGGGGCATATCAACTGTTTAAGAGTTACAGCCCCATAGCCCTCTCCCCTCAAGAATTATGGTTGTCTAAACTCAAAATTTCGGATTTTCTTACCTTTTTTTTTAATACTGTATGTATATGTTTATGTATGTAAATGTTAAACGCAAATACCGAACTCTTAATGAGCATAAATTATGACCAGAACAAGTTGAACCTTGAAAACGTCACAAAAAGAAATTTTGTGGCCTGATTGTTTTTAAGAGAGTGCTACAAAACGTTTTAAAATTTACAAAATTGCCATGATGCAAAATAATTCGTGTCATTGTTGATGAAATTGGTCACATTGGCAGGCAATCTCTCCAACGAAAGGAGTTGATATTGGGAAATATGACAATCAGAGCGTCTGGTGTTTCTCAAAGACAGTAAGCAGGAGTTTGTAAGCTGAAATTGTAAGAGCTAAAAAAATGCATATTTTATTAGAAAAATGTAATTTCATCTACTAATCTTACCAATATTTTGAGTGATATAAGGCAGCAATAAATAACAACAACTTTTCAGCAGACTAGTTAGCAGCCATGACAAGAATCGATAAAACCAACATTTTATAAACGTGTCTTGTGGTATTATAAACTACCAAGATTCGAAATTTGTTGGTAGTTTCATAAAAGCTACAAAACATTTGGTGGTTTCTTCGCTCTTGGACCCAATATTTAACCGGGTTTACATGAATGTAAAACAAAGTCAATTTAGAAATTTTCTGAAAATTGAAAAAGTCCAGCTGTCGGAGATCAAGAATTTTTCGTGAGTGATGTAAAATAAAAGTTTCTCATGCACAGATTATATCTCTCGTAGTCGGTTAAGGTATGAATTAGCATATATGGCACAAGAAACTTACAACTATACTGGAGGGACCCAGGTAGGTTTAAGACTAAATATTAATTTGTTTGTTTTTGCATGATAAATTTTATAACTATAATACTATAACTAACTATAATACTAAGCAATAGTACTACAGGTCGGAACAATAGTTAGTAAGTGCATAAAAGATTTTTTTCATTTGTTTTAAGAGTGGTGACGCCACATTCAATAGATTAATTTCAGTTATTTGAAGTAACGTTAAAGATTAATGACTAATCAAACACCAACGATTTCCCATAATTTTTCAATATAAATGCCAACGAACGATTTATAAAGTATAACATATTTGCCAAAAATATCTAGATTCGCTAGCGAGCTCTTTATCAAGCACGAAGTAAGTAATTGGTAAAATCTCCCCATCTGGCTTCAACTATTTCAAAAACGCGCAATAATTTCGGGATGATTTTCTTATTAACGGTGAACGATGTGAAAACACAAATCCGTTGTTAGTTTTGTTTTATTTCTCATATTCGCTTGGTACTATTGCTTTAAGTAAATTTAGTCGTTAATCTATTTCTCATCTTACGCACAATGTTCGAACCAAATCGATTCGAATATATTTTTTTAAAAGACAACTACTGACAAGAAAACATCCTGAAAACAAAGCATGAAAACTTTTATTTTAACTCTAATCTAATTACTCCTAATAAAAAAAAAAAAAAGACAGGTACACAATCCAACAAAACCATGTATTTGTCATCTACATAACATATTACACAAATACAATACAAAAGTACAGCCTCATCGAGCAGATCAAATTAAAATCATTGTCATATGTTTAAACTATTAGATTCGCGTAAAAAATTTCTAAAAAAGAAACATATTACAAAAATACCATGTTAAAATTGAGTTCTGAAAAGAAAATGAATTCAAACTAATTACAATTTTCCCAAAAATAGGTACAACATCTAATAAAAGCACAAATATATCGACGCTAGAAAGCATAAACGTCGTAACCGACCAAAATGTCGAAAATACGTTATATACACCATTTGAATCAGAAAAAAAAACTGCGTTGAATGGTGTGGTTCTCATATCTCTACGATGAAAACAAAATAATTTACGCCATTGAAAACACCTCTACTTTTTACAGTAACTTCGACTTGATTTGCAGTAATAGGGTCAAAGTCCGCTACTTTTTAAGCACATGTCGCTTAAAGCAAATTAAGGTTTGCAAATTTTTAAGCGAGTTACATACAGCATCCGAGGTTTGATGGATGGAGAGGCTTACGCCATTTTTGCGGATCGTAAAATGATGACTTCTGTATTAACTCTCAATATTGTTCATACATTACAGCTATTCAGATACAGCATTCTTGAGGTCCATAAAACAAAAAACGGATTGCTGTAACTAGCAAAACTAATACTTATACTAACTTTAGCGTAATTCTACTTATTGCAAATTGTGGGTATAATTTTAAAATAAAATCTGTCCAAAAATAGCACTTCTATCATAAATAGTTTAGACGTTATGATTTTTTTTCTGATTTTGAAAAAGTTTTTGGGCTCTAGTGAAAAGTTTCATTTTGGTCGGTTACGACGTTTATGCTTTTCAGCGTCGATATCCAGATCAAACAGATCGATTTGCAACTCGATCATTATCATCATTACAAGTACCATCCAACGGGAATTTCTTCGCTACGTTATAGAGAGAACATTTTTTGCAAATATAATTCAATTTAACACAGCAGTATGGATTGCTCTAAGTTAATTGTTGCTATGCAAATTTTACCAGCAGGCAGTGATGCCAACTAGACACTTGGGAAAATCCCTGAGTTTCGATAGAAAAAATCGTTAAAATTCTGAACTGTAAAATAAATAAACACAGTATTATTTTGTGTTTTCATAAATAAATTGTATTTATTTATTTATTACTTGTGTTCTTTTGTTTACCATGAGCTTACTAGAGAGAACAAATTGCTCTGTCGATTGAAGCGAACTATTTGTACTGTTCCCTTCATTTATACATCTTCTATGAAAATATATGACGCATTCTTTTGTATATCTTTTTTTCTGCTTTGTTCTACAGACACAAACGAGCACAGCTTTATTTAAAAGTAACAAGGATCTTCAAAGATAAAGTAAACAACCTCCTGTGCGTTTGATAGACATTATGGACATATGCCATTTTGGTACTTTTTATATAGTATGTGAAGGCTTAACGAGGGGGGAATACAAACTCAAAAATAACTGGAATTTAGCCTGACTTTGTTTAAGTCTACCTCATTCAAATGCTTAATCGGAGCGTACATATATTTTCTGTTTAACTGATGTCGAGACAGAAATGGAAAATAAAATAAGGTCACAAGCTGTTTAAAAAGATATTCAAGAAGTAATAATTGTAGCATAATTTCACCGTGACAGGTGAGCATAAAAACTTAATGCGATAATCCCCCTGTACAAAACTAATTACAATATTATTTAATTAAAAGTCAACGATGAACATTTTCCTGGAGCAAATTGAAGTTGTTTTTGTTATTGTTGGTAGTCTTCATCTGACCAATCTGGATATCGACTAATATATTAACATTTTATTTCTTGTTCCGACGGAAATGAAAAATTTTTTTTCGGGTCTCGACTGAAATTAAGATAATACTTTAAGATCGGTCTCGACTGACTTAAAGAATATTATCTCGGGTCACGACTGAGATAATCATTTACTAACAAATCTTCTATTTCTGGTCTAGACGGAAATAAAGAATCTTACTTCGGGTCTCGACTGAAGTTAAGATATCACTTCATGCCGGGTCTCGACTGACTTAAAGAATATTATCTCGAGTTTCGACTGAGATAACCATTCACTAATACTCATTTATTTCTGGTCTCGATGGAAATAAAAGTCTTACTTCCGGTCTCGACTGAAGGTAAGATAACACTTTAAGGCGGGTCTCAATTGAATTACAGAATACTATCTCGAGTCTGGACTGAGATAATATTACTAACATTGACACGTTACCTCTGGTCCCGACGGGAATAAAGAATTGCTCTAACCAAACAATAGAGCAAATTATTTTATTATTTTATTAGCTTAACGGGATTACTGTATAGAATGATGATGATGAAAGAACGAATTAAAAATATTTTTTAGCTTTTGCTATATACCGGAGAATCCAAAAAAAGTTCCTTCTTCAACAAATATAAGTGTAACCCGGTAAAACATCCTATAAAGAAATCTCTATCTTTTTTCTTCCTTCATGGTATAATATAGGAGTGTTTTTGCCTCATATAATTCACACCTAGAATTTATTCTGAGATTATATGAGAGGAGATCAAGTTGATCTGTTTCAAGCGTCTGCAGTAGGCAGAAAACCAAGCTGCACCGATGAGTGTAAGGTTTTCTGCTAACACGAAATGCTTCTTTTTCTTTCTTTTTATTTTTTCTTTTTCATCCCACTGCGGGCGAATACAGGTTCGATTCGTTTCGAATCAGTCTGGTTTTCTCAATTTTTTTAATAATTTTTTTTTGTTTTTCAATTTTTCTAAATTTCTCTCATTTTTTCATTTCTTTTCTTCGTTTTATGTGTTCATTTGTTTTTCAAGTCACTCAATTTCGCTATTTGGGACCTACTTATGAGTTAAACCAAGACTTGAAACTTGTCACATTAAATATAATGGGTTGTGTGATGAAATAACAAATTAAAAACATTTTTAGTTTTTGCTATGTACCGGAGAATCTAAAAAAAGTTCCTTCTTGAAGAAATCTAAACTACGACAAGAGTCAAAGTACAAAAACTTGTATTCTAGCGGAGAACAAAAGATTTCTTTCCCTATACAAACATATTATATTATAATTGGCTGTATACCGCCATTTATAATTTCTGCTAAAATGGTGATGCAAGCTTAATTGGGTTACAGGATATTCATGGGATGAACCAATATCGGCACCCATTGATAAGCAGCATAGCGAATTCAAAACGGAATTAAATCATATCAGTAATATAAAGATACGACGTTGGTTACATACGGCAAGTAGCTAATCTACCTATTAATACATGGACTTTCAGATGCTTCTAATCAAGAATATTCTGCCGCTGTTTACGTTAGAGTTGTTGATGAAGAAGGACTTATTCAAGTCAATTTACTCATGGTAAAGTCAAAGGTAGCGCCTATCAAATACGTATCTCATTCACGTCTCGAATTATGTTGGGCAATAATGGTAGCAAGCACGACTCATAACTCGCGTTAAAATCGACTTACAATTTGGCCAAATTCCTACGTTTTCTTGGCCAGACTTACATATTCTATTAGCTTGGATTCGTAGTCACCCCGTTAAGTATAAAACATCTGTGGCAGATATGGGTGCAGAAATTCAGGGCTTTATCGACATTAAGGCATGGCATCATGTAAGGTCTGCTGACAATCGAGTCGACTGCAATTGCAGAGGAATTAAGTCTTCATTATTGATTTATTATGAATTATGGTGTCATGGACTTCACCGGTAGCAGTACAGTGTAAATAATTTGCCAAAATCTAAACCAATTCCAGCTAATGAGCCTGAAAATGAACAAAATCGAGTAAATCATTTCACAATAGCTCACTCAAACATCGATGATTTGTCTGGAAAACTCTGCAGCTTTACAAAATTACAACGCATATCTGCATATTGCATTAGGTCATAAATTAATGCACCAAAACATATGTAAATCTGAATAAAGCACAGCAAATGAAACCCCATATGCATCGCCGACAGCAAAATCTCAAGCGAAAATTCAGCTCATTAATTTGGCACAGTTTGCTGTTTCCGGCATTGAAATTAAAAACTTACAAGAACGGAATTCACTCCCAGTTAAAAGCAAAATCTAATCTCCAAACTCGTTCTTAGATAACAATGGGTTAGTTCGTACAGCTGGGCGATTAAAAAATGCTACTATCCATTATAGCCAAAAACATCCAAAAATTCTACCAAGGGAAAGTAAATTAACAACTTTAATAATCGAACAGTTCCATATAAAGGCTTTGCATGGAGATCCGCAACTGGTATTATCGATGATTCGAAACGATTTTTGGATTCCAGCAGGACATAAAACCATAAAACAGGTGTAATATAAACGAATAAATTGTGTTAAGCAATCAGCAAAAATCTGTGTATGGGAAATCTACCTTCACCACGGGTTGATGTGACTAGACCCTTTCAACAAACTGGGCTAGACTATGCTGGTCCTTTCAATTTAAAAATATCTAAATTGCGAAATAATCGTGCGTATTAAGGGATTATATGTATTTTCGTCTGCATGGCCACCAATGTCATTCATATAGAAGCTGTGTCAGATTTATTCACGGCAGCCTTAATAGCCGCCTTTCGCCGTTTCTCCAGCCGAAGGGGACTTAGCGCAGACATATTTTCATATTGTGGCTCTAATTTCGTTGGAGCTGATAGAGATCTACAGAGAGAATTCAAAACAGCCATATAAATTATATAAATTTTTTTTCGGGTCTCGACTGAAATTAAGATAATACTTTAAGATCGGTCTCGACTGACTTAAAGAATATTATCTCGGGTCACGACTGAGATAATCATTTACTAACAAATCTTCTATTTCTGGTCTAGACGGAAATAAAGAATCTTACTTCGGGTCTCGACTGAAGTTAAGATATCACTTCATGCCGGGTCTCGACTGACTTAAAGAATATTATCTCGAGTCTCGACTGAGATAACCATTCACTAATACTCATTTATTTCTGGTCTCGATGGAAATAAAAGTCTTACTTCCGGTCTCGACTGAAGGTAAGATAACACTTTAAGGCGGGTCTCAATTGAATTACAGAATACTATCTCGAGTCTGGACTGAGATAATATTACTAACATTGACACGTTACCTCTGGTCCCGACGGGAATAAAGAATTGCTCTAACCAAAGAATAGAGCAAATTATTTTATTATTTTATTAGCTTAACGGGATTACTGTATAGAATGATGATGATGAAAGAACGAATTAAAAATATTTTTTAGCTTTTGCTATATACCGGAGAATCCAAAAAAAGTTCCTTCTTCAACAAATATAAGTGTAACCCGGTAAAACATCCTATAAAGAAATCTCTATCTTTTTTCTTCCTTCATGGTATAATATAGGAGTGTTTTTGCCTCATATAATTCACTCCTAGAATTTATTCTGAGATTATATGAGAGGAGATCAAGTTGATCTGTTTCAAGCGTCTGCAGTAGGCAGAAAACCAAGCTGCACCGATGAGTGTAAGGTTTTCTGCTAACACGAAATGCTTCTTTTTCTTTCTTTTTATTTTTTCTTTTTCATCCCACTGCGGGCGAATACAGGTTCGATTCGTTTCGAATCAGTCTGGTTTTCTCAATTTTTTTAATAATTTTTTTTTGTTTTTCAATTTTTCTAAATTTCTCTCATTTTTTCATTTCTTTTCTTCGTTTTATGTGTTCATTTGTTTTTCAAGTCACTCCATTTCGCTATTTGGGACCTACTTATGAGTTAAACCAAGACTTGAAACTTGTCACATTAAATATAATGGGTTGTGTGATGAAATAACAAATTAAAAACATTTTTAGTTTTTGCTATGTACCGGAGAATCTAAAAAAAGTTCCTTCTTGAAGAAATCTAAACTACGACAAGAGTCAAAGTACAAAAACTTGTATTCTAGCGGAGAACAAAAGATTTCTTTCGCTATACAAACATATTATATTATAATTGGCTGTATACCGCCATTTATAATTTCTGCTAAAATGGTGATGCAAGCTTAACTGGGTTACAGGATATTCATGGGATGAACCAATATCGGCACCCATTGATAAGCAGCATAGCGAATTCAAAACGGAATTAAATCATATCAGTAATATAAAGATACGACGTTGGTTACATACGGCAAGTAGCTAATCTACCTATTAATACATGGACTTTCAGATGCTTCTAATCAAGAATATTCTGCCGCTGTTTACGTTAGAGTTGTTGATGAAGAAGGACTTATTCAAGTCAATTTACTCATGGTAAAGTCAAAGGTAGCGCCTATCAAATACGTATCTCATTCACGTCTCGAATTATGTTGGGCAATAATGGTAGCAAGCACGACTCATAACTCGCGTTAAAATCGACTTACAATTTGGCCAAATTCCTACGTTTTCTTGGCCAGACTTACATATTCTATTAGCTTGGATTCGTAGTCACCCCGTTAAGTATAAAACATCTGTGGCAGATATGGGTGCAGAAATTCAGGGCTTTATCGACATTAAGGCATGGCATCATGTAAGGTCTGCTGACAATCGAGTCGACTGCAATTGCAGAGGAATTAAGTCTTCATTATTGATTTATTATGAATTATGGTGTCATGGACTTCACCGGTAGCAGTACAGTGAAAATAATTTGCCAAAATCTAAACCAATTCCAGCTAATGAGCCTGAAAATGAACAAAATCGAGTAAATCATTTCACAATAGCTCACTCAAACATCGATGATTTGTCTGGAAAACTCTGCAGCTTTACAAAATTACAACGCATATCTGCATATTGCATTAGGTCATAAATTAATGCACCAAAACATATGTAAATCTGAATAAAGCACAGCAAATGAAACCCCATATGCATCGCCGACAGCAAAATCTCAAGCGAAAATTCAGCTCATTAATTTGGCACAGTTTGCTGTTTCCGGCATTGAAATTAAAAACTTACAAGAACGGAATTCACTCCCAGTTAAAAGCAAAATCTTATCTCCAAGCTCGTTCTTAGATAACAATGGGTTAGTTCGTATAGCTGGGCGATTAAAAAATGCTACTATCCATTATAGCCAAAAACATCCAAAAATTCTACCAAGGGAAAGTAAATTAACAACTTTAATAATCGAACAGTTCCATATAAAGGCTTTGCATGGAGATCCGCAACTGGTATTATCGATGATTCGAAACGATTTTTGGATTCCAGCAGGACATAAAACCATAAAACAGGTGTAATATAAACGAATAAATTGTGTTAAGCAATCAGCAAAAATCTGTGTATGGGAAATCTACCTTCACCACGGGTTGATGTGACTAGACCCTTTCAACAAACTGGGCTAGACTATGCTGGTCCTTTCAATTTAAAAATATCTAAATTGCGAAATAATCGTGCGTATTAAGGGATTATATGTATTTTCGTCTGCATGGCCACCAATGTCATTCATATAGAAGCTGTGTCAGATTTATTCACGGCAGCCTTCATGGTATAATATAGGAGTGTTTTTGCCTCATATAATTCACTCCTAGAATTTATTCTGAGATTATATGAGAGGAGATCAAGTTGATCTGTTTCAAGCGTCTGCAGTAGGCAGAAAACCAAGCTGCACCGATGAGTGTAAGGTTTTCTGCTAACACGAAATGCTTCTTTTTCTTTCTTTTTATTTTTTCTTTTTCATCCCACTGCGGGCGAATACAGGTTCGATTCGTTTCGAATCAGTCTGGTTTTCTCAATTTTTTTAATAATTTTTTTTTGTTTTTCAATTTTTCTAAATTTCTCTCATTTTTTCATTTCTTTTCTTCGTTTTATGTGCTCATTTGTTTTTCAAGTCACTCAATTTCGCTATTTGGGACCTACTTATGAGTTAAACCAAGACTTGAAACTTGTCACATTAAATATAATGGGTTGTGTGATGAAATAACAAATTAAAAACATTTTTAGTTTTTGCTATGTACCGGAGAATCTAAAAAAAGTTCCTTCTTGAAGAAATCTAAACTACGACAAGAGTCAAAGTACAAAAACTTGTATTCTAGCGGAGAACAAAAGATTTCTTTCGCTATACAAACATATTATATTATAATTGGCTGTATACCGCCATTTATAATTTCTGCTAAAATGGTGATGCAAGCTTAACTGGGTTACAGGATATTCATGGGATGAACCAATATCGGCACCCATTGATAAGCAGCATAGCGAATTCAAAACGGAATTAAATCATATCAGTAATATAAAGATACGACGTTGGTTACATACGGCAAGTAGCTAATCTACCTATTAATACATGGACTTTCAGATGCTTCTAATCAAGAATATTCTGCCGCTGTTTACGTTAGAGTTGTTGATGAAGAAGGACTTATTCAAGTCAATTTACTCATGGTAAAGTCAAAGGTAGCGCCTATCAAATACGTATCTCATTCACGTCTCGAATTATGTTGGGCAATAATGGTAGCAAGCACGACTCATAACTCGCGTTAAAATCGACTTACAATTTGGCCAAATTCCTACGTTTTCTTGGCCAGACTTACATATTCTATTAGCTTGGATTCGTAGTCACCCCGTTAAGTATAAAACATCTGTGGCAGATATGGGTGCAGAAATTCAGGGCTTTATCGACATTAAGGCATGGCATCATGTAAGGTCTGCTGACAATCGAGTCGACTGCAATTGCAGAGGAATTAAGTCTTCATTATTGATTTATTATGAATTATGGTGTCATGGACTTCACCGGTAGCAGTACAGTGAAAACAATTTGCCAAAATCTAAACCAATTCCAGCTAATGAGCCTGAAAATGAACAAAATCGAGTAAATCATTTCACAATAGCTCACTCAAACATCGATGATTTGTCTGGAAAACTCTGCAGCTTTACAAAATTACAACGCATATCTGCATATTGCATTAGGTCATAAATTAATGCACCAAAACATATGTAAATCTGAATAAAGCACAGCAAATGAAACCCCATATGCATCGCCGACAGCAAAATCTCAAGCGAAAATTCAGCTCATTAATTTGGCACAGTTTGCTGTTTCCGGCATTGAAATTAAAAACTTACAAGAACGGAATTCACTCCCAGTTAAAAGCAAAATCTTATCTCCAAGCTCGTTCTTAGATAACAATGGGTTAGTTCGTATAGCTGGGCGATTAAAAAATGCTACTATCCATTATAGCCAAAAACATCCAAAAATTCTACCAAGGGAAAGTAAATTAACAACTTTAATAATCGAACAGTTCCATATAAAGGCTTTGCATGGAGATCCGCAACTGGTATTATCCATGATTCGAAACGATTTTTGGATTCCAGCAGGACATAAAACCATAAAACAGGTGTAATATAAACGAATAAATTGTGTTAAGCAATCAGCAAAAATCTGTGTATGGGAAATCTACCTTCACCACGGGTTGATGTGACTAGACCCTTTCAACAAACTGGGCTAGACTATGCTGGTCCTTTCAATTTAAAAATATCTAAATTGCGAAATAATCGTGCGTATTAAGGGATTATATGTATTTTCGTCTGCATGGCCACCAATGTCATTCATATAGAAGCTGTGTCAGATTTATTCACGGCAGCCTTAATAGCCGCCTTTCGCCGTTTCTCCAGCCGAAGGGGACTTAGCGCAGACATATTTTCATATTGTGGCTCTAATTTCGTTGGAGCTGATAGAGATCTACAGAGAGAATTCAAAACAGCCATATAAATTATATAAATTTTTTTTCGGGTCTCGACTGAAATTAAGATAATACTTTAAGATCGGTCTCGACTGACTTAAAGAATATTATCTCGGGTCACGACTGAGATAATCATTTACTAACAAATCTTCTATTTCTGGTCTAGACGGAAATAAAGAATCTTACTTCGGGTATCGACTGAAGTTAAGATAATCACTTCATGCCGGGTCTCGACTGACTTAAAGAATATTATCTCGAGTCTCGACTGAGATAACCATTCACTAATACTCATTTATTTCTGGTCTCGATGGAAATAAAAGTCTTACTTCCGGTCTCGACTGAAGGTAAGATAACACTTTAAGGCGGGTCTCAATTGAATTACAGAATACTATCTCGAGTCTGGACTGAGATAATATTACTAACATTGACACGTTACCTCTGGTCCCGACGGGAATAAAGAATTGCTCTAACCAAAGAATAGATCAAATTATTTTATTATTTTATTAGCTTAACGGGATTACTGTATAGAATGATGATGATGAAAGAACGAATTAAAAATATTTTTTAGCTTTTGCTATATACCGGAGAATCCAAAAAAAGTTCCTTCTTCAACAAATATAAGTGTAACCCGGTAAAACATCCTATAAAGAAATCTCTATCTTTTTTCTTCCTTCATGGTATAATATAGGAGTGTTTTTGCCTCATATAATTCACACCTAGAATTTATTCTGAGATTATATGAGAGGAGATCAAGTTGATCTGTTTCAAGCGTCTGCAGTAGGCAGAAAACCAAGCTGCACCGATGAGTGTAAGGTTTTCTGCTAACACGAAATGCTTCTTTTTCTTTCTTTTTATTTTTTCTTTTTCATCCCACTGCGGGCGAATACAGGTTCGATTCGTTTCGAATCAGTCTGGTTTTCTCAATTTTTTTAATAATTTTTTTTTGTTTTTCAATTTTTCTAAATTTCTCTCATTTTTTCATTTCTTTTCTTCGTTTTATGTGTTCATTTGTTTTTCAAGTCACTCAATTTCGCTATTTGGGACCTACTTATGAGTTAAACCAAGACTTGAAACTTGTCACATTAAATATAATGGGTTGTGTGATGAAATAACAAATTAAAAACATTTTTAGTTTTTGCTATGTACCGGAGAATCTAAAAAAAGTTCCTTCTTGAAGAAATCTAAACTACGACAAGAGTCAAAGTACAAAAACTTGTATTCTAGCGGAGAACAAAAGATTTCTTTCGCTATACAAACATATTATATTATAATTGGCTGTATACCGCCATTTATAATTTCTGCTAAAATGGTGATGCAAGCTTAACTGGGTTACAGGATATTCATGGGATGAACCAATATCGGCACCCATTGATAAGCAGCATAGCGAATTCAAAACGGAATTAAATCATATCAGTAATATAAAGATACGACGTTGGTTACATACGGCAAGTAGCTAATCTACCTATTAATACATGGACTTTCAGATGCTTCTAATCAAGAATATTCTGCCGCTGTTTACGTTAGAGTTGTTGATGAAGAAGGACTTATTCAAGTCAATTTACTCATGGTAAAGTCAAAGGTAGCGCCTATCAAATACGTATCTCATTCACGTCTCGAATTATGTTGGGCAATAATGGTAGCAAGCACGACTCATAACTCGCGTTAAAATCGACTTACAATTTGGCCAAATTCCTACGTTTTCTTGGCCAGACTTACATATTCTATTAGCTTGGATTCGTAGTCACCCCGTTAAGTATAAAACATCTGTGGCAGATATGGGTGCAGAAATTCAGGGCTTTATCGACATTAAGGCATGGCATCATGTAAGGTCTGCTGACAATCGAGTCGACTGCAATTGCAGAGGAATTAAGTCTTCATTATTGATTTATTATGAATTATGGTGTCATGGACTTCACCGGTAGCAGTACAGTGAAAATAATTTGCCAAAATCTAAACCAATTCCAGCTAATGAGCCTGAAAATGAACAAAATCGAGTAAATCATTTCACAATAGCTCACTCAAACATCGAAGATTTGTCTGGAAAACTCTGCAGCTTTACAAAATTACAACGCATATCTGCATATTGCATTAGGTCATAAATTAATGCACCAAAACATATGTAAATCTGAATAAAGCACAGCAAATGAAACCCCATATGCATCGCCGACAGCAAAATCTCAAGCGAAAATTCAGCTCATTAATTTGGCACAGTTTGCTGTTTCCGGCATTGAAATTAAAAACTTACAAGAACGGAATTCACTCCCAGTTAAAAGCAAAATCTTATCTCCAAACTCGTTCTTAGATAACAATGGGTTAGTTCGTATAGCTGGGCGATTAAAAAATGCTACTATCCATTATAGCCAAAAACATCCAAAAATTCTACCAAGGGAAAGTAAATTAACAACTTTAATAATCGAACAGTTCCATATAAAGGCTTTGCATGGAGATCCGCAACTGGTATTATCCATGATTCGAAACGATTTTTGGATTCCAGCAGGACATAAAACCATAAAACAGGTGTAATATAAACGAATAAATTGTGTTAAGCAATCAACAAAAATCTGTGTATGGGAAATCTACCTTCACCATGGGTTGATGTGACTAGACCCTTTCAACAAACTGGGCTAGACTATGCTGGTCCTTTCAATTTAAAAATATCTAAATTGCGAAATAATCGTGCGTATTAAGGGATTATATGTATTTTCGTCTGCATGGCCACCAATGTCATTCATATAGAAGCTGTGTCAGATTTATTCACGGCAGCCTTAATAGCCGCCTTTCGCCGTTTCTCCAGCCGAAGGGGACTTAGCGCAGACATATTTTCATATTGTGGCTCTAATTTCGTTGGAGCTGATAGAGATCTACAGAGAGAATTCGAAACAGCCATATAAATTATATAAATTTTTTTTCGGGTCTCGACTGAAATTAAGATAATACTTTAAGATCGGTCTCGACTGACTTAAAGAATATTATCTCGGGTCACGACTGAGATAATCATTTACTAACAAATCTTCTATTTCTGGTCTAGACGGAAATAAAGAATCTTACTTCGGGTCTCGACTGAAGTTAAGATATCACTTCATGCCGGGTCTCGACTGACTTAAAGAATATTATCTCGAGTCTCGACTGAGATAACCATTCACTAATACTCATTTATTTCTGGTCTCGATGGAAATAAAAGTCTTACTTCCGGTCTCGACTGAAGGTAAGATAACACTTTAAGGCGGGTCTCAATTGAATTACAGAATACTATCTCGAGTCTGGACTGAGATAATATTACTAACATTGACACGTTACCTCTGGTCCCGACGGGAATAAAGAATTGCTCTAACCAAAGAATAGAGCAAATTATTTTATTATTTTATTAGCTTAACGGGATTACTGTATAGAATGATGATGATGAAAGAACGAATTAAAAATATTTTTTAGCTTTTGCTATATACCGGAGAATCCAAAAAAAGTTCCTTCTTCAACAAATATAAGTGTAACCCGGTAAAACATCCTATAAAGAAATCTCTATCTTTTTTCTTCCTTCATGGTATAATATAGGAGTGTTTTTGCCTCATATAATTCACACCTAGAATTTATTCTGAGATTATATGAGAGGAGATCAAGTTGATCTGTTTCAAGCGTCTGCAGTAGGCAGAAAACCAAGCTGCACCGATGAGTGTAAGGTTTTCTGCTAACACGAAATGCTTCTTTTTCTTTCTTTTTATTTTTTCTTTTTCATCCCACTGCGGGCGAATACAGGTTCGATTCGTTTCGAATCAGTCTGGTTTTCTCAATTTTTTTAATAATTTTTTTTTGTTTTTCAATTTTTCTAAATTTCTCTCATTTTTTCATTTCTTTTCTTCGTTTTATGTGTTCATTTGTTTTTCAAGTCACTCAATTTCGCTATTTGGGACCTACTTATGAGTTAAACCAAGACTTGAAACTTGTCACATTAAATATAATGGGTTGTGTGATGAAATAACAAATTAAAAACATTTTTAGTTTTTGCTATGTACCGGAGAATCTAAAAAAAGTTCCTTCTTGAAGAAATCTAAACTACGACAAGAGTCAAAGTACAAAAACTTGTATTCTAGCGGAGAACAAAAGATTTCTTTCGCTATACAAACATATTATATTATAATTGGCTGTATACCGCCATTTATAATTTCTGCTAAAATGGTGATGCAAGCTTAACTGGGTTACAGGATATTCATGGGATGAACCAATATCGGCACCCATTGATAAGCAGCATAGCGAATTCAAAACGGAATTAAATCATATCAGTAATATAAAGATACGACGTTGGTTACATACGGCAAGTAGCTAATCTACCTATTAATACATGGACTTTCAGATGCTTCTAATCAAGAATATTCTGCCGCTGTTTACGTTAGAGTTGTTGATGAAGAAGGACTTATTCAAGTCAATTTACTCATGGTAAAGTCAAAGGTAGCGCCTATCAAATACGTATCTCATTCACGTCTCGAATTATGTTGGGCAATAATGGTAGCAAGCACGACTCATAACTCGCGTTAAAATCGACTTACAATTTGGCCAAATTCCTACGTTTTCTTGGCCAGACTTACATATTCTATTAGCTTGGATTCGTAGTCACCCCGTTAAGTATAAAACATCTGTGGCAGATATGGGTGCAGAAATTCAGGGCTTTATCGACATTAAGGCATGGCATCATGTAAGGTCTGCTGACAATCGAGTCGACTGCAATTGCAGAGGAATTAAGTCTTCATTATTGATTTATTATGAATTATGGTGTCATGGACTTCACCGGTAGCAGTACAGTGAAAATAATTTGCCAAAATCTAAACCAATTCCAGCTAATGAGCCTGAAAATGAACAAAATCGAGTAAATCATTTCACAATAGCTCACTCAAACATCGAAGATTTGTCTGGAAAACTCTGCAGCTTTACAAAATTACAACGCATATCTGCATATTGCATTAGGTCATAAATTAATGCACCAAAACATATGTAAATCTGAATAAAGCACAGCAAATGAAACCCCATATGCATCGCCGACAGCAAAATCTCAAGCGAAAATTCAGCTCATTAATTTGGCACAGTTTGCTGTTTCCGGCATTGAAATTAAAAACTTACAAGAACGGAATTCACTCCCAGTTAAAAGCAAAATCTTATCTCCAAACTCGTTCTTAGATAACAATGGGTTAGTTCGTATAGCTGGGCGATTAAAAAATGCTACTATCCATTATAGCCAAAAACATCCAAAAATTCTACCAAGGGAAAGTAAATTAACAACTTTAATAATCGAACAGTTCCATATAAAGGCTTTGCATGGAGATCCGCAACTGGTATTATCCATGATTCGAAACGATTTTTGGATTCCAGCAGGACATAAAACCATAAAACAGGTGTAATATAAACGAATAAATTGTGTTAAGCAATCAACAAAAATCTGTGTATGGGAAATCTACCTTCACCATGGGTTGATGTGACTAGACCCTTTCAACAAACTGGGCTAGACTATGCTGGTCCTTTCAATTTAAAAATATCTAAATTGCGAAATAATCGTGCGTATTAAGGGATTATATGTATTTTCGTCTGCATGGCCACCAATGTCATTCATATAGAAGCTGTGTCAGATTTATTCACGGCAGCCTTAATAGCCGCCTTTCGCCGTTTCTCCAGCCGAAGGGGACTTAGCGCAGACATATTTTCATATTGTGGCTCTAATTTCGTTGGAGCTGATAGAGATAATAATAATAATAATAATAATAGATTTTATTGCTGGCAAAGATACATAAGATTTTAGAAATCTTAAAAGTGTACAATTAACGTAGGAAAAATTCTAAATATTAACAGTGTGTGTGTAAAATACAAGCGCGGGAAGAATCATAACAATGAAAAAGTTATACAAATATTTAGAATAATTGATATGTGAGATAATATAATATTATAATAGAAGAAGAAAAAAAAAAAAATTAAACTCGATTCAGAAAGCAAAAAAAAAGAAAAGAAAACAAATATTAATAATAATGATAATGTGTACAAAAATATAGTCGAGAAATCGAAGAGGTGTAGCGCAATACAGTGCACAGCATCAGTCAGTGCGTACTAAGGCAAAAGGGTCGAAGCCAAGAGCCGGCCGAATGTTCCAACGGAGCCAGCCCGCTGAAGGCTGACGGGTAAGCCATTCCACTTACGAATGACCTGTACGAAGTAAGATCGCTCACCAATTTGAGTAACAAAGCTAGGTAACAGAAGACGACGATGTCGAGTGCAGCTCAGGAATTGAATACGGTCCTGGAGATAAGCTGGCTCTTTCGCATAGATCAAGTTGTACAAAAATTTCAGCCTTCTGTTCATGAGGAATGTTTCGAGAGAGCATCCAAGAAATGAGTCGACATAGGATGAAATATGAGAAAATCTGGGCAAGGCGAATATAAATCGAATCGTATCATTGAAAGCTACCGTTAATTTCCGCTGACAGCAAGAGTCCAGTTTTGGAAATATTAGACTCCCGAAGATAAAGTGAGGTAGCACGAGAGCCTTTGCAAGCCTCATACGCATGCATTGTGACAATATATTCGCAGACATTCTTAACATTCTCAGGGAAGAATACACCTTTCCAACTGTATTAGATATATAATCACAACAGGTAAACTTGGTATTTAGCACGACGCCCAGGTTTCTAACCGACCTAGCATATGGTATGACGATGCCATTGATCTTAATTACTGGTAGATCATTTAGGTCATAATCCCTCCTATTCACAAATAGACAGTTTGACTTGTTTGGATTTAGAATTAGTTGATTGCGACTGGCCCAGTCACAGATCCTATCAAGGTCATTGTTAAGCCGAGTGACGCCGTCCTCGATTAAGCCAATTGGCCTATCTAGATAGATTTGTACGTCATCAGCGTAAAGGTGGACCGAAGTATCTTGTAAAATCGTGGGTAGATCATTTATGTATAGACAGAAGAGAAGAGGACCGAGAATAGAACCCTGGGGTATACCGTAGTGAAGAGTTAAAGGAGATGAAACTGTTTGAGTCTTAACCGATTGGCTACGGCAGAGGAGAAAATTTTTGATAAGAGAGATAGCGGTAGATGAGAAACTGAAATTCTGCTGCAATTTGAGAAGAAGGATATCATGATTAATCGAATCGAACGCCTTACTGAAATCCAGAAGGACTAGTATGGCTATCCGATCTCTGTCAACTGCATCACCAATGTCCGATACCACTTTCAGCAATGCCGACTCAGAGCTATGCCGTGGCCTGAAACCAGACTGCCAGCAAGATAGTAAAGATTGTTGATTGAGAAAGGAAGTAATTTGAGAATGCATTAATTTCTCGAGAACTTTGCTGAGGAAGCAGAGCAGGCTAATCGGCCGAAAATCATCTGGTGCAGAGCATTTTCGAGACTTGGGAATTGGCAACACGATAGCTTTTTTCCAAAGTGATGGAAACTGCGAAGTAGTTAAACACATATTAAACACATGCACTAAAATATGAGAAATGGATGAAAAAATGATTTTTATAAATCTTGGCGAGATATCATCAGGACCAGTAGCAGATGACTTAATTCTACTAATCGCATTAAATATTTCATGGAGATCTACACATCTGAACGAGAAACCACTATTATTATTATTCTGAACTACTTCATCAGTGCCCAGTCGCTGCTGATAGGGTAAATTGGCTGGGGATTGAATAGATGTGAAAGCGTTGTTTAGTTCATTAGGATCGAGTTCACAAGGAGCGGAGTCTTTATAGTACACACCTAGCCTACGCAGGTTACTCCACAAATTTCTAGCGGGCAGAGCAGGATTTAATTTCGAATTGAAGTACCTTCGCTTGGCCAATCGAATGACAGAAGTGACTCTATTTCGCACCACTCTGTAGCGACTACGGTCTGAATCAGAGCCAGAAGTCCTGAACTGATGGTACAATAGATCTCTCTCTGCTATGAGATGGCGAATTTCATTTGAAAACCAAGGGCATCCACTGGCACGCTGATGGCAAATCCGCAATGGAACGTGCTTATCGTATAAATATTTGATATACTCTGTGAAGAGTACAACCTTTTCATCCACCAAGTGACAGTTAAATACATTTTCCCACGGCATCGCCCTGCAGTCATTGAACAGATTATCATGATCCAGATTGTTGTAATCACGGTAAGCGAATGAAGTAAACAAAGGAGCGAAATTGACTGGAAAATTGTATGTCATGTATAAGAAATCATGGTCAAAACTATCAGGTGGGCTAACCTGGTTTACTAACAGCACAGAATCCGTGTGAACTGTTAGAAAAAGATCCAGTTGAGATGGATATTGAGTGTTGTAGTATGTCGGAATTGAATTCAATATTTTTAAATCAAGAGTTTGAAGAACGTACCTTAAACAGCGAGTGGTGGAATCATTTCGCAGAACATCGACATTAAAATCTCCACCAACTATGATATTGTTGCACCGCGTTGATAGATCGGACAAGAACCTCTGGAATTCAGCAACGGCCTCCTCACTGAAACTATTTGGTGGTGAATAAACAGCAACTAACGCACAGTTACATCCATTTGAGCTAATTTCGACACAAACAAACTCAAAACTAGCACAGGGACTTGAATACATCATCAATTTCGGCCTTAGAGAGTCCTTGACATAGATTGCCACGCCTCCTCCTCTGCGGCCAACACGGTCGCAGCGAAAGATGCTATATCCAGGCAGAGAGACCGAACGAGAGCAAACATATTCATTTAACCACGTTTCAGAAACTAGAACAGCATGAACTCCCGATCCCTCGAAAAGCTCTAGCATTATATCAATCTTATTTCGGATGCTACGCGCATTTAGATGGCATACATTGAGTCCTGTATTCTGAGCACCAAAGATATTGAAAAGCGATCTGACTCCATACAGCGGCGATTGGCTAACAAAAGGTGTCATAGATATGCTATGTTCCACCTGAGACATCCGGCAAGCAAACAAGCCCGCGACCAGCCCACCACGCAAATTAATGACATTTGAGATGATTTAAGTAAAGCAATGCACATGTACACCTCACACGATTTCCCGACAACTAGAAGGAAACTAAATAATTCAAGAGTTGATGATAGAGCTAGTAATTCATTAACTAATATAAAAATTTGAAGAAAAATAGAAATAAAATTATTAAAATTTCTTAAAATACAGAATGTCAAATAATATATAATGTTCATAATAATTTTGTTGTTACTATTGACTCCCGCAGTTTACGGAACTGGAACTGGTGGTAGAGCTTCCAATTGGCTAAGGTTGGTTATTATTCTACTCGCTGCATCATCCTTTTTTATTTTAATATAGACAAGTCCATTCCTCGTAAAAGCAGAATATATTTCGCCTGACCGTCGCATACGAAGAGCCGCACGAAGGATAGTATTATTAAGGGGCGTTAGGCTTTCATTAATATGGATAATTCCGTCGGATATAAATTTGCAATTAATCTCATTTAAATTGAGTCCGCCGTGCTTTCTAAGAAGCCCCATAAATAACCTTTTTTCATTGTGGCATGAGAACCTGACAATGAGTGGGTTGTTTACATTTCTGCTATGCTGACCATTTGTGTTCTTGTTTCGGTTAGACTTCAGCCAAAAAGCATCCGCATACGGAGATAGAGAATGTCCGATGACGTCAGAGATATTTTTAATGACTGCAAGAGGCTCAAGCGTATTTACTTGTGGGATATTATTTACAACGACGTCACTAAGACGATTGATACGTTTCGTGTCATCGATAGCTGCCTCATACGATTCGCATTTTTGCTGCACTTCACTCACAGTCTTACGTAGTGACTCCACTTCCAGGCGCAGGGCACAGACAGATTCATTTATTTTGTCAACCAATGCTGCTTTTAATGACTGCATCTTTTCGTCAATTATAGCTGTAATGCTTATTATTATACGCTTCTCTAAACGCACCAACACATCATCATCGGTAGTAGCATTAGCTGGAATGCATAGCGATGTTGGAGTGTGGACCTGATCACCAACACTCTGCTGACTAGTTTGCACTTGTAGAGCTTTGCCTGAATTTTTGGTATTGCGACCTGCCATTGTTAAAGCCACAGTAATTAAAATTATTTGTAAATTATAGAAATTCACAAAAGGAATCGATTAGATGTTACACTCTTCGATAATAGGTCACTTCACCGATAAAAATGTAAATTCAAAAGAAAGCACTGAATTAGATTATCCGGCAAATAAAAGAAAAAATGCGGGAGCAACACGAACCACTTTAGGCTATCATTGACACTCTTCTTATAATCGATCTACAGAGAGAATTCAAAACAGCCATATAAATTATATAAATTTTTTTTCGGGTCTCGACTGAAATTAAGATAATACTTTAAGATCGGTCTCGACTGACTTAAAGAATATTATCTCGGGTCACGACTGAGATAATCATTTACTAACAAATCTTCTATTTCTGGTCTAGACGGAAATAAAGAATCTTACTTCGGGTCTCGACTGAAGTTAAGATATCACTTCATGCCGGGTCTCGACTGACTTAAAGAATATTATCTCGAGTCTCGACTGAGATAACCATTCACTAATACTCATTTATTTCTGGTCTCGATGGAAATAAAAGTCTTACTTCCGGTCTCGACTGAAGGTAAGATAACACTTTAAGGCGGGTCTCAATTGAATTACAGAATACTATCTCGAGTCTGGACTGAGATAATATTACTAACATTGACACGTTACCTCTGGTCCCGACGGGAATAAAGAATTGCTCTAACCAAAGAATAGAGCAAATTATTTTATTATTTTATTAGCTTAACGGGATTACTGTATAGAATGATGATGATGAAAGAACGAATTAAAAATATTTTTTAGCTTTTGCTATATACCGGAGAATCCAAAAAAAGCTCCTTCTTCAACAAATATAAGTGTAACCCGGTAAAACATCCTATAAAGAAATCTCTATCTTTTTTCTTCCTTCATGGTATAATATAGGAGTGTTTTTGCCTCATATAATTCACACCTAGAATTTATTCTGAGATTATATGAGAGGAGATCAAGTTGATCTGTTTCAAGCGTCTGCAGTAGGCAGAAAACCAAGCTGCACCGATGAGTGTAAGGTTTTCTGCTAACACGAAATGCTTCTTTTTCTTTCTTTTTATTTTTTCTTTTTCATCCCACTGCGGGCGAATACAGGTTCGATTCGTTTCGAATCAGTCTGGTTTTCTCAATTTTTTTAATAATTTTTTTTTGTTTTTCAATTTTTCTAAATTTCTCTCATTTTTTCATTTCTTTTCTTCGTTTTATGTGTTCATTTGTTTTTCAAGTCACTCAATTTCGCTATTTGGGACCTACTTATGAGTTAAACCAAGACTTGAAACTTGTCACATTAAATATAATGGGTTGTGTGATGAAATAACAAATTAAAAACATTTTTAGTTTTTGCTATGTACCGGAGAATCTAAAAAAAGTTCCTTCTTGAAGAAATCTAAACTACGACAAGAGTCAAAGTACAAAAACTTGTATTCAAGCGGAGAACAAAAGATTTCTTTCGCTATACAAACATATTATATTATAATTGGCTGTATACCGCCATTTATAATTTCTGCTAAAATGGTGATGCAAGCTTAATTGGGTTACAGGATATTCATGGGATGAACCAATATCGGCACCCATTGATAAGCAGCATAGCGAATTCAAAACGGAATTAAATCATATCAGTAATATAAAGATACGACGTTGGTTACATACGGCAAGTAGCTAATCTACCTATTAATACATGGACTTTCAGATGCTTCTAATCAAGAATATTCTGCCGCTGTTTACGTTAGAGTTGTTGATGAAGAAGGACTTATTCAAGTCAATTTACTCATGGTAAAGTCAAAGGTAGCGCCTATCAAATACGTATCTCATTCACGTCTCGAATTATGTTGGGCAATAATGGTAGCAAGCACGACTCATAACTCGCGTTAAAATCGACTTACAATTTGGCCAAATTCCTACGTTTTCTTGGCCAGACTTACATATTCTATTAGCTTGGATTCGTAGTCACCCCGTTAAGTATAAAACATCTGTGGCAGATATGGGTGCAGAAATTCAGGGCTTTATCGACATTAAGGCATGGCATCATGTAAGGTCTGCTGACAATCGAGTCGACTGCAATTGCAGAGGAATTAAGTCTTCATTATTGATTTATTATGAATTATGGTGTCATGGACTTCACCGGTAGCAGTACAGTGAAAATAATTTGCCAAAATCTAAACCAATTCCAGCTAATGAGCCTGAAAATGAACAAAATCGAGTAAATCATTTCACAATAGCTCACTCAAACATCGATGATTTGTCTGGAAAACTCTGCAGCTTTACAAAATTACAACGCATATCTGCATATTGCATTAGGTCATAAATTAATGCACCAAAACATATGTAAATCTGAATAAAGCACAGCAAATGAAACCCCATATGCATCGCCGACAGCAAAATCTCAAGCGAAAATTCAGCTCATTAATTTGGCACAGTTTGCTGTTTCCGGCATTGAAATTAAAAACTTACAAGAACGGAATTCACTCCCAGTTAAAAGCAAAATCTTATCTCCAAACTCGTTCTTAGATAACAATGGGTTAGTTCGTATAGCTGGGCGATTAAAAAATGCTACTATCCATTATAGCCAAAAACATCCAAAAATTCTACCAAGGGAAAGTAAATTAACAACTTTAATAATCGAACAGTTCCATATAAAGGCTTTGCATGGAGATCCGCAACTGGTATTATCCATGATTCGAAACGATTTTTGGATTCCAGCAGGACATAAAACCATAAAACAGGTGTAATATAAACGAATAAATTGTGTTAAGCAATCAGCAAAAATCTGTGTATGGGAAATCTACCTTCACCACGGGTTGATGTGACTAGACCCTTTCAACAAACTGGGCTAGACTATGCTGGTCCTTTCAATTTAAAAATATCTAAATTGCGAAATAATCGTGCGTATTAAGGGATTATATGTATTTTCGTCTGCATGGCCACCAATGTCATTCATATAGAAGCTGTGTCAGATTTATTCACGGCAGCCTTAATAGCCGCCTTTCGCCGTTTCTCCAGCCGAAGGGGACTTAGCGCAGACATATTTTCATATTGTGGCTCTAATTTCGTTGGAGCTGATAGAGATCTACAGAGAGAATTCAAAACAGCCATATAAATTATATAAATTTTTTTTCGGGTCTCGACTGAAATTAAGATAATACTTTAAGATCGGTCTCGACTGACTTAAAGAATATTATCTCGGGTCACGACTGAGATAATCATTTACTAACAAATCTTCTATTTCTGGTCTAGACGGAAATAAAGAATCTTACTTCGGGTCTCGACTGAAGTTAAGATATCACTTCATGCCGGGTCTCGACTGACTTAAAGAATATTATCTCGAGTCTCGACTGAGATAACCATTCACTAATACTCATTTATTTCTGGTCTCGATGGAAATAAAAGTCTTACTTCCGGTCTCGACTGAAGGTAAGATAACACTTTAAGGCGGGTCTCAATTGAATTACAGAATACTATCTCGAGTCTGGACTGAGATAATATTACTAACATTGACACGTTACCTCTGGTCCCGACGGGAATAAAGAATTGCTCTAACCAAAGAATAGAGCAAATTATTTTATTATTTTATTAGCTTAACGGGATTACTGTATAGAATGATGATGATGAAAGAACGAATTAAAAATATTTTTTAGCTTTTGCTATATACCGGAGAATCCAAAAAAAGTTCCTTCTTCAACAAATATAAGTGTAACCCGGTAAAACATCCTATAAAGAAATCTCTATCTTTTTTCTTCCTTCATGGTATAATATAGGAGTGTTTTTGCCTCATATAATTCACACCTAGAATTTATTCTGAGATTATATGAGAGGAGATCAAGTTGATCTGTTTCAAGCGTCTGCAGTAGGCAGAAAACCAAGCTGCACCGATGAGTGTAAGGTTTTCTGCTAACACGAAATGGTTCTTTTTCTTTCTTTTTATTTTTTCTTTTTCATCCCACTGCGGGCGAATACAGGTTCGATTCGTTTCGAATCAGTCTGGTTTTCTCAATTTTTTTAATAATTTTTTTTTGTTTTTCAATTTTTCTAAATTTCTCTCATTTTTTCATTTCTTTTCTTCGTTTTATGTGTTCATTTGTTTTTCAAGTCACTCAATTTCGCTATTTGGGACCTACTTATGAGTTAAACCAAGACTTGAAACTTGTCACATTAAATATAATGGGTTGTGTGATGAAATAACAAATTAAAAACATTTTTAGTTTTTGCTATGTACCGGAGAATCTAAAAAAAGTTCCTTCTTGAAGAAATCTAAACTACGACAAGAGTCAAAGTACAAAAACTTGTATTCTAGCGGAGAACAAAAGATTTCTTTCGCTATACAAACATATTATATTATAATTGGCTGTATACCGCCATTTATAATTTCTGCTAAAATGGTGATGCAAGCTTAATTGGGTTACAGGATATTCATGGGATGAACCAATATCGGCACCCATTGATAAGCAGCATAGCGAATTCAAAACGGAATTAAATCATATCAGTAATATAAAGATACGACGTTGGTTACATACGGCAAGTAGCTAATCTACCTATTAATACATGGACTTTCAGATGCTTCTAATCAAGAATATTCTGCCGCTGTTTACGTTAGAGTTGTTGATGAAGAAGGACTTATTCAAGTCAATTTACTCATGGTAAAGTCAAAGGTAGCGCCTATCAAATACGTATCTCATTCACGTCTCGAATTATGTTGGGCAATAATGGTAGCAAGCACGACTCATAACTCGCGTTAAAATCGACTTACAATTTGGCCAAATTCCTACGTTTTCTTGGCCAGACTTACATATTCTATTAGCTTGGATTCGTAGTCACCCCGTTAAGTATAAAACATCTGTGGCAGATATGGGTGCCGAAATTCAGGGCTTTATCGACATTAAGGCATGGCATCATGTAAGGTCTGCTGACAATCGAGTCGACTGCAATTGCAGAGGAATTAAGTCTTCATTATTGATTTATTATGAATTATGGTGTCATGGACTTCACCGGTAGCAGTACAGTGAAAATAATTTGCCAAAATCTAAACCAATTCCAGCTAATGAGCCTGAAAATGAACAAAATCGAGTAAATCATTTCACAATAGCTCACTCAAACATCGATGATTTGTCTGGAAAACTCTGCAGCTTTACAAAATTACAACGCATATCTGCATATTGCATTAGGTCATAAATTAATGCACCAAAACATATGTAAATCTGAATAAAGCACAGCAAATGAAACCCCATATGCATCGCCGACAGCAAAATCTCAAGCGAAAATTCAGCTCATTAATTTGGCACAGTTTGCTGTTTCCGGCATTGAAATTAAAAACTTACAAGAACGGAATTCACTCCCAGTTAAAAGCAAAATCTTATCTCCAAACTCGTTCTTAGATAACAATGGGTTAGTTCGTATAGCTGGGCGATTAAAAAATGCTACTATCCATTATAGCCAAAAACATCCAATAATTCTACCAAGGGAAAGTAAATTAACAACTTTAATAATCGAACAGTTCCATATAAAGGCTTTGCATGGAGATCCGCAACTGGTATTATCCATGATTCGAAACGATTTTTGGATTCCAGCAGGACATAAAACCATAAAACAGGTGTAATATAAACGAATAAATTGTGTTAAGCAATCAGCAAAAATCTGTGTATGGGAAATCTACCTTCACCACGGGTTGATGTGACTAGACCCTTTCAACAAACTGGGCTAGACTATGCTGGTCCTTTCAATTTAAAAATATCTAAATTGCGAAATAATCGTGCGTATTAAGGGATTATACGTATTTTCGTCTGCATGGCCACCAATGTCATTCATATAGAAGCTGTGTCAGATTTATTCACGGCAGCCTTAATAGCCGCCTTTCGCCGTTTCTCCAGCCGAAGGGGACTTAGCGCAGACATATTTTCATATTGTGGCTCTAATTTCGTTGGAGCTGATAGAGATCTACAGAGAGAATTCAAAACAGCCATATAAATTATATAAATTTTTTTTCGGGTCTCGACTGAAATTAAGATAATACTTTAAGATCGGTCTCGACTGACTTAAAGAATATTATCTCGGGTCACGACTGAGATAATCATTTACTAACAAATCTTCTATTTCTGGTCTAGACGGAAATAAAGAATCTTACTTCGGGTCTCGACTGAAGTTAAGATATCACTTCATGCCGGGTCTCGACTGACTTAAAGAATATTATCTCGAGTCTCGACTGAGATAACCATTCACTAATACTCATTTATTTCTGGTCTCGATGGAAATAAAAGTCTTACTTCCGGTCTCGACTGAAGGTAAGATAACACTTTAAGGCGGGTCTCAATTGAATTACAGAATACTATCTCGAGTCTGGACTGAGATAATATTACTAACATTGACACGTTACCTCTGGTCCCGACGGGAATAAAGAATTGCTCTAACCAAAGAATAGAGCAAATTATTTTATTATTTTATTAGCTTAACGGGATTACTGTATAGAATGATGATGATGAAAGAACGAATTAAAAATATTTTTTAGCTTTTGCTATATACCGGAGAATCCAAAAAAAGTTCCTTCTTCAACAAATTTAAGTGTAACCCGGTAAAACATCCTATAAAGAAATCTCTATCTCTTTTCTTCCTTCATGGTATAATATAGGAGTGTTTTTGCCTCATATAATTCACACCTAGAATTTATTCTGAGATTATATGAGAGGAGATCAAGTTGATCTGTTTCAAGCGTCTGCAGTAGGCAGAAAACCAAGCTGCACCGATGAGTGTAAGGTTTTCTGCTAACACGAAATGCTTCTCTTTCTTTCTTTTTATTTTTTCTTTTTCATCCCACTGCGGGCGAATACAGGTTCGATTCGTTTCGAATCAGTCTGGTTTTCTCAATTTTTTTAATAATTTTTTTTTGTTTTTCAATTTTTCTAAATTTCTCTCATTTTTTCATTTCTTTTCTTCGTTTTATGTGTTCATTTGTTTTTCAAGTCACTCAATTTCGTTATTTGGGACCTACTTATGAGTTAAACCAAGACTTGAAACTTGTCACATTAAATATAATGGGTTGTGTGATGAAATAACAAATTAAAAACATTTTTAGTTTTTGCTATGTACCGGAGAATCTAAAAAAAGTTCCTTCTTGAAGAAATCTAAACTACGACAAGAGTCAAAGTACAAAAACTTGTATTCTAGCGGAGAACAAAAGATTTCTTTCGCTATACAAACATATTATATTATAATTGGCTGTATACCGCCATTTATAATTTCTGCTAAAATGGTGATGCAAGCTTAATTGGGTTACAGGATATTCATGGGATGAACCAATATCGGCACCCATTGATAAGCAGCATAGCGAATTCAAAACGGAATTAAATCATATCAGTAATATAAAGATACGACGTTGGTTACATACGGCAAGTAGCTAATCTACCTATTAATACATGGACTTTCAGATGCTTCTAATCAAGAATATTCTGCCGCTGTTTACGTTAGAGTTGTTGATGAAGAAGGACTTATTCAAGTCAATTTACTCATGGTAAAGTCAAAGGTAGCGCCTATCAAATACGTATCTCATTCACGTCTCGAATTATGTTGGGCAATAATGGTAGCAAGCACGACTCATAACTCGCGTTAAAATCGACTTACAATTTGGCCAAATTCCTACGTTTTCTTGGCCAGACTTACATATTCTATTAGCTTGGATTCGTAGTCACCCCGTTAAGTATAAAACATCTGTGGCAGATATGGGTGCAGAAATTCAGGGCTTTATCGACATTAAGGCATGGCATCATGTAAGGTCTGCTGACAATCGAGTCGACTGCAATTGCAGAGGAATTAAGTCTTCATTATTGATTTATTATGAATTATGGTGTCATGGACTTCACCGGTAGCAGTACAGTGAAAATAATTTGCCAAAATCTAAACCAATTCCAGCTAATGAGCCTGAAAATGAACAAAATCGAGTAAATCATTTCACAATAGCTCACTCAAACATCGATGATTTGTCTGGAAAACTCTGCAGCTTTACAAAATTACAACGCATATCTGCATATTGCATTAGGTCATAAATTAATGCACCAAAACATATGTAAATCTGAATAAAGCACAGCAAATGAAACCCCATATGCATCGCCGACAGCAAAATCTCAAGCGAAAATTCAGCTCATTAATTTGGCACAGTTTGCTGTTTCCGGCATTGAAATTAAAAACTTACAAGAACGGAATTCACTCCCAGTTAAAAGCAAAATCTTATCTCCAAACTCGTTCTTAGATAACAATGGGTTAGTTCGTATAGCTGGGCGATTAAAAAATGCTACTATCCATTATAGCCAAAAACATCCAATAATTCTACCAAGGGAAAGTAAATTAACAACTTTAATAATCGAACAGTTCCATATAAAGGCTTTGCATGGAGATCCGCAACTGGTATTATCGATGATTCGAAACGATTTTTGGATTCGAGCAGGACATAAAACCATAAAACAGGTGTAATATAAACGAATAAATTGTGTTAAGCAATCAGCAAAAATCTGTGTATGGGAAATCTACCTTCACCACGGGTTGATGTGACTAGACCCTTTCAACAAACTGGGCTAGACTATGCTGGTCCTTTCAATTTAAAAATATCTAAATTGCGAAATAATCGTGCGTATTAAGGGATTATACGTATTTTCGTCTGCATGGCCACCAATGTCATTCATATAGAAGCTGTGTCAGATTTATTCACGGCAGCCTTAATAGCCGCCTTTCGCCGTTTCTCCAGCCGAAGGGGACTTAGCGCAGACATATTTTCATATTGTGGCTCTAATTTCGTTGGAGCTGATAGAGATCTACAGAGAGAATTCAAAACAGCCATATAAATTATATAAATTTTTTTTCGGGTCTCGACTGAAATTAAGATAATACTTTAAGATCGGTCTCGACTGACTTAAAGAATATTATCTCGGGTCACGACTGAGATAATCATTTACTAACAAATCTTCTATTTCTGGTCTAGACGGAAATAAAGAATCTTACTTTGGGTCTCGACTGAAGTTAAGATATCACTTCATGCCGGGTCTCGACTGACTTAAAGAATATTATCTCGAGTCTCGACTGAGATAACCATTCACTAATACTCATTTATTTCTGGTCTCGATGGAAATAAAAGTCTTACTTCCGGTCTCGACTGAAGGTAAGATAACACTTTAAGGCGGGTCTCAATTGAATTACAGAATACTATCTCGAGTCTGGACTGAGATAATATTACTAACATTGACACGTTACCTCTGGTCCCGACGGGAATAAAGAATTGCTCTAACCAAAGAATAGAGCAAATTATTTTATTATTTTATTAGCTTAACGGGATTACTGTATAGAATGATGATGATGAAAGAACGAATTAAAAATATTTTTTAGCTTTTGCTATATACCGGAGAATCCAAAAAAAGTTCCTTCTTCAACAAATATAAGTGTAACCCGGTAAAACATCCTATAAAGAAATCTCTATCTTTTTTCTTCCTTCATGGTATAATATAGGAGTGTTTTTGCCTCATATAATTCACACCTAGAATTTATTCTGAGATTATATGAGAGGAGATCAAGTTAATCTGTTTCAAGCGTCTGCAGTAGGCAGAAAACCAAGCTGCACCGATGAGTGTAAGGTTTTCTGCTAACACGATATGCTTCTTTTTCTTTCTTTTTATTTTTTCTTTTTCATCCCACTGCGGGCGAATACAGGTTCGATTCGTTTCGAATCAGTCTGGTTTTCTCAATTTTTTTAATAATATTTTTTTGTTTTTCAATTTTTCTAAATTTCTCTCATTTTTTCATTTCTTTTCTTCGTTTTATGTGTTCATTTGTTTTTCAAGTCACTCAATTTCGCTATTTGGGACCTACTTATGAGTTAAACCAAGACTTGAAACTTGTCACATTAAATATAATGGGTTGTGTGATGAAATAACAAATTAAAAACATTTTTAGTTTTTGCTATGTACCGGAGAATCTAAAAAAAGTTCCTTCTTGAAGAAATCTAAACTACGACAAGAGTCAAAGTACAAAAACTTGTATTCTAGCGGAGAACAAAAGATTTCTTTCGCTATACAAACATATTATATTATAATTGGCTGTATACCGCCATTTATAATTTCTGCTAAAATGGTGATGCAAGCTTAATTGGGTTACAGGATATTCATGGGATGAACCAATATCGGCACCCATTGATAAGCAGCATAGCGAATTCAAAACGGAATTAAATCATATCAGTAATATAAAGATACGACGTTGGTTACATACGGCAAGTAGCTAATCTACCTATTAATACATGGACTTTCAGATGCTTCTAATCAAAAATATTCTGCCGCTGTTTACGTTAGAGTTGTTGATGAAGAAGGACTTATTCAAGTCAATTTACTCATGGTAAAGTCAAAGGTAGCGCCTATCAAATACGTATCTCATTCACGTCTCGAATTATGTAGGGCAATAATGGTAGCAAGCACGACTCATAACTCGCGTTAAAATCGACTTACAATTTGGCCAAATTCCTACGTTTTCTTGGCCAGACTTACATATTCTATTAGCTTGGATTCGTAGTCACCCCGTTAAGTATAAAACATCTGTGGCAGATATGGGTGCAGAAATTCAGGGCTTTATCGACATTAAGGCATGGCATCATGTAAGGTCTGCTGACAATCGAGTCGACTGCAATTGCAGAGGAATTAAGTCTTCATTATTGATTTATTATGAATTATGGTGTCATGGACTTCACCGGTAGCAGTACAGTGAAAATAATTTGCCAAAATCTAAACCAATTCCAGCTAATGAGCCTGAAAATGAACAAAATCGAGTAAATCATTTCACAATAGCTCACTCAAACATCGATGATTTGTCTGGAAAACTCTGCAGCTTTACAAAATTACAACGCATATCTGCATATTGCATTAGGTCATAAATTAATGCACCAAAACATATGTAAATCTGAATAAAGCACAGCAAATGAAACCCCATATGCATCGCCGACAGCAAAATCTCAAGCGAAAATTCAGCTCATTAATTTGGCACAGTTTGCTGTTTCCGGCATTGAAATTAAAAACTTACAAGAACGGAATTCACTCCCAGTTAAAAGCAAAATCTTATCTCCAAACTCGTTCTTAGATAACAATGGGTTAGTTCGTATAGCTGGGCGATTAAAAAATGCTACTATCCATTATAGCCAAAAACATCCAAAAATTCTACCAAGGGAAAGTAAATTAACAACTTTAATAATCGAACAGTTCCATATAAAGGCTTTGCATGGAGATCCGCAACTGGTATTATCCATGATTCGCAACGATTTTTGGATTCCAGCAGGACATAAAACCATAAAACAGGTGTAATATAAACGAATAAATTGTGTTAAGCAATCAGCAAAAATCTGTGTATGGGAAATCTACCTTCACCACGGGTTGATGTGACTAGACCCTTTCAACAAACTGGGCTAGACTATGCTGGTCCTTTCAATTTAAGTATTAAGGGATTATATGTATTTTCGTCTGCATGGCCACCAATGTCATTCATATAGAAGCTGTGTCAGATTTATTCACGGCAGCCTTAATAGCCGCCTTTCGCCGTTTCTCCAGCCGAAGGGGACTTAGCGCAGACATATTTTCATATTGTGGCTCTAATTTCGTTGGAGCTGATAGAGATCTACAGAGAGAATTCAAAACAGCCATATTCCAAGCTAACACGCAGATGGCAGAAACACTAGCTCGTACAAAAAAAAAAAGAAAAAAGTAGACAGAAACAACTATTTATGCTGCGCAAAGAAATCCCCTTTATAAGAGCAACACAACACCAAGCCTTTTTTTCTTGATTAATTGCTTAGTGTGTGAGTTCAAACTTACTTCTTTCTTGAAAAGACAGTTTAAGGTTAATTACTTGAAAGATACTTACAATTTTTCAATGGGGGAGAGTATGTTCGAACCGAATCAATTCGAATATATTTTTATAAACCGACAACTTCTGAAAAGAAAACATCCTGAAAACAAAGCATGAAAACTTTCAGTAAAAATTAAATCTAATCTGATTACTATTAATCAAAACCCAGATACACAACCTAGCAAAGCCATGTATTTTTCATCCACATAACACATTGCACAAATACAAAACAAAAGTACACCCTCATCGAGCAAATCAAATTAATATCATTACCATCAACACAAGTACCATAGAACTGGAATCTGTTCTCTACGGGTAGAGAGAACATTTTTTAGTAAACATAATTCAACTTAACACAGCAGCATGGGCTCCTATTAAATTCTTGATGCTATGCAATTTGGTTCGCTGCTATGCATATTGTGCCGCTAGTACCGTAAGACCACAGGTGCACTGCCTATTCTTGTGATCATGCGCCTTTGCTACTTTATCAGTGGCGTCATTGTGCATGTAAAGTTAGCACCGCAACTTCGCCTAATATAGTTCGGAGCTATCTCATAATTTGTCGTTAATTTGTCGTAAAAACCGTAAATTTGTCGTGCCCTTTTTTCTAAAGGAAACTGGATGTGGTGCTAAGTTGACGTCAAGTTAGCACCGTAACTCACTGGAACTCGGCCAGATCTTACCGGATTGGAAAATTATACATGTTTGAATTTGTCGTTAATTTGTCATGAAATCCATAAATTTGTCGTGTCTTTTTTTCTAAAGGAAACTGGATATGGTGCTAAGTTGACGTCAAGTTAGCACCGCAACTCAATGGAACACGACCAAAACTTATCGGATTGGAAAATTTCACATCTTGGGATTTGTCGTTAATTTGTCGTGAAAACTACAAATTTGTCGTGTCCTTTTTTCTAAAGGAAACTGGATGTGGTGCTCAGTTGACGTCAAGTTAGCACCGCCACTCAGTGGAACTCGGCCAAAACATATCGGATTGTAAAATTTCACATCTTGGAATTTGTCGTGAAAACTACAAATTTGTCGTGTCCTTTTTTCAAAAAGAAACTGGATGTGGTACTAAGTTGACGTCAAGTTAGCACCGCAACTCACTGGAACTCGGCCAAACCCAATCGGATTAGAAAATTTCACATCTTGGAATTTGTCGTTAATATGTCGTTAATTTGTCATGAAATCCATAAATTTGTCTTGTTCTTTTTTCTAAAGGAAACTGGAAGTGGTGCTAAGTTGATGTCAAGTTAGAACCGCAACTCATTGAAACTCGGCCAAAACTTATCGGATTGGAAAATTATACATCTTGGAATTTTTCGGTAATTTTCCATGAAAACCATAAATTTGTCGTGTCCTTTTTTCTAAAGGAAACCGGATGTGGTGCTAAGTTGACGTCAAGTTAGCACCGTAACTCACTGGAACTCGGCCAAAACTTATCGGATTGGAATATTTTATATCTTGGAATTTGTCGTTCATTTGTCATGAAATGCATAAATTTGTCGTGTGCTTTTTTCTGAAGGAAACTGGATGTGGTGCTAAGTTTACGTCAAGCTAGCACCGCAACTCTCTGGAACTCGGCCAAAACTTATCGCATTGGAAAATTATACATCTTGGAAATTATCGTGAATTTGTCGTGAGAACCATAAATTTGTCGTGTCCTTTCTTCTAAAGGAAACTGGATGTGGTGCTCAGTTGACGTCAAGCTAGCACCGCCAGTCACTGGAACTCGGCCAAAACTTATCGGATTGGAAAATTTCACATCTTGCAATTTGTCGTGAAACAATAACTTTTTTTTGTATTGTTTTTTTGAATTGGATGAGGTGCTACTTTATTGTGAATATCAACAAATAATTTTTCAAAGCGTTGATAAGTCTTGGCGGGAAAGCGTTGTGCAGAGTAAATATATTGATTAGTATTGAGAAAACTATGGCAACTATGGTATCATAAATCGCCTATCTGCAGACAGAAATTCTCCTTCTTGGCTTGTTAGTTTTACCGGAGATTTTGGTTGAAGAAAAAATTTGAAGCTGTTTGCGATAATATGCAGGTGAAATTACATAGAAATAGAGGAGGTCCACTACATATATTTAAGAGCTTATTTTTTGTTTTTTTAACTATACTTGCTTTGTTAGAAGTTTATTCAGCTATAATTATTACAATCAAGTCTCCTTTTGTGAATTTACATACCTAGTTCCTAGCTTTGAAGAAACATTATATACCTGTAAGTTAAATTTTTTTTTCTGAAATGTCTTTCAAGCAAAGCGAAGAAACACGAGAAGAAAAACAAATTGGTTTTTCATAGTTATTAAGCTAGACAATACGATAAAATATTGAAACTAAATATTACAAGGAGTATAAAAGAATCGTTTTTTATAAGCATTAATCAACAAAATTCTCTACAAAATCTTAAAATCCTACACATGGTTCTTCCAGCTGGAATTTAATATTATTTAACGCATAACTATGCATAAGTTGGAAGGGCACAGTAAAGGCAAATCCAAACACCGCACATTCGGCACAGAGATATTCTAAGTTGTTAGTGATAACCGGACGGGATTTTCCAAGGATAATTTATATATTCTAGCAGGATTTTATTTTACCATGCCACGGATACATCCGTGCCCGCCTTGAAAATTAATAACATATAAAACAACAATAAGCAACAACATGTGTTTTGATTTACAAAATATTATAAACAAATGCAAAACTTATTCAAAATAATTATGGACCACCCTGCACAAAGAAATTAGAAATAAAGAGACTATTCCATTAAAATTTTCTTATTTTTGCATAGCATGTATACAACTTCATCCCACTTTCAATTTAAATAAGTTCTTTTGTAAATATTAGGTTTTGGGAGTGGGTTTGCTGAAAGAGAAGGTATAGTCACTTTATAGGACTAACCAACTCATTTTGCAGTTAAATTGAGCTTGTATGAAATAAGCTGTGGCCATGCAGAGGAAAACTCCATCCGTCGCAGGAAAAATGAAACAATGATTTGATTTTGAATTTAATTTTTCAATGCGATCTATAAAACGAATTTCATTTCTTATATATTAAGAGAATACTGAAGTGATTTTTTGTTGAATAAACGACCATATAGACTGACAAAATGTTGAAGAAGAAACGTGGAAGACCGTCGAAGTATGATTCGGGAGATCTTCTATATATAATTATAAAATATAAGTCAGCGATAATTGTGTTTGATACAGATAGTGAAAAGGAAACAATTGTAGTGGAAAAACATCCTGTAATGATTAACCTTACAGTTCAAGTTAATCAGGTGCAGGTTCCGCAATTCTCGTCCAGAGGCGTCTTTTCCTAGTGCTGCTGAAAATTTCCGGAAGCTAAGCCAATGGCCAGCTATGGTTACCGGAGTTTATAATTAGGCGTTCAAATATAACCTGAACTGCCGATCGAGGTGGAATGAATGAAACTACTTCTTTTCCGTCTCGAGAAAGAATGTCTTTTATTCTAGAAATGTATTGCTTTTATATAATTGACCCCATGAATGGAGGTATGGGAAAATTCTCAAATTGCTTATCTTACCTACATAATTCTTAAAGTTACCTAAATACAATTTTATTACTACATTCATGATGAAATTTATGAATTGCTTCAGTCAAAGCAATCATGCAATCGCAATGCAAATCGCTCGTAAGAATTGAGGACCCATATGTAATTACTATTTACTGTCACAGCATGTGTGACATCATGCAACGAAGAGAAGTGCTTTTTATTACTCAATATTGGTTTATTGATGCCGGCAAACGAAGGTGAAGGTCGGAATGAATTGCACATATTGTGTTTATGATTTTGCATGTTTTGGCGGAAGTATTACAGTGCTGCAATTTTAGATATTTTTCGCGGCTGTTAAAGTGAAGTAATTTTTATTGCTTCTCTTTGGGTTTTTCTGATTTTTACATGAGGGTTGTATGCATGTACAACATCCCTCCCTTTATAAGGAAAAAAAAAATTTGTTTTGAATGGAAATAATTTTTTTTTTTATTTGATTTGCGTCTGCATATTGTCTTGTCTTACTGTGATGTTTTTGGAATTTTTTATTCTTATTAACCTCTCTCTGACTTTAATATATATTTTTTTTGTTTAGGGTATGTATATTCTATTCTAATACTTATCTAGCCTATTGTTGTGGATTTCTTTAATTTCTCCGTTAATGTTAAGCTTACTATTTACATTATTCGCTTCTACGATTATGTGCGGTCCTTTGTATGGCGGCTCCGATTTTCTCTTATTCCCTACTCTTATCTTAACTTTATCTCCTACTTTAATATTTAATGGTTTAGTTTTCTTGTCATAACTTGTTTTTCTCTTATCTTTAGTTAATTCAAGTATGGCTTTTGCAAGTTTTTGCGTTTGCTGTATTCTGTATTTGACCTCTTTGGCGTAGTCATCCATGTTATATATTGGACCTATGTCTTGATTTCTTAAGTTGGGTAGTGTTGCAATTTTTCCGTAAACTAGTTCGAATGGTGTTAAATTGGTTTCAGAGTGTGGTATTATATTGTAAGAAAAAGTGAAATAGGGTAGCCATTCATCCCATTTGTCATTTTAAATGTAGATACTAGATATTCATTCAATACTCTATGGTTCCTTTCAATTGAACCCATGGTTTCATTATGAAATGGGGTTGATGTAACATGCTCTATATGAAAAATTTTGCATATTTCTCTGACTGTTCTTTGGTGTGTCTTACAATTTTGTTCAATTTGCATTCTTCGCAGTTGCTTACATATGCTTTTACCATTTTATTCAAGTTTTTCCAGCAGTATCGTTGTTTGATCTTGTTTATAGTGTTCTTTATTCCTGTGTGTCCACCAGTATGTGGTGTATCATGAAATTCTCTAATTATTTCCAATTGCTTTTCTTTATTGGTTATGTTTTCCGGAGGCTCATATAGAATTATTCTTATACAGTTGTTTCTTTCCTTTATTAATCTTTTTTGTAATTTATTAAATTCTTCTTTAAATACTCTTATGTTCACTTTCTCAAATATGCTATCTTTCATTGATAGAGCTAGCTTTTTTATTCTGTTGCTAATCATAGAGAGTGACAGTGTCTCCAAGATAAAACCTAATTTAAGGCATGGTTTATTGCTGTACGTACTCGATTGCAACTTCTTTCTTCTTTGTAAATATATTCTTTTTGTTATTATATTCTCTTTGTAGGATATCCTCTTCTAAATTTATAAATTTGAATTTTTTTATAGATCTTGTTTCTGAAATAGAAGCACACTGATGGATGAATAGTTGGCCTGACAATTCTTCCGTGCTTTTATTTTGATCACGTGATTCCATATTATTTATCATTTTTATTTTATTTGTCTTTCTCTCATCTATATTTTCTATTTCTCAATAATTCTGAGCTCAAGTTAATCCTAGAAAGCGCGTCTGCATTCGTATTTAGTGCTCCTTTTTTATACACTATTTCGAAATCATATTCAGATAATTCCATTCTAATTCGTGTCATTTTTGATGAAGGATTCTTATGTGTGAATAGACTAACGAGTGGACGATGGTCTGTAACCACTATGAATTTGCGACCGTATAAGTAGGGTCTGAAATGAGTTATAGCCCATTGGATTCCTAGTAATTCTTTAATTATGATGGGCTTGTTCAACTCGTGTTTATTTAAAGATCTACTCGCATATGAGATTGGTAGGTCTTTACCAATTTCTCCTTGTGATAATATTGCTCCTTGTGCTGAATTAGATGAATCTGGTGTGTTTTTCTTTGTAAGCTGATTGAGTGGTTTTGCAATTTCAGCAAGGTTTGCTATGAATCTTCTGTAGTAGTTACAGAATGCTGTAAATCTTCGTGCTTCATCGGCGCTTGTTGGCTTCGGGTAGTTTACTATGCTATCATATTTTGTTGGATCTGTTTTTATTCTTTCACTGGTTATAAGATGTCCTAAGTAAACTACTTCCGTTTGTAAGAAATTGCATTTCTGTGGATTAAGTTTCAAGTTGTATTCTCTTAAGCGATTGAATGTGTTTACTAGATTCTTATTGTGATGTTGCAGATTGCAGCCATAAGTGATTATGTCGTTAACATATAAGAATGCCTCTGCGTCTAGTCCTGCGAGTGCTATGGATAGCATGCGTTGAAAACTGTTGGTTGATATTTTTAAACCAAATGTTAGTCGCTTAAATTGAAAATGTCCTTTATTTGTTGAAAAGGCTGTGAGTGGTCGTGATTCTTCATCCAGTTTAATCTGATGAAAAGAGCTTGTGAGGTCCAAGGTCGAAAAGTATCTAGCTTTTCCTAGGTTGTCCAAAATGTCTTCTAATCTGGTTAGAGGAAATTTGTCATCCGTTATTTTTTTATTAAGTTGACGAAAGTCGACAACCATTCTCCATTTCTTCTCACCTTTATTATCCTTTTTTGGTACTACTAATATGGGAGAATTGTATGCACTTGTTGAATGTTCAATAATGTCTTCATCTAGTAGTTTGTCCACTTGTCTATTTATTTCTTCCAATTGTGTCTGCGGAAGTCGATAGTTTTTAATGTACACAGGAGAGTTATCATGCATCGATATATGTTGCTGGTAAAAATTATTTACCGTTAATTTGTCATTTGTTAGGTAGAAAATATCTGTGTAGTTCTCGCACAGTTGATGTAGCGCATTATTTGCTTTTTCATCTAAGTTTTGTACGTTTAACTCCTTTTTAGTTGCTCGAATCTCTCTTTATCTTCGATTTTATTCCTGACTGTCTTTTTAATGAATCTATAATTTTTTAAAGAAACAACCTCTAACTGTGGATTCTTTATGTGAATGTCTTTTTCTGTTACGTTTATTAATTTGATATGTTTTATACCCTTTGCTGGTATTATCGTATTTGCTACATGTAGCCCTTCTTTTATCTTATTACTAAGTACTATGCTATCTTCACTTAATTTTATGTTGATAGGTTGAATGCTTTGCGAATCTAGCAGGTATGGTGATGAATTCTTGCTCCTGAATCTGCGTTATAATTGGTAGATTTATATCATTTAGTTCTGTGCAAATTGTTAACACAAAAGTTTCATAATCTATTTTGCACTTATATTTTATTAAAAAGTCTTTCCCTAACGGTCCATTTGTCGCTATAGGGAAGTTTTCTACTACATGTACTTTATGTATTAATCTTTCACCTTCAGCGTAGAATCGCATTATAATCGTACCTAATGTTTCACTTTCACCATTCGTCACGCCTTTTATTCTACCAATTTCACTTCTATTTACATAACTAGAATCTATGGAGTTTATTCTAATAATCGAGATATCTGCACCGGTATCTATGAACCATGACGAGGCTAAAGCTTTAGTTGTTTTACTTTTCAATGACACATAGTTTGTTAGCTTGCCTACATCAATAAAGTGTATCTTTGTTAATTTGCTATTTGTTTTTGATATTCCTCGTCCCTCGATGGGTGTTCTCCGGGGACGGTTCCATAGTTTTCCGACTCTAAAAAATTGATCCGTCGTGGCTGCCTGTTCTGGTATCTGGTGCTTACTTGGTAATTATGGTGATTATGTTGTTTCTGAAATGGATTTCTGTTGTTTTGAAAATTATATCGTGTGTAATTGTTGTACCTAATTTTATTGTTAAAATGTGCTTTATTATAGTTGTTGAATCTGCTCTGTTGTGTGTTTTGTTATGGGTGATAGTTGTAGTTTCTGTCTGGTTGTTGGTTGAAGCTACTATTTCCATTGTAACTTGTTGAGTGTAATGGTCCAGATTTACGAGCTTGCATTTTCAACTGGTATATCTTGCTTTCATCTAATTTAATTTGCTCTGAATCGATCTCTTGTGCAAGATCAATGGCATCAACATACGTTGTAGTTCTGCGGGCAAATACTGTATGTTTGATCGCATTTCGTAGTCCTGATTTGAAGAAATTCAAGGCGATTTTATCATTCATTTTAGTTATGATTGTCTTATTTTGTTCACCTTGTTCATTTATTTGAATGCTGTTCAATTCTGAGATTAAAGAATCTACCTCACAGGTATAATTCTATCTCCTTGTCGAATTTTGGATAAATCATTCTGAATTTTTAGAGCGTTTTTGTGTGGTTTAAACTTCTTGAAAGATTTTAGATCTGTAGAATCTGTTTCATTTATAAGCCTATTTCTTACTTTTTCTGATATTCTTGTTTTTATAAGGAATTTTATTAGTTTTGATTTGTCTTCTTGCGATTTCAGTTCGTCATGGAGGCTGAATACCTCCAGGTTAATGAAATTATTTAGCTGTTGATGATCTCCATCAAATACTGGCACAATTTTAGTTATACTGGCTATATCGAAAGATGCCATGGTGTCGTAGTTATTACTGCTTTCTAAGGTACTGGAAGTCTCGTCTGAGCTATTTGTGGATTCTTCTTCCTCTTGTAGCGATTTCTCTAGTAACTCCTTTATTTTATAGGTTTTTTTATGATTTTGTTTAACCCCTCATATATGATTTTATATTTTTCAACTAATTTGATGCAAATTTGCTTTTCTTCACTCTGTAGCTGATTGTATACCTCTGTAAATTTTTCTTTCAGTTGTAATATTTTTGTATTTGTATTGACGGTTGCTATGCAATATTTTACTCATCAATCTCGGTCTTCGTGGTAACGATTTTTATTGTTTCTCAATTGTATGTTCAAACTCAAGTCTAGGCTTAATTTGCCGCTTTATAGTCTTTAAGCTTTAAAGGTAAGCAAGGCAAGGCTATATGCCGCTTTATTGCCTTTGCTTAGGTCGGTTGATCAGGCTGAAGATTGCCGCTTTATGATCAATAGGCTTTTAAGCCGAATTGTGAGAAATGAATATACTCCAATGCAGTGATAATCAAGTCTGAGTTCTTTATTCTTTTCTTCGTCTTTTATATAATTGGTTTACATAGGTTCTTATGGAAAATCATTCCATAAGCAAGAAATGGAAATTTCAGAAATGAATTGTCCAATAAGCAAATTCATTGCATTCTTACTTATTGAATGACCTTTTACAATAATAATTCACATCAATTGTTACGACACACATTTTTGTCACCTACTTGACTTACTTGTAAATGGTATCAAATTGCTGATTCTTAAGATTGTAACTTCTTTTGATAAACTGGAAGTAAATTGTATTTCTGTTAAGTTTTGTTTTGCAATATGAGATGTACTTGTTTACTAGCATGATATGGCGCTTGCACAATAATGTATGTGCGTACAATGATGTGCTCATATCATGCCATTAAGCATTGTGCATTATTATTATTCATGCTATGTATGTATGTTTGTATACACGTGCATATAATGTTACAAGGTGATTAATTATCTTTTATTAGCGAGATGCGCTTTTCTTTTTGCATGATTATTTTTAGATATTATTATTACATGTATTACATGTGTATACTACACCTCTACCCCTAATAGGAAAAAAATAAATTTGACTTATAGGATGATTTTTTTTTTTTTTGGTGTACCTAACCAATTACTTATCTTATTTATTTACGTATTTTCATTATGCTACATATTCTACCATATCCTATGCATTTTGTACAGGTATTACTAACTTCTAAATGCTATCTATTATGTACAGTGTTTATATTTAAGTTAGGATTTTACATTTATGTATATTGGCTATTATGTCTATATATGTAGTTAAGTTAGGATTTTACATTTGTGTACATTAGTTATCATCTACATTATGTCTGCATAATTTCAGTCTATTATTGTATATGTTTTTAAGGTTATTTCTGATTTTTATTGTGGAATTTACTCCGTTTTGGTCTACTATTTTAAATGGACCTTCGTATGGACTTTCTGATTTTTTTCTAGTTCCTTTTCTTAAGTAAACATAATCATTTACTTTGAAATTTGAGGGTTCTACATTTCTCTTCTGTTGAGACTTTCTTTTTATATTTGATACGTTCAGTGATTCTTTTGCTCTATCATGAGCTCTTTGTAATCTGTGTTTTAATTCATTAGCATAATTATCTATGTCATAGATCATTTGTTCATTATTTATTGTTTCTGCTGGTAAGGTTGTTATTTTTCCATAGACCAATTCAAATGGTGTGTAGTTTGTATGTGTGTGCGGTGTGGTATTATAGTAAAATACATAGTATGGTATCCACATATCCCAATTATCATTCTCTTTGAAAGACAAGAGATATTCATTTAATACTCTGTGGTTTCTTTCTAGAGATCCAAGTGTTTCATGATGATAAGGTGTTGAAGTTATGTGGTTCATATTAAATATTTTGCATATACTCTTAAATAATTCATTACAAAATTCTGTACCTTTATCAGTTTTAATCGTTTTGAAGCATCCGTACTTTAGTATGAATTTTTCTACTAGTGCTCGTGCTACTATTTCTGCTTCTTTGGTTTCAATTGGAATCGCTTCAACGAATTTTGTGAGTTCACACTGAACTGTTAATATGTATCTGTAACCATTGGATATTCGTAATGGTCCTACTGTATCTATTGAAATAGTCTCGAAACTACTGTTTGGCGTATTTGTGATTATAAATGGTTCTTTGGTATGTTTTATTATTTTATTTCGTGCGCAAGTTTCACAGTTCTTCACATATTCTTTTATTGTTTTTCTCATATTTTTCCAAATGAATTTTTGTTTTATCTTTGCATCTTTTTATTCCAGCATGTCCTCCATACGGTGAGGAATGGTGTTCTTCAATAATCTCTTTTATTTCTTTCGGATCCGTTAATCTTTTTGGACAGGTATATAATAATAATCTTAGTGGTATTGCCATATTATTTGAAATATTTTTATACTGCAGTTCATTGAACTTTTTCTTAGATTAATATTTAAATATTCTATCATCATTAGACATTGCTAGCTCATATATTTTATTCTTCTTCATCTTGAGTAACAGTTTCTCCAGGACTACATCTAAATTTGTCCCTAGATTATCGCTGCACTGTATCGATACTTCATCTTCTTTTATTATTATTTTTGGCAATTTGTTTGAGCGCATATTTTCATTACTTTCATTTATATGAAATTTAATTTTTTTTACATTTGTAACATCTGAGATAGACGTACAATCCCATGCATAAAGTTGGGCAAACCTATCATTGGATATCTCTGTATTCTCTTCAGGGTTAATTTTTTTTGCTTTCTTTAGCATTCCTCTCGTGATTACATTTATATTTTTTGGGATCATTTCTTTTAAAAGGTTTGAATTTAATTTTATTCGAGATAGAGCATCTGCATTTGTATTCATTCTACCTTGTTTATATATGATGTCAAAGTCGTAATCCATTAGATCAAGTCGGATTCTGGTTAATTTGGATGATGGATTCTTGTGAGTGAATAAGCTAACCAAAGGTCTGTGATCAGTTACTACCATAAATTTTCTACCGTGTAAGTATGGTCTGAAATAATTTATTCTTTTTCAATTATTGCTTTATTTACTTCATGTTTGTTGAGAGTTCGGCTCTCATAGCAAATTGGTCTATCTTCACCAATTGTTCCTTGAGAAAGAACCGCGCCTAAGGCTTGATTTGAGGCGTCAGTGGTTAAGATGAATGGTTGTTCCAAATCAGGATATTTGAGAATTGGTGGATTGATTAATTTGTTTTTAAGATTTTCGAATGAGTTGTTACATTCTTCTGACCACTCAAAAAGTTTGTTCTTTTTAAGAAGGGAATTCAGAGGTTTTGCTATGTTTGCGAAATTTGGTATAAAGCGTCTATAATTGCAAAATGCGATGAATCTTCTGACTTCGTCAGCATTTTTAGGAATAGGGTAATTTTGAATAGTGTGATGCTTATTAGGATCAGTTTTTATACCTTTTGCTGTTATTTGATGACCGAGGTATATTACTTCTCTTTTTAGAAAATTGCATTCACTGGGATTAAGTTTTAGATTATATTTTTGAAGTCTTTGAAAATTTTTTTCGAGATTTTTGTTATGATGTTGAAGACTACATCCAAAAACAATAATGTCATCAACATATATAAAAGCATTAGATTCTAGACCACTGAGTGCTATAGATAACATTCTTTGGAAGCTGTTTGTTGAAATCTTCAAGCCGAATGGCAAACGTTTAAAGTGAAAGTGTCCTCGATTTGTCGAGAATGCTGTTAAATGTCTTGAATTTTGATTGATTTCAATTTGGTGAAATGAACTTGTCATGTCTAGAGTTGAGAAATATTTCGCTCGACCTAGGTCGTCTAAGACATTTTCAAGTCTAGTTAATGGGAATTTATCATCAACAATTTTTTTGTTGAGCTGTCTAAAATCGACTACAAGTCTCCATTTTTTGGTATCATCCGTACTTTTTTTTGGTACTATCAATAAAGGTGAATTATATGGACTAGTTGACTTTTCTATTATATTATCCTTAAGCATATCTTGAACTTGATCATTTATTTCTTGTAACTGTGAATGCGGTAAACGGTAATTTCTGACATAAACCGAACTATTTTCAATGCAAGCTATATCTTATTTGTAAAAGTTATTTGCTGTTAATTTTTCATTAGGCAAATGAAATATACCTTGGTATTTTTCACACAAGTGTAGTATTGAATTTTTAGCTTCTGTATCTAGACCTTCTATTTTTAATTCGTTTTTAATTTTGCAAATCTGTTGCTAGAATCTTTAAATGTTGTATTAAGCGGATTTAATACATAGTAGTTTTTTAATGGTTGAATTTCAGGCGTGAAATTTTCTAAACTAACTTTCAAATCTGTCGTATTTAAGATCTTTATGTGGGCGATGCCTTGAGCTGGGACTATTGTATTGGCAATGAATACTCCTTTGCAAATTTCTTGGTTATATATTACACTGTCTTCCTTGATGTTCAGATGTACTGCCTTTATTACTTCGCATCTTGGTGGAATAGTGATATAGTTGTTAAAATAGCTTCTTATCGGTATTACTATTTCTTCATTCTGCGTATGTATGGCGAGTGTAAATGTCTCATAACCAATTTTGCATACGTATTTCATTAAAAAATCTCTGCCAATTATACCATGAGTCAATAATGGTAATTTATTGTCTACCATGTGAAATTTGTGACTCAGATTAAAGTTTTCATACATTAGTTTCATGACTGTTGTTCCAAAAGATAATGTTTCAATGTTTGTTATGCCTGTAATTTTGCACGTTTCATCTTCATCTAAATAATAATCATTTAAATTATTTAATTTGCAGATAGATATGTCTGCACCTGTATCAATTAGAAAATTAATTTTTTTACCAGTCAATTTGTCTTTTAATGTTACAAAATTTGTTATATTATTGTTTAGTTGAAGAATTCGCGTATTTATATGTTTTTTTATTCTGATGCAATACCTGGGCTGCTGTTGTTTGCTGTGTCTTGGATAAAATTTACTGTACGTTGCCTATTGTGTTGTGAGTGGTTTATATTGTTGTTGTTTGAGCGTGTATAGTTACTGTGTTTTTGAAAATTTTTATTGGTGTTAAAATTTGAATTATTTCTTTGTGTATTATGGTTTCTGTTATTTGAAAATTTTCTTTGTGTTTGTTCACTGTTACTTTCATTGTATCTATTCTGTGTAAAATTGTTATAGTTACTATTGTTTGGAAATGATCTATAATTTCTATTAAAGAATCTTTGCTTGCTTTGAAATTGTTTATTATATGAATATATCTGTGGTTCTAGAGGCTTCTCAATTTGTGAAGCTAGTGCAGCTGCTTCAGAGAATTTCGTGCATTGCGCTGCAAAAATTGTTGGTTTGAGATTTTCATTTAAACCATTTTGAAAAATATTAAGGGCCAGTTTATCATTTAATTTGGTTACCGTTTCTCTATTAACTTCACCCACTTCTTGAATTTGTAGGTTATTCAAGTCATTTATTAGATTTAACACTTTGTCCGTAAATACTTTGATTCCTGAGTTTCTTTGCTTTAGTTCTGCGAGTTGTGAATAAATTTTTTGTGGTGTGTTACCTGATTTAAAACTTGCTTTCAGTGTTGTCCTTACCTCTTTCACTGATATTGGTGTTGCCGCTGTGACCATTCTATTCTTTGCTTTGTGGGACATTCTTGCGTTCCAAACGAAATTTATTAACTCTTTCTTGGAGTCATATTTTAATGTTTTATCATATAATTCTATGATTGTTAGGAAATTATCTAATTCCTTGTATTCTCCAGCAAATTCTGGGATTATTTTTAATGCTGTCACTATATCAAGTGCAGCCATTTTTATTCTATTGTTGTCTTCTGTAGGTTCGCAACTTCTGAATCGTAGTCTAATCTTGTCTCGTTGTAGCTCTCCTCAATTTTCAAATTTATATAATGTTTTGCTTTCAGGTATATACCATTGAATCTTTGTATTGAAGTCTCTAAATTTTTACTCGAATATTGTACTTTTAATCAATTTGCTATAGATTCGAATTCCTTATGAATTTTCTTTAATCTAGTAGACTTGTTTAGGAGATTTTGAGCCGAAAATTTTCTTTGGGGGTTTTTAGTGAAAGTTTGGTGTAGTTTTTCTACTTTCTTGATTAATTTCTCACAATCTTCCATCAAAATTTAAAATTCATCGTAAGACATGGTTTATATTTTCTTTATATATTCATAATTTTTTTTTTTTTTTTTTGTATTTATATATTTTTACTCTACCCTTTAAATAATGTTAAGTAGATATCATAATTTATTAATCAAATCCTCTATAAAAAAAATCTATTTAAAATATAATTGCATTGAATATTCGTTTAAGTTATACAACGTATTCGTAAGTACTTTGAACAATTAATAATTATAACAAAATTTTTTTAAACTTTTACTCTTTTGGCTGCTGCAGTTGTTTAACCTTCTTTCGGAGATTCCTTTGCTCGTTCTTCAGCTGTTTAGCTTTCTGTAGTAATTCCTTCTTCAATTTCTTGTCCGTTGTTATAGGAATGATGCGATGAATTTCGCCTAACTGCTGCCTTAGTTTAACTGCTTTCCCTCCCCTTGACCTCTTCGTCGGCTTGCTCTGCAACGTGTTTAATAAAATTGGCTGCGGACCTGCTTGCGGGTTGGCTTGTATTTCCTTATGTAGAGCAGATGCCTTCCGCCTATACTCCTCCAGTGTAATCTTTTTGTATTTGGCCGTATTTGTACGCTCATATGTCACGGTCGCCATGTAATATTCTTGTATTTGTATTGACGGTTGCTATGCAATATTTTACTCATCAATCTCGGTCTTCGTGGTAACGATTTTTATTGTTTCTCAATTGTATGTTCAAGCGGTTGATCGGGCTGAAGAATGCCGCTTTATGATCAATAGGCTTTTAAGCCGAATTGTGAGAAATGAATATACTCCAATGCAGTGATAATCAAGTCTGAGTTCTTTATTCTTTTCTTCGTCTTTTATATAATTGGTTTACATAGGTTCTTATGGAAAATCATTCCATAAGCAAGAAATGGCAATTTCAGAAATGAATTGTCCAATAAGCAAATTCATTGCATTCTTACTTATTGAATGACCTTTTACAATAATAATTCACATCAATTGTTACGACACACATTTTTGTTACCTACTTGACTTACTTGTAAATGGTATCAAATTGCTGATTCTTAAGATTGTAATTTCTTTTGATAAATTGGAAGCAAATTGTATTTCTGTTAATTTTTGTTTTGCAATATGAGATATACTTGTTTACTAGCATGATATGGCGCTTGCACAATAATGTATGTGCGTACAATGATGTGCTCATATCATGCCATTAAGCATTGTGCATTATTATTATTCATGCTATGTATGTATGTTTGTATACACGTGCATATAATGTTACAAGGTGATTAATTATCTTTTATTAGCGAGATGCGCTTTTCCTTTTGCATGATTATTTTTAGATATTATTATTACATGTATTACATGTGTATACTACACAGTTCATTTATTTCTTTGCTATTTGCTAGTATATATACCGGTGTATAAATTCTGTTCTTGTTTCTTTTAAAATTTTCAAGTATTTTTTCTGACTTTGCACTTATAGTTTTGAGGTTCTGCATTATTATTCATCAAAGCCATTCTTGTTTTTGTTTCTCTTTTATTTAAAACATTTTTGTTTTTTTACATACTGTACAATTATTATACTTTTATTACTAACTTACAAGCTTCTTTTCTTATCTTATCTAAATATTTATTTCTAACTTGCATATATATTATTATAGCTAGAACTATCGCTATGATGACTCCCAACAGTATTTTTATGTCCGTAGCGTGGTCTATATAGATTTCAGCAGTTAGAAAAGAGTTTCCTGATGATGATGCTGCTGCGTTGGTGGCTTTTTTTATTTTAGACTCCTTTCCTCCCATTATTTTACATGAAATTCTGCTTCAGCCCGGGGCATGTTTTGTCCAGGAATGAGTTTTTTCCTTTCTTGGTAATCGCCAGAGTTGTCAGTCTGTGTAGCTCTGTAATTTCCCTCCGATGCTTTACTAATTTTCCGGCCCTCTTCTTCTTTTTCTTCTTAGGAGGCTGGGACGCTTCTTCTTTATGGTGTTTAGTCTGCTGTTGTGAATTTGAAATCCTCTTGCGGTACTATTCTAATGATATCGGCCAGCTTTTGGATCCTCTTTTAGTGCTTCCTGTAGTCCAGTAGGCAGTCTTCTTGACGTGAAATTGTCACTCATCTGTTGCGGGTTTTAATTAGCTAGAGGCAGGGTCGCTATGTAATGATTAACCTTACAATTCAAGTTAATCAGATGCAGGTTCCGCAATTCTCGTCCAGAGGCGCCTTCTCCTAGTGCAGCTGAAAATTTCCGGAAGCTAAGCCAATGTCCAGCTATGGTTACCGGAGTTTATAATTAGGCGTTCAAGTATAACCTGAACTGCCGACTTTGAGATCGAGGTGGAATGAATGAAACTACTTCTTTTCCGTCTCGAGAAAAAATGTCTTTTATTCTAGAAATGTATTGCTTTTATATAATTGACCCCATGAATGAGATATGGGAAAACTCTCAACTTGCTTAACTTACCTACATAATTCTTAAAGTTACTTAAATACAATTTTATTACTACATTCATGATGAAATTTATGACTGCTTCAGTCAAAGCAATCATGCAATCGCAATGCAAATCGCTCGTAAGAATTGATGACCCATATGTAATTACTATTTACTGTCACAGCATGTGTGACATCATGCAACGAAGGGAAGTGTTTTTTTATTACTCAATATTGGTTTATTGATGCCGGCAAAAGAAGGTAAAGGTCGGAATGAATTGCACATATTGCGTTTATGATTTTGCATGTTTTGGCGGAAGTATTACGGTGCTGCAATTTTAGATATTTTTCGCGGCTGTTAAAGTGAAGTAATTTTTATTGCTTCTCTTTGGGTTTTTCTGATTTTTACATGAGGGTTGTATGCGTGTACTACAATCCTATATGGACTACGATTTCGAATGAAATAAGTTTTGTTCAAGAAAGAATTTTTTGGGAATGAAATAAGGAATACTCTTAAACCCGGTTCAATTTATTCAATGATAGTTAATTACAGAAACCACATTAAACGTGAATTGTTAGGAAAGGAGTTCAAATCGGTTTCAATTGATAATACGTTGGAAGATTCGTTAGATACTAGTTTACCAGAAAATTGCCTAGTGATTTTAACCTTCACAAAAACAGAATTTAACGAAGCATAAATATACGGATAATAAAGGAAAATCTCGATTTCGAACGGTGAATATTTTAAAACCAGAAAAGTGGGCAGAACTAATGGCAATGAAACTTTATGATGAGCACCGTCTAATGCGCGGTTATCATTTAAAAAAAAACTGTAAACAGGGACAAAGAAAGCGGTGGCTTCAAAGGTGAGTTAGTTTTCATTTTCAATGTACAATAAGAGGTATGAACTCAGGGTGTCCCAAAATTCAAAAGTATTATAATGTTAGGATGTTCACTCAAAATCGTAGCTTATGTAATTGTGATATTCTGTTCAAAAATTTCGCAATTTTCTAGATCTCACTCCAGAAATGTGTTCTTTTCTACTATCTCCGACTTTCAAAGAAAGCGTTTTTCTTTTTATACATGATGTACATGATGTTTTCATAGCACTAGTAAAGTAAATTTCATAAATGGACCAGATCGAGTAACTTTTTCTTGGTGTTACCATACAAAAATATTGGTTACATATTATGTGTAGATGATCAGCCCTAGACATTTTTCTTGTACTGAAAAGTTCTTCAGAATATGAAGTCCTATGAAATTTGTTATAATCAGTTTTGCTATCCTACCAGCCGTTCTAGAAATATATGCGAAAGACCACTTCAAAGATCAAACTTGCGCAAATGGGTGACCATACGAAATTACAAACGAGCATTCAACTAGGGTATCATAAGAATTGGTCTTGGACCAGTTCCAGCTTTTTATTTATTTATTCCTTCATAAAAATTTCAAAATTAGTATCATGAATAGTTTTTTTTTTCATCAATACTACTATGTATATAATATAAATTTTCAAACCGAAGACCTTTATTTTCAGACTTCAGTTGAGTTTGTTTACTAAGAGGAGTGGCGCCTCAATATACTTTTCAGCGGAATGTAGTCTACATTCGATAACCTTTTCCATGAATATACCCTTGTGCTCCAATGTAGTGGTACAACTACTCTTAAAATCCCAATTTATTCAGAAAGATTTTTCATTATGTATATGGTACAGGGTGTTTATTATTACTATGAATTAATTTCATAGGATTTCATAGGTTTCGGTGAGAAGAACTATAAATTGAATGGGAAGGGGAGGTTTAGAGATTTTGGGTGCTTTTTCTCCTCTCACCGGCCGTAACTATGTTGTTATACACTCTATGAAGACGAATTTCTCTCAACTGATGACAAGCCATTCAAGCTTTCGAGTAAATGTCCATTATATCCACCCCTCTCCCGTCAACTCCCTAAAGAAAAAAATCATTGGTAAGATATTCTTAATTTTTTTAAATTTGTGTAATAATTATTACATTTTCTTGCAAGATTAGGAAAGTTCGGGAAGCTCATTTGATCCTGTCTAAATGCAGCTATTTTTAAGAAAATCCTGTTTTTCTACCTGTGCCTCATCATTGTCTGGTATTCACAATAGAAATTTGCAAGAACTACTTCCGGTAATTGTAAGGTAGAAAAAAAAGCTGATGATTTGGACCGGGTAATAACCTACCCGGGTATTCCAGACATCATGTAAGATACGATACCCGGGTACGAACGTATAACTGGGTAGTTATACCCGGATACTACCCGAATAGAGGTACCGGAGTATAAGTACCCAGTTATAAGCGGGCACTACCTGATCAGAGGTACATATACCCGGGTAATACCAGAATCAAGTAGTTACCGGTGTTACAATTAGTTTAATGTTAGTTTCAGTTTAATTTCTTCTTAATTTGTTACTTCTCACATATTTACGTACGTGGGTCATTGCAAATTATTTTATTTGATACTTGTCATATATTTACGCCCGTAGTTCATTGCAAATGTGGAAGCCAGTTAAATTGCACTATTTTACCTAGTACAGAACATGACATATTAATGAAAATCCAATGTTCTATGAAAAAAGGAGTTAAAACCTGTGGTAAGAGACAATTGCGAGGAGAAATACGAGTGCGCGTTTTGGAGCAATTGGGACACCAATCAGCTGAATCGTATAGGAATGAGCAAGCGAGAAAGAATATGAAAGAAGGCGACAAAGTTCAGTCACCACATTTATATAGCGGGAGTGTATTGAGGAATGCAAAAAGTGAAAGGGCCAAAAAAGGCTATTTAGACCCGGATCCTATCATGGCTATAGGAAAAATGAAAAGGGAAGGTGGAATCGGAAAAAATATAATTCGAAGTATTGGATTCGATCCCTTCGGTGTTCATATTTGTTCCAGTCATCAACTGCGTTTTTATAACAATTCGATAAAATCAAAAGCATCAAAGCTATGTATCGATTCCTCAGAAGAAAAATAAAATATATTCTAGCTGTGATCGCGGACAATGCACAGCAGATACTTTGATTTCAGAATCCCACAACACAGTAACAATTACATCATGGCTTCTGGAGTGGATACAATTAGGAACTTCTTTTCCAAAAGAAGTGGTAATTACTATGTTATATATTATTTGTTTCATATTTGAAGCATTTCAAAACCCGCCAAGTCCCAAGAATAAAAATATGTTTTTTTAATAATGGGAGGTTGCTTTCATATCTTATTTAATGAGTAAATCGAAAGCTAACGCTTAAATTTTATTCTTTCTAAGGATTCAAACTACTACTACAATAAAACAATACCGAAACTTTTTTAGATAAAGACGTTTTTTCGCGATTTTATTAAAAGGCTATAAAGTTGGCGGGTTTTGAAACTATATGCCTCATTTATAGATATTCTATAAAATTCATTTTATTTGTATTTATTAAAAAGCTTTATTCACCACAGGTTTGTGATTCGTCACTTTCTGTGCTAAATTCTTGTTGGTTGGCGTTTACCGGTTATTATTCGGTTGAACAGTGTGCTAATGCTTGCTTGGAAATTAATATGCCTCGAACTTACATACGAATCGATGTAGCTCATTTTATAAAAAATTGGGTTGATTTTTTCAAGACAACACGTCTTTCCGGGAAGAGATTTTATTTACATGCAATGGGCCAATTGATACAAACGATCGAGAAATCTGCAGCCAAAGAGTTGGTGAAGGCTCTGTTCATAATCTCTCTTAGAGAAACCGCTTGTGATTATGCTCCGACTCTAAAACAATGGCAAGTATATATACAAGGACTTATAAGTAAATCAAGCGAATTAGAAGAAATTGTTGACGCAACTTTATCAATGACTAGAAGAATGGAAAATGCGATGAATCCAGTGATATTGATCCCAATTTAAATAAAGATGTGATTCCCATAATAGAGGAAAATCTACTAAGGATGGATGGTGTGGAAAAAAGTAGTTCATGGTTTGATTGGGGAAAGCGAATTCGCGAAGACGTTGAAGAAATTATTGCAAAAGAGATTGGCGATGACTTGAATCCTCGTCAACACACAGCGTTTGCAAATCATCTTTCAGAAAAATTAAAGGCTATTCCAATGTGGTCTGCTGTATGCAGAATTAAATTTGGATATGGTAGTTTTATTGCAAGTAGTGCTCCAGTGATGGAGAGTTCAATATTATTAAGAATTTCGTGCTGCCTGGAAAAGTCAAACGAGCGGATGTAGTTGTCGAAAAATTGATAAAGCAATATGATGGAAAATTAAAAATACCCGATAGTGAATTTATCTTAAAATACAGCGAGGATTCTACCTTTCAAGAAAAAATTGAATATAAGCAGAACAAGGATGGGAAATCCTTCACAAGAAAAAGAAATCAACATGTTTTAATCAGTTCGGACAGCGATAATTCTCTCGAACCAAATACCGATTTTCAACAGACAAAGTATGCAATTTAACATCAAAAAAACTTGTCGACATTGAAAATGAAATCGAAAGTGAAAAAGAAAATTTCCGTCCCAAGCCAGAAGAAACTAGGACAATTTTCCCTCAAAACATAAAACGAAAACCGCTACAAGTTTCATCATTGTTAAATGAAATGTGTGCAGCCTCTGCAAATAGCGATTTTCCAACTGATGCACGCAATTGTATTTTTTGTAACAAATCTGTCCACGTTTTCTCGCAGTGTTCCAAAAGTATTATAGGAGAAGTGGAAGGATATGGAGTGAAAAGAATGTATATAGATTGTTTTAATACAAAGCACAAGAGAGACAGATTAGTTTGACACGAGAATTGGAGAATTTGGGCCAACAAAGGAAAGGAAAAAAGGCAATCGAGGTATTTAAATAGAGCTAATCATAATTTTTACGATTCTATTGCGTTTACAGCATCAAAACTTCCTATTTTAAAAAATGGGAGTATGCATTATTTAAAGTAAGTTACAATTAACAATGCTGATTTATCATTTGTCAATACATGTGCATTTGATAGCATATTTCAAATAGTTTTGGGCGCGTATCATGATTAATATCCAAATCAAGTTTTAATCTATTCTTTGCAGAAAGACAATTTATACATTGTAAAAGATTTTGTTTACAGTCTATTTCATCATGTCCTCTTCTGAACATTTAGTGCACACTTTATTGTTTCTACAATCTTTCGCATCATGATAGTAACCCCAACATTTAAAACATCTCTTCACATTCAAGAAATCATAAACAATGCATCTATCACAACCAAAATTTAATTTTCCTTCTCTTATAATTTTATCAAAAATTTATTTATTTACTTCCAATATAGCATTGTAAATGTTGCATTTTTTTCGAGATTCAACTATTTTTATGAATCTTATGCCTTCTGGTAAGTCATTTTGAATCTTTAACATTAACATTAGCTCCGATTCACTTAACTTTTCGTTCATTCCGCACATAATTACTTTGGGGTTTTTTAATATTGCCGGCTGAACAGTATACTTATCTCCCATCTTCGATTTTAATTCAATTTCAATCTTTTCAGATGATTCTAGACTATCACACTTAATTTCATCTACCACATTTTGCTTATGTTTAACACTATTAATTTTTAATGACATTACTTTTGGATCAACTGAATTCCTTATTTTCTCTGGAGTAAATTTACGTCTTGTTTATTTTTTGGTTTCACAATCACTGGCGGACTTTTTTTCAACACACTCGCAAATGATTCCTTTTCATTTTTTTTTTTCAGTTTGATTTTTTTAATTTCACTGATTATCTTATTTTCTCGCTCACTCAGGTTTTGAACATATTTTAAAACTTTTTTGATTTCATTTTCTTATCTGGCAAGGCTTTCCTTGTTTTCAATAATGACATTTAGTACATTTTTCATATTTTCCGCCACAGATTTCATGTTACCTTGACATTCCTTGCACACACCTATTAGAATTACCTTTGTGTTTATTAAATTCATGCCATATTCCGTAACACCACAGCATTTGGTATGAAATGATCTCGAGCAGAAACCGTTGCACTGTATTTTTAAATCATTTCGATTATAAGTTTTGTCACAATTTGCACATCTCAAACTCATTATGATAATTCTCAAATCATCTCAGTAAAAAAGAAAAGAAAAAAAAAACACTTCAGTTAATTTCAATTTCAAAACGCCGCTATGCACCGTACCATCCATTTTTTGCACAGTTTAAATTCGAAATTTGAATGTGATGATCAATACGCTCCATACACTTCACTAATATAATATACACGGTATTTTCATAAGAAACAAGTTAAAATATTTTTCGTTATTTAACTTCCGAATTCATGCATAAAAAATTTGAATTAATTTTCCGATCAGTCTATATACGTCTATTCCAAGAGATAGTCCACTCAATCAATAATTCTTACTCACTTGTTATGCCTGAAACTACTAACGGCAATCCAAAACAAATAAAAATTACAAAATAATGATCCAAAATAAAAAATAAAAATCCAGTGAAACAATACTCCAAGGAAAAAATCCAAGTGAAAATGACTGGTTATTGGTGTTTTTAAATCTGAAATAATGAGAAATTGAATTAATTTATTGCAAGTGAAATTTTACATTAAAAATGCTACTATGAATGTGGTAAATAGTCAGCCTTTGCTTTAATCAAGTTGCGTACACGTAGCAGCTTGGTGCAGTGATTGTTTTTCGTAACGTAGTAGTCTAGATTGCAACTTAGTGTTCACGAAAAGTTTAGCTTGCAGTTTATTGTAGCAATTTGGTGTGCGCACAGGTAGATATTTAGCTTGGAATATCTACTTTGGTAGTCAGTTCTCTGGATGTTGATTTAAATATTTTGCAACAGATGGTGTGTAGAGGAGCACTTTGGAAATAATACGAAAATGTGGTTTGAGGTTATCACTCTTATTCAGTGATTTTAGTTACCTTTTGGATGACGTATTACGAACAATATTCCTAATACGTTAAATATACTAGCAGTTAACACCTCTATTCTTTTTAGGCTATGCGCTAAGAGTAAAATTCTTAATACGTGAATAATATAGTGTAGATAATACTGTCAGTATACACTAGTGTACATTCATCTAGTTTGGATTTCAAGACCTCACAAGGCCTCAGGGCTGCCGATCTGTCTTGAATTATGACTCAGAACACAATGATCCGTCTGAGTAAAAATTCTGTATTTATACACTAGCAAATTTGATGCATATTTCCTAAGCAATATACGAAAGTAGACTAGGCACACTGCTCTTAGTAATACTAGACACAATACTTCTAATATTTTTGAGTTTTTAAGTATTACAGCTAATGCTTATAGAACAATATACTAGGTCGAGAATTCTCCTAGGTGTCGATAATTTACAGATTTCAATAGGCCTTAGAACTGCCGCTCTGTCTCGAATGATGGCTCGGAACGCAATGATTTCCTTGTATTTCCAGCACTCAATTTATACTGTGGAAATCCACAGGGTAGATAGAACTTTAGAAAAAAGTTGAAAATGGTTCCGTGGTGCTTGGCGCTCTGTATGTAAAGAGCGGTGGCACGCCATCATGACTGATGATGATAACAAGTGTAATGGTGCAGCTATTTTGGTGATGGAAAATTTTATGGTAAGTGCTTTTATCCAATGATTGCTTATAATTTTGTTGTTTAATGTCGTTTTATTTTTATTTTCATTTGTGTAGGTAGATTGAAGTATATTCTCAGATCATAAGTGATTTGAGAATATGTTTGTTTTTATGTTTTTCTAATTTGTGATTTCATATTTGCTTTTTGGTTGCCCTTCAGTATGACTCAACAACTTCCTTAACATTCTACGTTATTTCATAATAACTGGGTAAAGTTAATACCTATAAAACCATCGCCTCCCCCCCCCCCCCCCCCCACCCATAAATATTATTCGATTTGAAAATTGCTAATTTTTCAGTAATTTTTCTAAATTTTTATAATAATTTCCCCTCCCGATTTTTTTGAAAAAATTCATTTTCGCTGGCCAGAATTTCCTTCTTTAAAATCCAGTTCGAACCTTTTTTCCTCTAATTATTGATTAATCAAATTTTTTACTTATTTATGTTTTTTTATGCTTGCTTATCAAGAGTTCATATATACAAAATTTCAAGTACATCGGATGTCATTTACCCATTTAAAAAAAAAATTAAATTATGAAATTTTTATATGCAAATTTTCTGCCATCTACCGACGACATTTCTAAGCGCACGTTGATGAGACTTACACAATTGACAATCCACATATCTTTTCAATCGTATGCACTTTATTCGAATAAATTTGGCGTTTTCGTTCCAACTTTACAGACATTTAACTGCGGCAACTTCCGCCGAAATTGGTAACATTAAGCAGATTGCAAAGGATAGTCCACAAAAAAATCTTGTAAAATCACGATTTTCATTTGCTTCTGTACTACGCCATGTTGGTACATTTTATAAAGTTCTTGGCGAGTCCTTAACAAAAAATTAGTTTATTTTTTTTTCTCCCTATTTGATTGTCGAAAAAGCATAATTGCGCGAAAAACTCTAATTTTTGAATTAAACAATCCATATTTTTGCGTAATTGGTAGTTTCCTAGAAAATTTCCAACAGGCGTTATTAGCCATCATAATATTTGGGATATTTCTTCTATAAAGTAAAAGGTGATTGAGTGAAAAACATGCTTATCGTTTTTGAATTTTAACAATTTTATAAAATAACCGATTTTTATGAAAATTTCTGCATATATAGAAAAAATATGCGTGAGTTGCCCTTGTGCACAGAATTTCGAAATTCGAATTTTAAAGTACTTTTTATGATGGTTAAAGTTGGACATTTTCGAATTCGAATAACTTTTATTTGAATCGTACGATTTTTTAATTATAGTACTTTTTTGAAAGACCTTTTTATTCTGAACCATTTTTTTCAAGTTTCAGTTCATTTGGACTTTTGAGTGGGGAGAAAAATAGGGTGGGGGGAATTTTCGATATTAACTCTAACTGGAGTAATTTAAGGAGTATGGGGATGAAATTTATACACCTTATAGATCTTTCGATACTGTATCTTTTGTTTTGCGAAAATATTCGAAATTCGAAATAGATTTCGAAATTCACGGAGTTGAAGTTTTCAAATCGTCATTTCAGATTTTCCTTTATTTCTCCACTTCCTGAGGGTCTAGCGGGATGTTTTAAGATTTGTTGGAAAGCCTATGGGCGTGGCTATAAAATACCAAAAATTTAGAAAAACGATATTTTCGAAACGCTCGGAAAAGGGGGAAATAGGGTGAAGGGTGCCATCACGAAAATCGTCCTAGATTCCGTACTTCTTATCACATGGGGATGAAATTCTACACTTAAATTCCACTTAAAATTTCCCATAGCATGATGGTATTTTTTTTTCGAATTTCGAAAAATTTTCATACAAAATTGATGATTTTCGAAAAACGTAAGGGTCATTTGCCCGGCTTATAACAAGTGAAATTCCAACTCCACTGGGTCGAGTGGGGTATCGTTGGAAAGAGAACACTTCAAAATTTACGAATCTGAAATTTCACCCCCTCCACCCTTCTTTGTGGGTGGGGGGTGGTAAAACGTAACATAAAATGTTAAGGGGTGGAGCGGGGGAGGGGGGTGTCCGAGGAAAATTTCGAATGCGCCAAATGAAAGATCCCTTCGAGGACTATCGATTTGTTTACTAATATCGCTTAAGGGTGGTACTGGGTTGATTTAACAGGGTGTTCAATTTACATCTACCCGCATCACGGTGCTACCCCACAAAAAAAGTTATTGCAAATTTGGGATCCCAAAACATAAGTAATAGCGCATCAAAGAGCATGAAACTTTCTGGAAAACTTAATAAAACATCAGCGAAAAACAAATTGGTGTGATCGATTTTCTTTTTCTGCCCTTATTTACTTAATAATAGTATTTGAAGTTCAGAAATTTGCTTTAATTATTTTCAATATTCGAACCTGTTTTGCGGGGAGAAGGGGTGCCCGATCAAAAAACTAACTTCAGATTCGTCTTTAATTCAATAAAGGGATTAAAGTTATGAAAAAAAAAATTTGGGGTGGGGGGATTTTGTGGTGGGGGGTTGTTACCCCCACCCCCACAAGCCCCAAATTTGGCATGTGGGGTGTCTAATTAAAGCCCCCGCCGAGCTCTATCGAATGGCGTTTTTCAAATTTCAATTGAGTATACTTCGTAGTATATTTTTTTCACCCTCTTACATTTTACCTGAAAACCACTTTTTCACTTTGTCGGACCCTGCATCATAACGGATGCCCGTAGAGAAAAAATTTTATATTCAAATTAAAGGTAACCAAATTCTCTATCCATTAGAAGGTTTTCATTTTCAATTTGAGACATTTTCTCACTGAGTTTTTCCTCCCGAAGTTCAAAGTTTTTCCTCATCTGGGTCCCATATACCCCATTACTACATATGAGTTATTTTTCCAATTTTTTTTAAACCATAGGCATTAGTGTTCGATTACGAAACTTTTTTATCTTTACAAAAAAATTTCTCCGAAGCACCGTTATTCCGTAAAGAGAAATTGTAAATTTTTACATCATCTCACGGCAAAAAGCGGCAAAAAGCCGTCGTAAAAGGAGGTTGTTCTACTATTATTAAAATTTCTCCTAAACTATTAGTCCGAGCGGAAAACTAATTAGAAATAAACGTTCCCAACAAAACAGGCTTCATTTTATCCGCTGACATTATACTCAAAAAGTGTATAATTAAGTAGTAATAGTAGAAATAAAAACTTTGAAAACGACCAAAACGGTCAGAAAACGCCATGAAAAACCGGCATTTCCTAATTTAAGCCGTTTTGTTGAGATACTTTTGTTTTTATTTTAGCTATTTTTAACCGGATCTTCATAGTTCATTTTTTGTATGATAACTATGACCCCTGGGAATCTTGTGGATTTTTTTAAATTTTTTCCGGAGCCTGGAAGGGCTCCTACGGGCCCGTTTAATCACCCTGTTCCCAAAATAACAAATTTCATTCCCATAATTACATTGCGAGGCAAGCTAAATTAGTTTGATGCACACACATAGGTACATACATAGGTGTGCTACTGAAAACTACCACTCTTTTTATCTCCGCCAAATTCCAACCGATTTTCAAAATTCTTTTTACTAAATTCATCTTAGTGAATTTTTTCTGATTTTTTAAGACTATTACGAGTTTCGTAGGGTGCCGGGTTATAGGGTTCTTGCCCACCCCCTCAATATATTATAATTCGAAACTAATTTTCACTTGAGTATGTAAGCATTTGTATATGAGCTAAGAAGTACACAATTTCCTTGATATATGCATTTATAGCGCAGGGCAACTAAGATAGTTTGGCTTAGCCGGTAGGGCGCTAAGTCAGAGAATTTAGGGATTGTGGGTTCGAGTGTTGAGCATGAATTTTTTTTAATATTTTATTTTTTATATACTATATGGCGGGTTCATTGCTAAAGTGAACCAAGCACAAATCTTTTTCAAGCTTTTGGTTTATCCCTTTCTTGACGGCTACTTAGAATTGTATGATATTCAAGTAAATTGGTACTTATACTGGAAATAAATTTACCAGTAAAAGTGAGACTTGATGCTTATTATGAGGATTTTTTTCAACATAAAGCAAGGTTGGCCTATTTATTATTAAAGTACCTATATGGAAAAAAATAAAGAAAAATATGATATATGAGACGGATTTGGAAGATTGCTATGTAGGTTTCATATCATTATGTGAAATGTAACATTCAAATTTAAGTTTTTTTTTTAAAAAGCCCATGTGCAAATTGTTTCCCCCGGATGGACGGACATGCAAAACTCAAAATAACTTTTAATAATCTGCGTATAACCCATTATTACATAACCTGTATATATACCCTGATTTACATATTTCCACGGCAGGAGGTTGTTCTACTCTTATTAATTTTTCTTCTAAACTATTAGGCCGATCGGAAAGCTAATTAGATTTAACTTTATGTCCTAAAAATAAATCTTTTTACTAAATCTCGATGCGATTCTAATTACTGATTCGCCGATGAGTTTTGTATGATACTATCTTTCATCGGTCATTACATTCAGCGCCATCTTTTTTGTATATCCTGCAACAATTAAGCCACTTTTTTTTCTCTTAACATTATCTCTAATCCACTCGCTTTTATCTAAAATAAACTACAAGACATTATTCAAAGCCGTTTAGCAATAACTAACCAAATAAGTTTGCATGGTTCGCTAAATTAGTTTCTAATTAGATTCGTTACTCATTTATATATGGGGAATTTGACGTATGTTTGAAATGTTTTAATTTTAACGGGACTTTTTGCAATCCTGTAAGTCCTCCTATAAATGTAAAAGTAATATACTGCTGTCCCTAATTTATTGTATTTTTTTAACGTTATTCGATTAACTCTTTAAAATATTGTCATACATAGATTTCATATGTCATTTAATTTGCATGTTCATATTAAGGAATTAATTAAAAATCACAGTATTTTTCAATTAATATGCTAATTTTTTTAGCTTAATTTTTATTATAATTTTTTTCTGATTTTTTGAGTATATTTTCAAACTCCTCCGACATACGTGACAAAATCTGAATATTTGGCGCCCGAAATCAGCGTCCTGAAAATTGATTTGGAAATTTCGTTATACGAAATAACAATTATTCCAATTTTTAATTTTTTTCTACAATTGTGATCATAAAAGGATTGTCTATACCGAATTTTAGCATTCTCTGATTTTATTTTCCTATTTAAAAAAATTAAAATGTCCTGGAAATGTAAGGTCCATTAGACGACTCCTGGTGGGGGCCACAGAAAGCAACTGGACCAACTATTTCAAGAAGTGGCTTTTGACATTCCTGCTTTATCGTTTAAAATTTATTTGAGCCAATTCGGTTACTTCCTTCAAATTCTACAAGAATTTCACTTCGACAAGTCCAGCCAAGATTTGCGAAATCAAGCATTTTGTAAGGGGTTTGCCCATCAAAAAATCTCAAAATATCACGATTTCATTTTTTGAGCCTACCCCAATATGTGGGGACTCATTGGAAAGGTCTCGATGAGTAGATTACAGAAATAACAAAAATTTCCCCCCTCCACCAATTTTTCGGGTGATTTTGGTAAAAAAACCGTTATTTTTGCAGTCTGCGCTTCCTAGCGGCGCCCCCTTGAACTACACAGACTTCCAATACAGAAGGCCATTATAGCTACTTATATCCTTTAATTTTTAAAATTTATTTGAAGTCATTACCTCTTATCATTCAGGAGATATCGAATTTCAAAGTATTCAAGTCCCAATATAATTAGGGAGTTCCTTGGTGCATGTAGGTATGTATGTATGAAAAGTGATAAAGCATCAATTTCCTATTTTTCATCCTATCTTAGCGATTGACCACTCATTGGAAAGGTCTTGGCGAGTACATTTAGAATATGCAAAAACATTTTACCCCCACCATATAATTTAGTGAAAAGGAAGGCGGGGAAAGGAATTATTTGTACTGCGCGTACAGTTTGAGCACAATTATTCACTTATTTCAGAAATTTTTCGATTTTCTGTTATTGTGAATTTTTCTGCAAACTCCTGCAACGAACAACGTGGCGTAATCAGAAATTCTTGAGCGCCAAATTTCCACCTTGAAAAGTGATTTGAAAATTTTATTGTATGAAATAACGGTTATTCCAATTTTTAATTTTTTCCTACAATTGTTATCATAAAAGGATTGTCTGTACCGAATTTTATTAAAAAAAAAAATAAAATCTCACGATTAATTTTTACGCGTCTGCATACACCCGTGAGATCGAACACAATTTGGTCTAAATATACATTTATAGCAAAAACTGAGTAAGGAAGTTTGGCTCAGTCAGTAGGGCGGTAGGTCAAAGTCCTCGAGTAGGGCGGGTATGGGTTCGATTGTTGACAATGGCAAGGTTTTATTTATTTTTTTTTTATTTTTTTTTTATATATGACGGGTTTATTGCTAAAGTGAACCAAGTCCACTTTTACAACTGTTAGTAATATTGATTAGAGTTGGTCCATTGTGATTTTATTTACTATTTTTATGAAAAAGGCCGTCTGCTAACTTTCAGCGCTCTAAGTGAACTATGCCTATAAAAAAATTCGTATACAAAATTTCAGTTCACTACGTAGATGCATTCTCAAATATTCTCAAACATATGTATAGCGAAAAACTAAATTTTTAAAGAAAGCCCCATGAAAGAGATACCCGATTTGTTTTTTTTGTGAAGCCAGTGTGCAAAATTTCAACTCAGTTAATTGGAAATTTTTATTTTTCCTGTATCTTACTACGTTCATGCGTCAGTTTCCAAACAAGATAAACAAAAGTACCAAAGTGCCAAGTTCCCGCTTTGAAATTTGACAGTCAGGCTCTAATATGGCCGAACTTCACGCACAGATAAGCCGGCATTTTGGTTACGCTGAAGGTAGATACACGACAAGTATTCCCATTAGAATTTTGACACATTGAAGCTGATAGCCTGTGACGTAATTGTGTGACTAATGTACTTGCATGTTTATAGGAAAGACAGAGAGATCAGAGAGCGTATTGTGTTCCCTGTACCGTGCTTTCCTATACATTTCACGATATGACATTATCTAATGGTGGAACATGGTTCGTAATGGGATTCTATATACATTGAGGTACGCTCATGTGCCTGAGAAGATGGCCTTATACCGGCGCGGCGCTCCCTTGAAATATCGAGACTTCCAATATAGGAGAAAGTTATACTCACTTAGCTTTCAGCAGGAGATATCAAAATTCAAAGTATTTAAGCCCCTATCTAATTGGGGATTGGTGTACGTTCCATACATTATGTATGTATGTAAGTGGTAAAACATCAATTTACTATTTTTCATCCAATCTTAACGTATGACCACTCATTGGAAAGGTCTCGATGAGTGTATTATGAACATGTAAAAATATTTTACCCCCTCCATATAATTTAGTGAAAAAGATGGGGAGGGTGGGAGTAAAAACCAGAATTGACTCCACTCTTTTGGCTATTGCTCCTCACCCTCCTTACCGTTTCTCTTCATTCTTTTTGCATATGGTAGCCAACCCCTCTCTCTACAAACAGGCAATCATCTGTTCCTCCCCTCACACCCTCGCGAAGCACACCATGCCAATCTACAGTCTACATTCAAAAAAAATTTCCGACATGCCTCCACTCTTTTGTCCATTGCTCCTCACCCTCTGGACCGTTTCTCTTCATTCTTCTCTCAAATGATAGCCAACCCCTCCCCCTACCTATGGGACAACGTCGCACCCATCCCAACCCTCTCGCCGGGCATCGCCGGCGGGCTCACCCTAGTATATATGTAAAAGTTGATACCAGAACGAAAGTAAAAACTGCATTAGCCGAAAAATGCTTGAGTATATTATCAATTCCAACACCCACCACACATAGCAGGCACGAGCATTTTGTTGCACTTGCGCCAAGAAGTGTTATCACAGTAATTTTGCGCCGTAGTAATTCTGTGTATAATTACCGAGTTTAATTATGTGGGTATTTAAACAAGTCACAGTTATTAATATTAATAATAATTTTCTCAAAAATTCACAGCTCGTAATTAGATTTGAATTATTATATTATCACATAAATTTCAATTTTCAATTTCAATTTATTTATATATGTCGTAGGCATTTAATAAAATCCGCCATTTAATTAAAAGACCAGTCATTTAATTAAATGCCGGCATTCAATAAAAATCGTATTGATATCTTTCTTTTACCATTATCTGGCTAGGCATTTACTTAAATGCCGGCATTTAATTAAATGACGACTTTTAATTAAATGGCGGCTTGCTCTCCAGGCAAATAATAAAATAAGCAAATATATATCAACGCACGATCCGCAAGCCTTTACGCCGATAGCGTAATATCACCCGATTTAACCAAATACTAGGAGATGGAGATGTGTGGTGAAGGGGGAGGTCGCGTCGCGTGTATGTGTGTGTATGTGTATATGTGTGTGTGTGTGTGTGTGTGAGTATGGGTCGCAGGCCTGGGTGCGACCTCCCCTTTCACCACACATCTCCCTCTCCTAGTATTTGGTTAAATCGGGTGGTATTACACTATCGGTGTAAAGGCTTGCGGATCGTGCGTTGATATATATTTGCTTATTTTATTATTTGCCTGGAATGCCGGCATTTAATTAAATGACTAGGCTTTTAATTAAATGCCGAAATTTACTAAATGCCTACGACATATAAATATTCATATAACTAGTATACATATATTAGTGGCAATGCACCAGTAAGACAAGTATCTTTTATTAGGCACACGTTAAGTAAAAAATAAATAAAATTATTTGTTCCTATGAACTAGAGAAATCCAGAGCTAACTATAACCAAATACATTGCATTTATCTATGAAATTTAATTTAAAACGAAAAAAGAATAACTACAGTTCAGTTCGTACTAAACTACAATAAAGCATTTGTAAAAATCTTAAATGGTTTCAATGCACCATACTACTAACTAAATCTAGAATAACTGCCGAGGGATATAGCGGACACATACATAAAATTAGTAAATCAATTAATATACACGTAATTAAATGCTCAATGATGAGTTACTTGATCGAGGAAAGTGAGCCTGCCCAAACGGATCGTTTAATGGAAGCAGGTAGGGAGTTCCAGAGCTTGATTGTATGAACGAAGAACAGACGCTGAGAAGTTAAGCAAGAAAATCTATGTAATATTAGTTTAAAAATTCTGTTAGAATTACCAAAATTGAGAAATCGACACAAGTATGCTGGACAGCGAAATTTCAATAACTTGGCCAGTACAACAAGATGCCGATAATTTAAGTAACAAAAAAGGTTACAACCAAATACCGAGTAAATAAAAGGCGACACATGATCAAATCTGCGTAAATTAAATATGTATCTGAATATAGCATTAAAAGCCATGGAAAGTTTATGTGAATTAATATAATCTAGATGGCCAAATACTTCAAAACCAAAGGTGAGAACAGGAAAAAGAAGTGTTCGGCATAAGAACAATCTAGTAGCCGAAGGTGTAAATTTACTAGAAGCCCACAGAGACCGCAAAGAACCATAGACTTTACGAATTATAGACAAAATTGATTGTCCCAGGTTAAAGTTTTGTTAAATATAACTCCAAGATTACGAGCAGTTTCTACAAAGGGAATTATTTCGCCTCCAATAGTAATAGGAGAGAACCCAGAAGTGTCAATATTGGTTCTGCTTATTAACAAACAGCTAGATTTACTGGCATTAAACTTAAGGTCATTGATTACAGTCCAGTGAAAAATCCTTTGCAAATCGTCGTTAATGCAACTAGTTCCATCTTCAATGAGACCAAGTGGTCTTAACAGGTATAGCTGAGCTTCATCAGCATATAGGTGTAGCCTACTATGTGAAACACACTCAAAGACATGGTTAATGAACACTGAGAAAAGTAATGGACCAAGAATCGATCCTTGGGGGACACCGAAACCAACTCGCAACAGCGACGAAGAAGAACCATTGCAGAAGACACTCTGAAATCTATCAGTGAGGTAATTAAAAATCAAGTGTGATGCCGAAAAATTAAATTTTGTAATTAACGTTTTGCAAAGGAGATTATGATTGACTACATCAAATGCCTTAGAAAAGTCCAACAAAACTAAAATTGTAATATAATCGGCATCAATTGCCTGCCGTATATTTTCGGAGACATTTAATAGCGCTGTTGAGCAACTGTGACCAGGCCTAAATCCTGAATGCATGCATTGTATTGTGCAACCAACTCTGGTTACCTCTCCAATTGTTTTCAAGCTGCAAGAATTGTTTTAATACCATAGGGCGTGTTTGACCGAGTTCTGGTTCGGCCTTCCCCTTGAAGGGTAATTTGACTTGATACTATCCATGGCTGTGTAGATTTTTTCGCATATCTCATCGTCAGGACGGGCTATTTTTCGTGGAATTTCTTCTAATTCCCAGAACTGTTTTAGTTGCTGATCTAGGTTGTTGTTTTCATCAATTTGTATTGTGAATGTCTTAAGATGATTTGTTTTTCCATTAGTTTTAGTTTTCCCCAATAAAATCCATCCCAACTGTGTATGCTGTGCTGTGGGCTCTCCTGGTGCTCCTTTGATAATCCCGTTTTCTATGACGTCGGCATAGACGTCAGCTCCTAGCAATACGTCAATTGGGCCAGAAATATAGAAGATTGGATCTTCTATAATCCGATGCTGCAGATAAGAGGATTTGCTGATGTCTAACGTATCAGCTGGTATGAAGTCAGTTATCGTCCTTAGCACTAGAGCATTTATATGTGTTTTGAATTTTGTGTGGAGGGATTTTAGAGTAAACGACTTATGCGCTCTTGCGAATGCTGTTCTAGTTTTACCTAACCTAATGTTTGTAGATGTTTGCTGTAGCTGTATGTTTCTAGTTGTGGCTTCTGTGATAAATGAGAGTTGTGAGCCTGAGTCAAATAATGCTTGTGGGGGTCTGGAACCTCAATTTGAATTAGTGCTGTCGATAGTAATGTATGGTTGGCATTTGTCGTAAAGAATGATGCATTGATTCATTACTACTGCTAGGCTTATTAAGCTTCAGTTCTGCTTGCCCTTGACTCGGTTCGTTCTTCTTTAATCTACTGTCTGCTTCGGAATTTTGCTTGATGTGTAATAGAGTCTTGTGTCGTTTGTGACACTCGAAGTATGTCCAGGACAGATATTTAGGTTGTGCCCTGATGCAAGACAGTTTTTGCATAGGTTATATTGCTGCGCAAATTGCGATCTTTATTGGGGAGATAATTCTTTGAAGGATGTGCAGTGGAACAGCTTGTGAATTTGTATGCACTTGACGCATGTATATGCCTTACATTTTACATGAAAAAACTTGAAAAAATTATTGTACATCAAAGTCTATATACATGTTAAACATAAAAAATTTAAATGCTCCCATGTAATGTGTAAAACATTCCGCTAAAGCGTTTAAAAGAAAAATCAGCCCCCTCCCCATCTGTACTCAAATTCGAATACCATGCATTTTAGCCATATTCGGGTGATAAAGTTTCTTGTAAAATAAATGAAAATATGCCATTTAATAGCACTCAGAAAAAGCTTTAATTTTATATCACACATGACCCGAATTGGATAATCCCAGCGGGAGAAACTACCACCAGCCACCTTAAAAACGTCAAGAACTTGAATTTTTTTACCCCATCGGAAAGTTCCCCGTTCACTAATTCTAAATCAAAAAATGCTATGCAAATGAATGCACGTTTACTACCCTAAAACTATTTCTAAAATTTCTCATTTTCGTCATGAACGTCGTCCTTACACACAAAGATATAAAATTATTTAGTCAAAGTGTGAGATCTAGTCTCGGACTTGGGAGGGAGTGCCGATTTGTGAAGGACAACTCAGTCGTTTTAAAATCCAAATACAAAATTTCTTCAAAAGAATTCAATTTCACTTGCCTAACCTAATATCAGAAATCAGTTCAATATAAAATAATTCAATGTAAAATTAACCTACAAACTAGTACAATTCAAAACTTCAAATAAAACAAATTAAAAAAAAATTATGATACGCCGTCTTGGTTCCTTTATTTCTTAAAAACAAGAAGAACAGTCTTAGCAAATGTCAACAACTTAAATGTCAATTAATTTTAATTGACAAGCGGCCTTTGTTGGTGCGTGAGGGTACAAGGGAAGAAAAAATATTCCTATAGACAAATTCAGATACTCAGATGAACTCTGATCAAAATCATTTTCTGTGATAGTGTGTGTGGGCACACGGAAGTAAAATGATTATATGGAGCAATTGGACACTAAGATATCTCTGATGAGAATTATCTTCTGTGATGGTGCCTGAGGGCACACGGAAATAAAATGATTCTATAGAAAAATCGAATACTTAGATTGTCATTTTCTGCGCGTGCGCAGAAGTGTAACAATATGCTATTGGAAACAAGAAGCGCAGGTTAATCTCTGCAGAAGAATTATTCTTTTGTTTAGATTTGGATAGGAGATATTGCAGATTAATCTCTCGGCAGAATTATTCTTCTGCTTATGTGTGGGCAGGAGTATTGCAGATTAATCTCTGCGCAGAATTAATCTTCTGTTTAGGTGTGGGCAGGAATATTCGAAGTCAGAGTATTTTCTGATTAGTCTCTGATATACAGAATTAATGGTCTATAGTGAGGTTGGGAATATTCTTGTACTTAGATTAGTCTCTAAACCAGAAGAGCTCTGGACAAAGAATGATTTTCTGCTGCGGCTCGTCGGCTTTATATAGCCGCCGTATCCAGTTATGTCTTCTCGCCTTTTGGCGTTGCGCTAGCAACAATTGATGCGAAGTCTGAATGTACCACAGAGAGCTGGCTGACGTAATGTTATTTGCTGTCACTGGAAAGTGTAAATATCAGGAGGCAGGTATGCTTTAATACAGTTTTGTGATTTGTTGATTTTGTTAATAACTTTTGATTGTTTTAGGTGAAATGTAGCTTCTAAAACTTTTAGCTGATATTTTGCAGAATGTGAAAATTTTTAATAATTCTTCCATGTAAATATAAAAAAAAATTAAAGGAACCAAAAAAACGATAATTATAATATAATTATAATTGTAGTGACGGGATCTAGTGTTGGGAGTTTTATTTTCTCTGTGATCTACTTCAGTTCGTATTTTATTAGATTGAAAGGTAGCTGACTCGGAATATGGCGACACTCTTGTTTCATTATTCCATTTTGTATTAATGGTGGAAAGACTGGTTAAAGTGTGGCGCTTCCTTGATTCACTTGGTGTATTTCTCCACATTTTCACTGAGAAGTGTGGTGTAGAGATCCATTATGGTTCTTGTTGGACTCATATTTATATTTTCTGGGGGGTAGGTATTTTCTTGTTGTTTCACATCCAACTCGGGGTTTGTCGTAGTATAAGCCGATAGCACAGTCGTCGTGCCCAGTTCGGTGTTTTGGGCATATTGCCCTTCTAATTCCATTTTTAATGATGGCGGCATAGATGTTTGCTCCGAGAAGAACATCAATTTATCCTGGGATTGAGAACGTAGGATATGCAAGTGGGAGATTGTTTATGCGTTTCCAATTTTATACTTCGATTGTCTGTGTTGGTAACAGATCGTTGATTTTTTGGATAATGTGCATGTTGGTCGCTATTTTAAAATTTCTGTGTAGAGAATAAATTGTGACTGTGGTTTGCTGTACAGTTGTATTGGTGGGAGTTGTAACAAATCCAATTAATTCTTGGAGATCCTTTAAGCTGTAATAGTTTAAAGGCCTTTTCGGTCATAATAGACACTTGAGATCCAGAGTCTATTAATGCTCGGAATGTCATTGTGATTTCGGATGGTGAGGTGACGTTTATTATAGCTGTAGAGAGGAGAACTCTTTTCATATTGGCGGTTAGAAAATTTTAAACTTGTTGTTCGTCATTTCTAAAAGCTACGGGTGTGCTTGGTTCTACTTCCATATTTGAATTTCGGGTAGATTTATTTGTCACTGAATCGTTTTGCTCATAATGGAGCAGAGTATTGAGACCTTTTTTGCACAGATAGGACTTTTTATTCCTTGTGCAGTTTGAGGTTAGGTGGTTCGATGATAAGCAATTTTTGCATAAATGTTTATTTGTGACAACTTCATATCGTTGTCGGGTGTTCATATTTCTAAATATTGGACAGTGAAATATGATATGGTCACCTTTGCAATAGCTGCAAGAGGACCATTTTGTAGGTTGGTGAACTGGTGTTGAACTTTTGTTTCTATTCCAGAATTCATAAGTTGGTTTTGTTGAGAATGGTTTTCTCTGTGTCATGTTCGAAGATGTATTTCTATTTCCTATCATTTCCAGAGTTCGGAATCGTGACTCTAAGAATTTTGTTTATGTGTTTACTTCTAGTAAATCAGTGCTACTATTTAAGCTCTGCTCCCATAATTAATGTGTGTCTGGTTATAACTTTTGTACAGTAAAATATATAATTATTGGATCCCAGTTATTTGTTTCTACACCTAAATTTTGTAATGCTAGTAGTGCCACAGTTATATTATCTAATAACCTTTTCATACTTTCGGCATTATTATGATTTGTGGTAGCGAGAGACAATAATTTTGTTAGTTGTACGTTGATTAGGATTCGCTTATTTGAGCAGCGTTCGTTAGGAGTTGCCAAGCTGGTTTATAATTTGCGTCGCATATTTCATAATGCCTGAGCAATTTTTCAGCTTCTCGTATTAGATTTGTTTTTAAGAAATGTAATTTGTCAATGACTCTCAAATTATTGTTATTATGTATTATTGAATTAAATAGTTCGTGTAATGAGATCCATGTCGAATATTATCCATTGAATGTCGGCAGCTTGATTCTAGGAAGTCTTTGGCTATTGCATGACATTGTGCTAGCAGAAGTTGTTTGTGTGTAGGGAGGATTACTGACAGATGGCGTTGATGCTAGTCTGTCGATAGCTTTTTCCATGCTTGCTGCCTTTTCAATGTAGTATTCTTGAACCTCGCTAAATATCTCCTTCGTGAAATAATCTAGCTGGAGATCTTATTTTGTTACTCTCCTTTGTATAGACCTTTGTCGAGTTTGGAATTCTTTCCAATATTCGGTGAACCTTTGTAGGCGTTTTTTTGTCGATTTGACAGTTCTTTTTTTCCTTCTCTTTGATGCGTTTTGTATAGGTCTATCATTAGCTTTTGATTTCGAGTTGAGACTCAATCAACCCTACCACAGAGTCCATAGTTTCGTCACCAACCTCAGATGAGATGGATTCTCCATCTTTCGGCAATTTTTATGGAGAAGTTTTAAACTGAGTGACATAATTAAACTGTGAATTTAATTTTATATTTTACTGACTGAGTTATCCGGCTTTGAAGGAACAATGTGAGATCTCTTCTCGCATGTGGGAGGGAGTGCCGGGTTTTAAAGGACAACTCAGTCATACAATTCAAATATAAAATTGTTATTATAAATAATTCAATTGCTTACACTAATATCACAATAAATTCAATGAAAACTTTAAAACTAAAATTAACCTACAAGCTACTAAACAATTCAATATAAAATTCAATAAAAACTTCAAACGTAATTAAAACGTAAACAAATTAAAAATTCAAATGAAAATAAACGATGCGCCTTCTCGCTTGTTGTTAATTCTGAAAAGGAAGAAGAAGAAAAGAGTTAAGCCACTGTCAAGAAATAAATTTTAATTGTTATTATCTGACAAACTACCTTTGCACGGAAGTAAAATGATGCTATAGAGAAATTGGACACTCAGATTATCTCAGATCAGAATTATATTCTGTGATGGTGCCTGAGGGCACACGGAAGTAAAAGAAAAATTGATTACTTAGATTGTCAGTTTCTACGCGTGCGCAGAATTGTAACAATATGCTATTGGAAACAAGAAGCGCAGATTAATCTCTGCAGCCGAATGATTCTTCTGCTTAGATGTGGGTAGGAGTGTTGCCGATTAATCTCTGCGCAGAATTGTTCTTCTGCTTAGGTGTGGGCAGGAATATTGCAGATTAATCCCTGCGAAAAATTCATCTTCTGCTTAGGTGTGGGCAGGAATATTGGAAATGATAGGATTTTCAGATTAGTCTCTCAAATATAGAATTAATCTTCTATAGTGAGGTTCGGGAATATTCTCGTACTTAGAATAGTCTCTAAACCAGATGAGATCTGGACCAAGAATTATTTTCTGCTGCGGCTCGTCGGCTTTACATAGCCGCAGCATCGAGTTATGTGTTCTCGTCTTTTAGCGTTGCCCTAGCATGAGTGTACTACTGACATCTGGCTGACGGAATGTCATTTGCTGTCACTGGAAAGTGTAAATATCAGGAATTAAGTATGCTTTAATACAGTTTTGTGATTTTTTGATTTTATTCCTAACTTTTGATTATTGAATTTTAAGTACTTCCGTGTAAAAATATTTTATATGAAAAAACTGGAAAAACTTATTTCACATCAAGCCTGTATATCTATTAAACATAGAAAACTGAAATGTTCCCATGTAATAATAATAATTTTTTTTATGTATATACTGACACATTTATTATTGGCTCTTTGGCTCTTTTAAAAATTGTTTAAAAATACGTGGCAAAAGCCTCTACAAAGTGTCAAAAAGACTTTAACTAAACTAAATGGTGTAAAATGTCAATAGGGAAAAATAATAACTTGTAAAACATTTATAACAACTAATAAACAACAAAAATGACACAAAAATGTAAAACAAATAACACAAAATTCTCAAAAGAAACTAAAAAACGGACACAAGTATTTTGAAAAGGATCTAAAAGATGTACAAAAAATTTAATAGTCCCAATTTTGACAATATGGTAAGTGGCAGTTCCCAAAGTTTCAAAATTCTAAAATAATCTAATAAATATCTTTACCAAAACGAGCGAATTTCAATAAAAAATTTTGCAAGTTAGCACCGAGACCGAAACCGAATTAAAAAATTAATAGCCGAAGGAACGAGAAATTTTCGCGATACCGTTATATAGTCCCTCGAGGGCAGCCTGTATTACCATAGACCTCTACAAACTGTCCTCGTCATCTCTCCAGCTTAGCATCTCTAACAGATTACTTGTCCTTCCGACAGCATGTGCAACGATTCCTAAGCGAGGAGGACCCCCGTGGACTAGTGTTGGAAATGCTGTGGTCTGCTATCAGCAGCGAAAGACAAGAGCTCGCCCCTGCACTGACGATAACAATAGCAATAATAATATTAGCTAAACTAAATGGTATAAAATGTCAATTGGGACAAATAATAACATGTAACAATTATAACAACTAATAAACAAAAAAATGGCAAAAAATGTAAAACAAATAACACAAAACTCTCAAAAGAAACTAAAAAACGGACACAAGAATTTTGAAAGGATCTATAAGATGTACAAAATATTTAATAGTCCCAATTTTGAAAATTGGGTAAGTGGCAGTTCCAAAAGTTCCAAAACTCCAAAATAATCTATTAAATATCTTTACCTAAACGAGCGAATTTCAACAGCAAATTTTGAAATTTAGCACCGAGACCGAAACCGAAATAAAAACTTAACAGCCGAACGAACGAAAAATTTGCGCGATACGGTTATAGAGTCCCGCGAGGACAACCTGTAGTATAATAGACCTCTACAAACTGTCCTCTTCATCCCTCCAGCTTAGCATCACTAAGAGAGTACTTGTCCTTCCCACAGCACGTGCAACGATTCCTAAGCGGGGAGAAGGCCCGTGGACTAGTGTTGCAAATGCTGTTGCCTGCTATCACCAGCGAAAGACAAGACCTCCGTCCTGCACCGACAATACTGGTTGCCATGTGCTGTTGAATGTGTCTGCGTTCGTTGCCACATATTCAAGACGTAAGCATCTCTTCATTCAGTCAACGAAGTGGCGCTTTAGTGCTTGTGCATGGTGTTCTGATTCCCATCTCCTGCACTATAGTACAAGGGAATTGTAGATTTGGCCAGTATCAACACAAAGCTAATCAAACAGTTCACACGACAACAAAACCTTTGGTTCCCATAGAAACGGTGTCCTAGTAATGCTGAAATTCGGGTTGATCAACTGACACATATCGCGCACCAGTTCCAGCAGTCTCTGCATAGCTGGACAAGCAAAAAAACCTGTGAAACAAGGTGCCCTCACCAGAAGAAACTGTGCAGATACTCCGAACCCGCCGGTCGATATGTGGCAACTGATTAAGATGCATAAGATTGTGATGCAGCAATTTGAATTCTACATCAGCACCTTTGAACTAGAAGGATAACTGTACACTACTCTGCAAGTTATCCCTCCCATCACGCCCATATTCACCCCGAGGTGTGTTCGCCATCTGTTGTATCCTATATACTCCGGAGTGCTTATTGACATAAGCACGTCACGGAGCACACCTATTGTAATTGTCCCGAAATGTGTGGGAGGCGGTCTGGTCAGAACGAAAGCATCTTCCAAATTAGTATCAGAGTCACTGGTCCCAAGTTGGCGAAATCTCTCCCGTCACCAACCTCAGATGAGATGGATTCTCCATCTTTCGGCAATTTTTATGGAGAAGTTTTAAACTGAGTGACATAATTAAACTGTGAATTTAATTTTATATTTTACTGACTGAGTTATCCGGCTTTGAAGGAACAATGTGAGATCTCTTCTCGCATGTGGGAGGGAGTGCCGGGTTTTAAAGGACAACTCAGTCATACAATTCAAATATAAAATTGTTATTATAAATAATTCAATTGCTTACACTAATATCACAATAAATTCAATGAAAACTTTAAAACTAAAACTAACCTACAAGCTACTAAACAATTCAATATAAAATTCAATAAAAACTTCAAACGTAATTAAAACGTAAACAAATTAAAAATTCAAATGAAAATAAACGATGCGCCTTCTCGCTTGTTGTTAATTCTGAAAAGGAAGAAGAAGAAAAGAGTTAAGCCACTGTCAACAAATAAATTTTAATTGTTATTATCTGACAAACTACCTTTGCACGGAAGTAAAATGATGCTATAGAGAAATTGGACACTCAGATTATCTCAGATCAGAATTATATTCTGTGATGGTGCCTGAGGGCACACGGAAGTAAAAGAAAAATTGAATACTTAGATTGTCAGTTTCTACGCGTGCGCAGAATTGTAACAATATGCTATTGGAAACAAGAAGCGCAGATTAATCTCTGCAGCCGAATGATTCTTCTGCTTAGATGTGGGTAGGAGTGTTGCCGATTAATCTCTGCGCAGAATTGTTCTTCTGCTTAGGTGTGGGCAGGAATATTGCAGATTAATCCCTGCGAAAAATTCATCTTCTGCTTAGGTGTGGGCAGGAATATTGGAAATGATAGGATTTTCAGATTAGTCTCTCAAATATAGAATTAATCTTCTATAGTGAGGTTCGGGAATATTCTCGTACTTAGAATAGTCTCTAAACCAGATGAGATCTGGACCAAGAATTATTTTCTGCTGCGGCTCGTCGGCTTTACATAGCCGCAGTATCGAGTTATGTGTTCTCGTCTTTTAGCGTTGCCCTAGCATGAGTGTACTACTGACATCTGGCTGACGGAATGTCATTTGCTGTCACTGGAAAGTGTAAATATCAGGAATTAAGTATGCTTTAATACAGTTTTGTGATTTTTTGATTTTATTCCTAACTTTTGATTATTGAATTTTAAGTACTTCCGTGTAAAAATATTTTATATGAAAAAACTGGAAAAACTTATTTCACATCAAGCCTGTATATCTATTAAACATAGAAAACTGAAATGTTCCCATGTAATAATAATAATTTTTTTTATGTATATACTGACACATTTATTATTGGCTCTTTGGCTCTTTTAAAAATTGTTTAAAAATACGTGGCAAAAGCCTCTACAAAGTGTCAAAAAGACTTTAACTAAACTAAATGGTGTAAAATGTCAATAGGGAAAAATAATAACTTGTAAAACAATTATAACAACTAATAAACAACAAAAATGACACAAAAATGTAAAACAAATAACACAAAATTCTCAAAAGAAACTAAAAAACGGACACAAGTATTTTGAAAAGGATCTAAAAGATGTACAAAAAATTTAATAGTCCCAATTTTGACAATATGGTAAGTGGCAGTTCCCAAAGTTTCAAAATTCTAAAATAATCTAATAAATATCTTTACCAAAACGAGCGAATTTCAATAAAAAATTTTGCAAGTTAGCACCGAGACCGAAACCGAATTAAAAAATTAATAGCCGAAGGAACGAGAAATTTTCGCGATACCGTTATATAGTCCCTCGAGGGCAGCCTGTATTATCATAGACCTCTACAAACTGTCCTCGTCATCTCTCCAGCTTAGCATCTCTAACAGATTACTTGTCCTTCCGACAGCATGTGCAACGATTCCTAAGCGAGGAGGACCCCCGTGGACTAGTGTTGGAAATGCTGTGGTCTGCTATCAGCAGCGAAAGACAAGAGCTCGCCCCTGCACTGACGATAACAATAGCAATAATAATATTAGCTAAACTAAATGGTATAAAATGTCAATTGGGACAAATAATAACATGTAACAATTATAACAACTAATAAACAAAAAAATGGCAAAAAATGTAAAACAAATAACACAAAACTCTCAAAAGAAACTAAAAAACGGACACAAGAATTTTGAAAGGATCTATAAGATGTACAAAATATTTAATAGTCCCAATTTTGAAAATTGGGTAAGTGGCAGTTCCAAAAGTTCCAAAACTCCAAAATAATCTATTAAATATCTTTACCTAAACGAGCGAATTTCAACAGCAAATTTTGAAATTTAGCACCGAGACCGAAACCGAAATAAAAACTTAACAGCCGAACGAACGAAAAATTTGCGCGATACGGTTATAGAGTCCCGCGAGGACAACCTGTAGTATAATAGACCTCTACAAACTGTCCTCTTCATCCCTCCAGCTTAGCATCACTAAGAGAGTACTTGTCCTTCCCACAGCACGTGCAACGATTCCTAAGCGGGGAGAAGGCCCGTGGACTAGTGTTGCAAATGCTGTTGCCTGCTATCACCAGCGAAAGACAAGACCTCCGTCCTGCACCGACAATACTGGTTGCCATGTGCTGTTGAATGTGTCTGCGTTCGTTGCCACATATTCAAGACGTAAGCATCTCTTCATTCAGTCAACGAAGTGGCGCTTTAGTGCTTGTGCATGGTGCTCTGATTCCCATCTCCTGCACTCATATAGTACAAGGGAATTGTAGATTTGGCCAGTATCAACACAAAGCTAATCAAACAGTTCACACGACAACAAAACCTTTGGTTCCCATAGAAACGGTGTCCTAGTAATGCTGAAATTCGGGTTGATCAACTGACACATATCGCGCACCAGTTCCAGCAGTCTCTGCATAGCTGGACAAGCAAAAAAACCTGTGAAACAAGGTGCCCTCACCAGAAGAAACTGTGCAGATACTCCGAACCCGCCGGTCGATATGTGGCAACTGATTAAGATGCATAAGATTGTGATGCAGCAATTTGAATTCTACATCAGCACCTTTGAACTAGAAGGATAACTGTACACTACTCTGCAAGTTATCCCTCCCATCACGCCCATATTCACCCCGAGGTGTGTTCGCCATCTGTTGTATCCTATATACTCCGGAGTGCTTATTGACATAAGCACGTCACGGAGCACACCTATTGTAATTGTCCTGAAATGTGTGGGAGGCGGTCTGGTCAGAACGAAAGCATCTTCCAAATTAGTATCAGAGTCACTGGTCCCAAGTTGGCGAAATCTCTCCCGCGCAGAAGCCGCCAGGTCGTGCAGTTGTGGAGTGTTCGTGTTTATTCGACAGTTTCCAGAGATATCAATAATATCTCCGAGAACTGTCAGTGTATGCGTGTCAGATTCAAAACCTCGAGCACTACTGAACACTGAGTCTATTAATTCAGTATTAAAGCTGATTCGAATTGCGAATTGCGTGTACCGTAGAGCAATCCGCTTAAGCTTAAATTTTGGCCTGATTCTGCCCCAGGTCTGAATCAGTGAGATTAAATCCTGTGGCCAGTCACGAGGATAGGGTGCTCTCTAGCAGGTAGTAATACTCCCCTATGCCGTTCCCTCCGAGTACATTCACCCACAGTGGTGAAATCATGTTGTATCTTTGGCAAAGCACTCTTTGGAATGCACGCAATTGGAGACACTTTGATTTCACAACCAAGTTAGTGAGACCTAATCCACCTATCTTGACGGGAAGACAGAGCGTGGTTTCAGCAACCCCTCTTCTTCCGCACCAAAAGGCGTCTATCGCTTTTGCTTGAAGAATACCTACGAAGCCTACATCAAATGTCTCAGACTTTAGCAGATGTACGATGGACGAGGTAACCAAAAAGTTTATCAAGACTGAACTTCCCATTAGAGATAGTGGAAAAAGTCGACTACGCCATGAGTTTACAGCTCTGGAGAGTTTCTCAAGAGCGATGCGGCTATTATTTGATTTACTCTCGCGTCCGATATACACATCTAAATACTTCAGGCAAGTAATAGTCCATTGGATGTTCAGTGGAGTATCTGTATGATCTCTCCATCTTCCACACCGCAAGCGTTGACTCTTGCTAAGGTTGATTTTAGCGCCCGCTATACCTTCGCAATATACGAAAACAGCACGAGCGACGGCAATAGCTTAATCTCTTGTCACGAAAATGGAAAGGTCATCCGCATATGCCAATTTAAGAGGCCTCACATTGGTTTATGTTAGATGCACTGAATATTGTCCATGTATTCGACGAAGATTCACAAGTAGCGGCTATTACGAACGATCATAAAGCATATCTGACAATGGACAGCCCTGTCTGATACCTCGATGAAACGAGATAGGAGCCAGAACCTGTCCTTGATGCTTAACAAAAATCGCTGAATCTCTATACAGTTTCCCGATGATATCGATCCACCTGGGCGGGAACCCAAATGCCTCGACAGCAGTCAGGAGGTACTCGTGCGGGACGCTATCAAAAGACTTTTGCTGGTCAAGTGAAATCATGGCAATTTGTGTACCTGTCTGTTCATGGTAGGTAAACAAATGTTTGGTTAGCGCGATGTTGTCGTAGATACTACGACCAGGAACACAGGAGGATTGTTCCGGCTGTATAACCGAATCAATCACTGAGCGCAGTATCGCCCCTCATACTTTGCAGACGATTTTGTAGCCCACATTCCATATGGTTAGGGGTCTCCAGTTCACCATCCTCTGCAAATCTCCTTTCTTTGGAATGAAATCGCTTAACAGACCTCCTCCAACTAGAAGGAAAGTCTGAATGTGTCTCAACCGCCGAATTGAACATTTCCAAAAGCTTAGGAATTAATAAATCCCTGAAACGTATGAAGAATTCTGGAGTCAAGCTGTCATAACCAGGTGAAGTGTGTCGCCTTAGATGCCTTGTCACAGCGATCATATCCTCCAATGTTATTAATGTATCCAGGAGCTCCTTGCTGCCTTCAGAGAAAGTGAGAATATTCTCAACAAATTCATAAGTGGTCGAGAATGTTGTCGACGTCGATTCAGGTTAGAGTCTACTGTAGTAGTCTCGAATAAATTCTGATTGCTATGTCCGTTGAGGAGTTGTCCAGATTCATCGACTATCGATTCGATTTCACAAGAAGCAGTACGTCGTCTAGTTTCCTGAAAAGAGTACTCGGTTGGAGAATCGCCTTCCCTCAGCCAGCGTGATTGGCTGCGCAGCACAAACTCCAAGCAGTGCTTGTAAGTATGTGTTGCCAAGCGTTGCTTTATTCTGTTAAAATAAAGAATCAACTCCGGCTGAGTTGGGAGAAGAGCTGCCAGTGGAGATTCTTCTGTTGACAAGGTAGAAGCTTGGTACCCACTTCGATTGAAATTCGCTGCGATAAAAGATCGAATTTGGAGCTTTCCAACATCCCACCATTGTCTAAGAAAAGGAAAGTCAGCTTTCCTCTCGTGCCAATCGTGCCAGAATTAAATGAACTCATTTATGAACCGCTCGGAATTCAACAAAAAGTTGTTGAATATCCTGTGGTACATTATACAAAATATACGTACACTGAAAACGTGATAAAGTTTTATTATTAATCTTTGATTTCGGTTTCTTGTAGACTTCTTGAAGTTTTTTTTTTATTCTTTTGTTGCAGTTCCTTACGTCACGGCATGTGATACCAGTTTATTGATAATTAGTCACGGTCGCCATGTGGTACATTATACAAAATATACGTACACTGATACTACAAATCCAACGTTGAGTTTTGGGAGCAGCCAAGAACAGCTTTGACTGCTGTAGAGCGGCTGTGTCAGCGCTAGCTCTAAAATATATAGCGGAGCAGCTAAGATCAGCTTTGACTCCAATGTCTACTTCGGTTGAGCAAAATAAAACACTCCGTATACTTTTAACTAATGTTAAATAAAAAGTGACTTTATTTTACCATTCCTTATCTAATTTTACTATAATTGCATGAGAACCAATTGACATCGATTAATTACAATTCAATAAACAAATCTTGCGTTGCACTTTTCCACCTTTACGATTTCATTCATACTTTGCCGCTACTTTGTAATTTGAGCTAAAACAAACAGAAGTCAGTTTATCATCGTCTTTTGTTTGTTTTAGCTTTTACATGCAGAAGGCAGTTAGGTAGGTCGGTAAGTCAATTCACATTTGAGTTTATGCATATGCACATCGCTGACCTCACTTAAGGTAGGTAGCGATTGCTCATTATGCTACCTACATACATGTGTTATTGAACTTACTTTCTCACCGCGATTATGGAAGTTTATGCAACCTCTATGCTTGTGCTTTTGGGGTATTTTCGTGCGTATTACAATCCAGTATGCAGTTCTTCTTTCAACTAGAGTGCTGGTTGCCACTACAAGAAAGTGATCGCTAACGGAACACACTTCATGAGTGACACCAGCGAAATGTTCTAGTATTCCAGGCGAGACGTAAAGTCTATCGATCCTGGCGCCTGCGAGACTTCCATGGATAATTCGCGAGACCCTTGTGTGTGTCTAGTCGTAGGATGCATCCAACGATAGATATCCACAAGTCTGAAAACACGAACAAAATTCCTCAACCGAGTAGCTTCACGGAGATGAACTCAGCACCGGAATGCCGATCCATTCAGGGATTCAGCTTGCAGTTGAAATCACCTCCGAGGATAGTTTCCCCGCTAAAATTCACCACACAGGATTGAACATTATCAAGAACTTGCCTTATAATATCCTGTTCATGTGGAATGTACACCTTCACTACCTTGATATGTTTGTCTTGAACGACAAATTCCGAGAAGAAGCTTATTCTGGGAAGATATCTGTGTAGAGAGCAGACGATAGTGTGAATTTGTTGGATACAATGATTGCCACCCCTGAGCCTCGGCGAGGCGCAGGTGTAGCAAATATTGCGTGGCCGGTGTGTAAATAAGCATAACGCTCAAGTTGTGTATATGTGTCTTGTGTAAAATTCGTCTTCTTTAGAAGCGCGGTGTATATATCGAACATTTTGACATGTTCGATAGTGCTGTGTAACCTTGTATGTGCACTTAAACCCCCAGTGTTGATAGAAGCTATATTGCACATTCAAAGAGATGAAAAGCTCAAACGAGGAATGTACGACATGTACTGACGAGGAGAATCGGCCAAGCAATGCTCCTGAATCAGTTCCTCCAAATTACTATGAAGTTGGTCTAGCCGAGCTGCAACGCTGTACTTCCTATTCTTCTTGCACTCCTCTTGTAGGAGTAGATAATGAGCAAGTAACAACTCTGGCCTCCCCAGCTTCTTTACAAGAATACTCCAGATTGTATCTGAATTCTTATTGTACTGGAGCTGGGCAAGAATTTCGGCGATCTTCTTCTAGGAAGAGTTTCCAGTAGATATACTATGGCGTCACCAGATCACTGTTCTAGCTTCCAGGATTTCGCCACAGATGGCGCCACCGTCGCTAGGTGGTTCGATTCCATACTAAATGTGGGTTTGTGCCTTGGATGTACTGGTTTATGTCTTGGATGTTGGGGATACGAGACCACTTTGGGGGATACGAGACCACTTTTAGCACTCTCCAGCATAGGGAAATAGCATAGGATTTCGATTTTGTTTCTGAAGTTCGCTAATTTTTCATCTCGAATCTTGGGGATACGAGACCACTTTGGGGATACGAGACCACTTTTAGCTCTCTCCAGCATAGGGAAATAGCATAGGTTTTCGATTTTGTTTCTGGAGTTCGCTTATTTTTCATCTCAGACTCGTAGCCTCAAAGTTTTTCATCTCGAGTTTTGGGGGTACGAGATCACTTTCAGTTGTATATATTTGTGAAGGGGGTGGGAAGCTTTATTGATGGATTTGGTCTTGACTGCGCCCTAGCGGTATTAGCCGGTACTACCAGTATGTTCCGGTACTACGGTTTTCTTGGATAGATATGTGGTGCGCCTAAATGTAGGCTTTTGGTTTTGAACTAATATTAATAATAATTAAAGTTAACGCTAGGAGATTTATGTTCATGCCAATGGATTCTAGATGGATGGTGTGTGAGGGGATATTATAGTATAGGATAGGGAGGGGGTAATGAATTTTTCATCAGAAATCCTCTACGGGCTCCGGTTTTTGGAGATAGTAGCGTATTAATAATTCAAGTTATTTTTGCTCATGGAAATGGATTCTAGGTGGTGTAGGGTGGGCGTAGGGACGAAATTCTCATCAGAAATCCTCTACGGGCTCGCCATTTCTTGAGTAAGGTTACCTAGCGGCATTAGACGGAACTACTAGCATACCTTGGTTTTGCTGTTTTCTTTTATTAGCCTGGAAGTTCTAGATATCAGCATGACGTCATCTTGGTTTTATTGTTTTTAAGTGCTGTTGTAGATATCAGCATCATTCGAATTTCACAACATCATATCACCTTGGCTTGATGTTTTCTTAGCAAATTATTATTATTATTGGGTCCTGGGGGTGCGCGGGGATATGAGATTACTTTCAGCACTCTCCAGCATAGGGAAATAGCATAGGATTTCGATTTTATTTTTGGAGTTCACTTATTTGTCATTTCGGAGATCGTAGCTGTAAATATTATAAACAAGAGTGATCATGCTATGATATTCAATATCTAAAAATTGATCACGGTTGCTTGGGATGTTAAGAAATATGAAGTAATAGAAATTAAATTTTCGATGTAGGTGTGTGTGTGTGTGTGTGTGTGTGTGTGTGTGTGTGTGTTGATAAGTCGCTATAGGTTTCGAGATATTAGCGATCTTACTTTTTCGGGTATAATTAATAGTAGTAGTAATAATTCAAGTTAACCCTATGATATTTTTTTTTTGTTCATGCCAATAGTATTATGTAGTACTAGGGGGTAGAATTTTCATCAGAAATTCTCTACGGGCTATGGTTCGAGATATAAGCGATCTTACCTCCTCAGGTGTAATTAATATTAGTAGCTGAAAAACAGAAAAACAACAACAACTATAACCTAAGTTGTGGATTCCAGATTTGATTATATTTATCTGTAGGTGCACCATGTAATCATATATCTAAAAATAGATCAGGCGAAGCTGGTCGGGGCGAATGTAGGTAGATATGTTCACTTAGATAAGTAATGGAAATTTGTAAATGCCTAATTTTCCTCTTCAGGTGTAATGCTTCTAATTTGAAGCCTTGCATAAACAAATTCGCATAGTCCAGTAAAGTAAACAAATTCGCAGTCGAATAAAGTAAACAAATTCACACAGCAGACGAGTAAAGTATACAAATTGAGCGATTTATGAAAGATTCCTAATTTCTTTAGCAGAAAACAACAACAACAACTGATATTAATCTGTAGGATGTGATGCCGTAGATGAGTAGTGGAAGTTATAATTGAAAATGTCTTTTGCTGAAAATAACAACAACAACTATAACGTAAGTTGTGGATTAAAAATCTTTTATAAACAAGAGTGATCATGCTATGATATTCGATATCTAAAAATAGATCACGGCACATGAAATCATTAGAAGTAATGGAAATTAAAGCATTAGAAAAGGTTGCCAGGTGGCTGGTAATTTGATATCTTGCGTAAACAAATATAGCCGAGTAAAGCAGACAAATTGAGCGATTAATGTTTTTTAGTATCTACGAGTTTGTATTGAAAAGTCTTTATGACGAATTGTTTTTTATTTTCAATAAAATTTCTCAATCAGTCACACTGTTATGAGATTTGATTGATCCCCGATATCATAGTTCACATGAAGCTGATAAGAATATGATAATTTTATCTTCATACTATTGGGGTAATCACATTATTTTCTTACCATTAGATTGAGAGTGGGTTTAATTAAATGTTTTGATGAAAGAAGGTGGTGTTATGATATCAATGTAGTATGATATCTTGTCTTAGATGAGTAATGGAAGTTGTTTGGGAGCTGTGAGTAAGGAATAAAAACCTTATCAGCAAGGTCGCTTCATATTTATCTCCCTAAATTATCATCCACATGGTGTTGTATGAAGGAGCAAAAAATTGATAATAGTGAAGATCGTGGTGGAGGTTGAGAGGGGTTGGTGTTAGTTGTGTATTAAATTGAAAGTTTTCATGGATCTCAAGGTTTAAACTTTTTAGCCTCCAGCAGGAATGTCTTCTTTTAGTTGACTCGGTGGCTAGATAAGAACGTGTTAATTTCATGTTCATAATATGATCTTGTGGTAAGCATATGAAGGTAGAAGAGTTTTTTTTATAAATCAAGCAGTTACGCTGTTATGAGATTTGATTGACTCCTATATCTAAAAAATATTCCACATGAAGCTGATATAGTTACTATTAGAGCAGGTACATTCTTTACTTACCATTAAGTTGAGAGTGGGTTAAATTAAAAGCTTTGATAGAAGAACGCTGTGTTATGATATTAATGTAGTATTATATGTTATCTGAGGTGAGTAGTGGAAGTTGTATGGGAGCTATGAATAAGCAGTAAAATCCTAATCAGCAATCTCGCTGGATGTTTATCTCCTCAAAAGTATCGCCCGAATGGTGGAGTATGAAGGAAGAAATAGTTGATAATTCTACAAGCCCATAGTAAAGATCGTGGTGTGGGGTTTACAGTGGGTACTGTAAGTTATGTATTAAGTTAAATGGATGGTGTTTGGTATTTATCTCCTCGAAATGGTGTTGTACGAGTATCAGAAAATTCGGAAAAAGTTGATAATGCTTCAAGTTCAATAGTGAAGACCGCGATGTTGAGAGTGGGTATTTGGAATGATATAATTCTAGTAGGATATGGAAGTATTATTTATTCATCTTTAAATCTTACCATGAAATTAGGTTGGGAGTGGATTAAATTAAAAGTTTTGATGCAAGAAGGCGTAGTTATTATATTAATATAGTATAATATGTTGCCTTAGATGAGTACTTGAGAGCTGTGAGTAATATGTGGAATATGTTGTAGATGAGTAGTGAAAGTTGAAAATGTAAGATTCCCACATTATTCACATCAAATTCATTATTTATTTTTTATATCTTAAGTTATAAACTTTTTTTTCTGTGTTTCACATCCGAAATGCGATCCAGAGCAAATGCCTCCCATGATCCTTTTCTGCGTTAGGCTATGAGAGTTCGGCAGCAAAATCCAATGTTATTTCTTATCATCTGCCTTGCTCTAACACATTAGGAAGCTTTAGTGAATACCATAGTTTGAAACCATCTCACTCGGGACTTGTTCATATACTTGCCAGCTGTGGATATGTAGAAAAACTTTCATGGCCGATATGGGGATTGAATCGATGTATGTTATGCACTAGATTGGTGGTATATGTGCTTATTTGATTGAAGTAAAATAGTTTCACGGCTTCCTTACCAAGACTTAAATATATTCATAAAAACGTTGAATCGATGTCAAGAACATGTTAATACTATGAGCAGAGGAAATCGTGATCATTGCAGCATGTTATGAAATTCGATATCTAAAAATAGACCACATGAAGGTTATTGGGGTGGTAAAAAGACATGAAAGCATTAGTTTGAGAATGGCTTCAATTTAAGGCTTTGGTGAAAAAGGCGGCATCAGTCACTTTTGGTGAGCCTCAGCGATACGTCAAATAAAAAAAAATGTCAACCGCGCTAATAAATGAAAGTTTTTCTAGTAAAAAGAGTGGTACAAAACGGCATATGGGGAGCTGTATTGGACAGACTAAATCACCGAGAGTGTTATTGAAAGCCACCAGTCGAGGTGGAGAAATTACTCAGCGTGTAAGAAAAAGTGATTTTGTAAAGTGGGAGGAAATGAGTTCAGTATTCACAGACAGAATTAGAGCTGGAATTATTGTAAATATAAACCATACAGATCCTAAGCTATTTATACAGGATGCTGGTGATTTATTTATAAGCCGTATTAAGAATATTTTAAAATGCCATCTCAATATTAAAGTTAATATAAAGTTGTGTGCTGATTTTGTTAAGGATATCGGTGACAATGAGGTTATAAAAGATATTAAATATTTACAAGCAAGAACTACTCCAATCAATGTGGACGATAATTTAAATGAGTGGTATAAAGTTAACATATTGGATTCAATACTCACTCAGCTGGATGAGTTTCAGAAAAAAGATAGTGGCTGGACATTGGACTCCATTATACATTTAGCAGTACATATCAACAAATTTGAACAGCGCCGAGGATCTTCGTATATATCTCTACCGAAGGAGATTGCTTTAAAGCAAGCTTGCATCAATGTAAAAAATAGTGATGAAGCATGCTTCGCTTGGGCCGTAACATCAGCGCTATATCCTGTAAATATTCACTCCGATAGGACCTCATCATATCCACATTATTCTACTGTGCTGAGTTTAACTGGATTAACATTTCCTATGACGCTTAAGCAAATTAAACAATTTGAAGACCAGAACGATATATCAATAAACGTATTCATCCTAAAGAAAGAGCGTTCCTTCACCACTGTTCTAGTTAGACCAACGAAACATAATATGAAGCGACATGTGAATCTATTAATGATACAAAATAACTATGAGCAGGATGATGATGATGATGATGATGCTGCTGCTGATGATGATTATGATGATAATGATGATGAAAGTACCAGGTTTCATTTCTGCTGGATTAAATATCTTTCACGGCTTGCATGGAAACAAGCTTCAAAACATAAGGCTAGATTGTATATATGCGATAGATGTTTGTTCTATTTTTATTCTGCTAAAGCATTAGCATCACATATTCCTGAATGTGAGAAACAAAAAATTTATCTTGAATTAAGGAAGCCCAACCGTAAAATTAAATGTTAGTAGCACAACGGATACTCTACCATTGACAAACATTACTGAATTCCATCAGAACAACAAGGAGCAGCCGCAGAAAACATATGACCTAATTCTAGTGTATTGTAAATAAAAAAATGTATTACATATAGTTATAGTTCCATTTATTTAAGTAATTTGTTTTAATTGTATTATAGTCTAAGATACACATTATTGGAAAATAAAGAATATATTATAGTTATAGGCATATTCAAATAAGGAAGCCCAACAATAGAATGACACACTAAGAATTAAATGTTAATATTTTTTTATTTTATAATAAATCGATAATAATATTTTATATTTGTTATTCTTTTTATTCAATTTCCCTACTAAGTCCAGAACTCCTGAAAGTATTCTGTAATAATATTTGAGCCCTCTGTAGTGGCTCTTAATCGGACGGTTGAACCTTTTACCCAGAATGCTAGGTTGAGCGTGAGCGTGAGAAAACACGTTGACACGTGGGCTTGACCTTGGCCTCTGGCATCACCTTTGAAACCGGAAAGGTATTTTGTCCTTGACTTTGATCCAGAAGTGTGTGTCTTGGCGGCTATAACCTTAAACAATTACGTCACAGGGGACTCTATACAGATTTTCAAAACAAATTTGATAACAGATAAACAGCTTTCAAACAGCTCTGATAACAGGTAAACAGCTTTTAAACAGGTCTGATAACTGCTTAACAGCTCTGATAACAGCTCTGATAACAGCTTAACAGCTTTTCAAACAGCTCTGATAACAGCTTAACAGCTTTTCAAACAGCTCTGATAACAGGTAAACAGCTTTTAAACAGGTCTGCTAACAGCTTAACAGCTTTTAAACAGCTCTGATAACAGCTTAACAGCTTTTCAAACAGGTCTGATAACAGCTTAACAGCTTTTCAAACAGCTCTGATAACAGGTAAACAGCTTTTAAACAGCTCTGATAACAGCTTAACAGCTTTTTAAACAGCTCTGATAACAGCTTAACAGCTTTTCAAACAGGTCTGTATACAGCTTAACAGCTTTTCAAACAGCTCTGATAACAGGTAAACAGCTTTTAAACAGGTCCGATAACAGATTAACAGCTTTTAAACAGCTCTGATAACAGCTTAACAGCTTTTAAATAGGTCAAATAACAGCTAAACAGCTTTTTATACAGGTCTTATAACAGCTTAACAGCTTTTCAAACAGCTCTGATAACAGCTTAACAGCTCAATGCTGGCATCCTATGACTTGATCATACACGAGGGTCTCGCGAAATATCCATGGAAGTCTCGCGGGCTCGAGAATTGATAGACTTTACGTCCCCCCCTGGAATACTAAAACATTTCGTTGGCTTCGCTCATGAATTCTGTCCGGTAGTGATCATCTTCTTGTAGGGGCAACCATCACTCCAGTTGAAAGGAGAACTGCGTACTGGCTATTCATCAACTCAGAGCAGTTCATCAATGAGTTCATTGAATTCTGGCACGATTGGCAAGAGAGGGAAGCTGACTTCCTTTTCTTAGTCAACGGTGGGATGTTGGCAAGCTCCAAATTCGATCCTTTATCGAAACGAGTTTCAACCGAACTGGGTATCAAGCTTCCAGTTTGTTGTCCAAACTATATCGGATAGCAGCTCTTCTCCCAATCGGAGTTTATTCTTTATATTAATAGAATAAATAAACACTTGGCGAAACTACAACCGAGTACTTCTTCCTGCCGAAAACTTCTGCCAGGCAACTAGATGACGTACTGCTTCTTGTGAAATCGCGTCGACAAGTCCTTAACGAATTACAGTTATCAGAATATATTCGAGATCGGTGGCTAGATAAAAACGTGTTATTTACTACAATTTAGAAGCAATTAAGCTGTTACCAGAGCTGTTTGAAAAGCTGTTTAGCTGGCTGTTTGAAAAGCTGTTTACCTGTTATCAGAGCTGTTTGAAAAGCTGTTAAGCTGTTATCAGAGCTGTTTGAAAAGCTGTTATCAGAGCTGTTTAAAAGCTGTTAAGCTGCTATCAGACCTGTTTAAAAGCTGTTTACCTGTTATCAGAGCTGTTTGAAAAGCTGTTAAGCTGTTATCAGACCTGTTTGAAAAGCTGTTAAGCTGTTATCAGAGCTGTTTAAAAAGCTGTTAAGCTGTTATCAGAGCTGTTTAAAAGCTGTTTACCTGTTATCAGAGCTGTTTGAAAAGCTGTTAAGCTGTTATCAGACCTGTTTGAAAAGCTGTTAAGCTGTTATCAGAGCTGTTTAAAAGCTGTTAAGCTGTTATCAGACCTGTTTAAAAGCTGTTTACCTGTTATCAGAGCTGTTTGAAAAGCTGTTAAGCTGTTATCAGAGCTGTTTGAAAAGCTGTTAAGCTGTTATCAGAGCTGTTATCAGAGCTGTTAAGCAGTTTTCAGACCTGTTTAAAAGCTGTTTACCTGTTATCAGAGCTGTTTGAAAGCTGTTTATCTGTTATCAAATTTGTTTTGAAAAGCTGTATAGAGTCCCCTGTGACGTAATTGTTTAAGGTTATAGCCGCCAAGACACACACTTCTGGATCAAAGTCAAGGACAAAATACCTTTCCGGTTTCAAAGGTGATGCCAGAGGCCAAGGTCAAGCCCACGTGTCAACGTGTTTTCTCACGCTCACGCTCAACCTAGCATTCTGGGTAAAATGTTCAACCGTCCGATTAAGAGCCCTCTGTAGTAGACAAATATTATTACAGAATACTTTCAGGAGTTCTGGACTTAGTAGGAAAATTGAATAAAAAGAATAACATATATAAAATATTATTATCGATTTATTATAAATTAAAAAAATATTAACATTTAATTCTTAGTGTGTCATTCTATTGTTGGGCTTCCTTATTTGAATATGCCTATAACTATAATATATTCTTTATTTTCCAATAATGTGTATCTTAGACTATAATACAATTAAAACAAATTACTTAAATAAATGGAACTATAACTATATGTAATACATTTTTTTATTTACAATACACTAGAATTAGGTCATATGTTTTCTGCGGCTGCTTCTTGTTGCTCTGATGGAATTCAGTAATGTTTGTCAATGGTAGAGTATCCGTTGTGCTACTAACATTTAATTTTACGGTTGGGCTTCCTTAATTCAAGATAAATTTTTTGTTTCTCACATTCAGGAATATGTGATGCTAATGCTTTAGCAGAATAAAAATAGAACAAACATCTATCGCATATATACAATCTAGCCTTATGTTTTGAAGCTTGTTTCCATGCAAGCCGTGAAAGATATTTAATCCAGCAGAAATGAAACCTGGTACTTTCATCATCATTATCATCATAATCATCATCAGCAGCAGCATCATCATCATCATCATCCTGCTCATAGTTATTTTGTATCATTAATAGATTCACATGTCGCTTCATATTATGTTTCGTTGGTCTAACTAGAACAGTGGTGAAGGAACGCTCTTTCTTTAGGATGAATACGTTTATTGATATATCGTTCTGGTCTTCAAATTGTTTAATTTGCTTAAGCGTCATAGGAAATGTTAATCCAGTTAAACTCAGCACAGTAGAATAATGTGGATATGATGAGGTCCTATCGGAGTGAACATTTACAGGATATAGCGCTGATGTTACGGCCCAAGCGAAGCATGCTTCATCACTATTTTTTACATTGATGCAAGCTTGCTTTAAAGCAATCTCCTTCGGTAGAGATATATACGAAGATCCTCGGCGCTGTTCAAATTTGTTGATATGTACTGCTAAATGTATAATGGAGTCCAATGTCCAGCCGTTTTGTACCACTCTTTTTACTAGAAAAACTTTCATTTATTAGCGCGGTTGACATTTTTTTTTATTTGACCTATCGCTGAGGCTCACCAAAAGTGACTGATGCCGCCTTTTTCACCAAAGCCTTAAATTGAAGCCATTCTCAAACTAATGCTTTCATGTGTTTTTACCACCCCAATAACCTTCATGTGGTCTATTTTTAGATATCGAATTTCATAACATGCTGCAATGATCACGATTTCCTCTGCTCATAGTATTAATATGTTCTTGAAATCGATTCAACGTTTTTATGAATATATTTAAGTCTTGGTAAGGAAGCCGTGAAACTATTTTACTTCAATCAAATAAGCACATATACCACCAATCTAGTGCATAACATACATCGATTCAATCCCCATATCGGCCATGAAAGTTTTTCTACATATCCACAGCTGGCAAGTATATGAACAAGTCCCGAGTGAGATGGTTTCAAACTATGGTATTCACTAAAGCTTCCTAATGTGTTAGAGCAAGGCAGATGATAAGAAATAACACTGGATTTTGCTGCCGAACTCTCATAGCCTAACGCAGAAAAGGATCATGGGAGGCATTTGCTCTGGATCGCATTTCGGATGTGAAACACAGAAAAAAAAGTTTATAACTTAAGATATAAAAAATAAATAATGAATTTGATGTGAATAATTTGGAAATCTTACATTTTCAACTTTCACTACTCATCTACAACATATTCCACATATTACTCACAGCTCTCAAGTACTCATCTAAGGCAACATATTATACTATATTAATATAATAACTACGCCTTCTTGCATCAAAACTTTTAATTTAATCCACTCCCAACCTAATTTCATGGTAAGATTTAAAGATGAATAAATAATACTTCCATATCCTACTAGAATTATATCATTCCAAATACCCACTCTCAACATCGCGGTCTTCACTATTGAACTTGAAGCATTATCAACTTTTTCCGAATTTTCTGATACTCGTATAACACCATTTCGAGGAGATAAATACCAAACACCATCCATTTAACTTAATACAAAAGTTATAGTACCCACTCTAAACCCCCACCACGATCTTTACTATGGGCTTGTAGAATTATCAACTATTTCTTCCTTCATACTCCACCATTCGGGCGATACTTTTGAGGAGATAAATATCCAGCGAGATTGCTGATTAGGATTTTACTGCTTATTCATAGCTCCCATACAACTTCCACTACTCACCTCAGATAACATATAATACTACATTAATATCATAACACAGCGTTCTTCTATCAAAGCTTTTAATTTAACCCACTCTCAACTTAATGGTAAGTAAAGAATGTACCTGCTCTAATAGTAACTATATCAGCTTCATGTGGAATATTTTTTAGATATAGGAGTCAATCAAATCTCATAACAGCGTAACTGCTTGATTTATAAAAAAAACTCTTCTACCTTCATATGCTTACCACAAGATCATATTATGAACATGAAATTAACACGTTCTTATCTAGCCACCGAGTCAACTAAAAGAAGACATTCCTGCTGGAGGCTAAAAAGTTTAAACCTTGAGATCCATGAAAACTTTCAATTTAATCCACAACTAACAGCACCCCCTCTCAACCTCCACCACGATCTTCACTATTATCAATTTTTTGCTCCTTCATACAACACCATTTGGATGATAATTTAGGGAGATAAATATGAAGCGACCTTGCTGATAAGGTTTTTATTCCTTACTCACAGCTCCCAAACAACTTCCATTACTCATCTAAGACAAGATATCATACTACATTGATATCATAACACCACCTTCTTTCATCAAAACATTTAATTAAACCCACTCTCAATCTAATGGTAAGAAAATAATGTGATTACCCCAATAGTATGAAGATAAAATTATCATATTCTTATCAGCTTCATGTGAACTATGATATCGGGGATCAATCAAATCTCATAACAGTGTGACTGATTGAGAAATTTTATTGAAAATAAAAAACAATTCGTCATAAAGACTTTTCAATACAAACTCGTAGATACTAAAAAACATTAATCGCTCAATTTGTCTGCTTTACTCGGCTATATTTGTTTACGCAAGATATCAAATTACCAGCCACCTGGCAACCTTTTCTAATGCTTTAATTTCCATTACTTCTAATGATTTCATGTGCCGTGATCTATTTTTAGATATCGAATATCATAGCATGATCACTCTTGTTTATAAAAGATTTTTAATCCACAACTTACGTTATAGTTGTTGTTGTTATTTTCAGCAAAAGACATTTTCAATTATAACTTCCACTACTCATCTACGGCATCACATCCTACAGATTAATATCAGTTGTTGTTGTTGTTTTCTGCTAAAGAAATTAGGAATCTTTCATAAATCGCTCAATTTGTATACTTTACTCGTCTGCTGTGTGAATTTGTTTACTTTATTCGACTGCGAATTTGTTTACTTTACTGGACTATGCGAATTTGTTTATGCAAGGCTTCAAATTAGAAGCATTACACCTGAAGAGGAAAATTAGGCATTTACAAATTTCCATTACTTATCTAAGTGAACATATCTACCTACATTCGCCCCGACCAGCTTCGCCTGATCTATTTTTAGATATATGATTACATGGTGCACCTACAGATAAATATAATCAAATCTTGAATACACAACTTAGGTTATAGTTGTTGTTGTTTTTCTGTTTTCAGCTACTAATATTAATTACACCTGAGGAGGTAAGATCGCTTATATCTCGAACCATAGCCCGTAGAGAATTTCTGATGAAAATTCTACCCCCTAGTACTAATACTATTGGCATGAACAAAAAAAAAATATCATAGGGTTAACTTGAATTATTACTACTACTATTAATTATACCCGAAAAAGTAAGATCGCTAATATCTCGAAACCTATAGCGACTTATCAATACACACACACACACACACACACACACACACACACACACACACACACACACACACACACACACACACACACACACACACACACACACACACACACACCTACATCGAAAATTTAATTTCTATTACTTCATATTTCTTAACATCCCAAGCAACCGTGATCAATTTTTAGATATTGAATATCATAGCATGATCACTCTTGTTTATAATATTTACAGCTACGATCTCCGAAATGACAAATAAGTGAACTCCAAAAATAAAATCGAAATCCTATGCTATTTCCCTATGCTGGAGAGTGCTGAAAGTAATCTCATATCCCCGCGCACCCCCAGGACCCAATAATAATAATAATTTGCTAAGAAAACATCAAGCCAAGGTGATATGATGTTGTGAAATTCGAATGATGCTGATATCTACAACAGCACTTAAAAACAATAAAACCAAGATGACGTCATGCTGATATCTAGAACTTCCAGGCTAATAAAAGAAAACAGCAAAACCAAGGTATGCTAGTAGTTCCGTCTAATGCCGCTAGGTAACCTTACTCAAGAAATGGCGAGCCCGTAGAGGATTTCTGATGAGAATTTCGTCCCTACGCCCACCCTACACCACCTAGAATCCATTTCCATGAGCAAAAATAACTTGAATTATTAATACGCTAATATCTCGAAAACCGGAGCCCGTAGAGGATTTCTGATGAAAAATTCATTACCCCCTCCCTATCCTATGCTATAATATCCCCTCACACACCATCCATCTAGAATCCATTGGCATGAACATAAATTTCCTAGCGTTAACTTTAATTATTATTAATATTAGTTCAAAACCAAAAGCCTACATTTAGGCGCACCACATATCTATCCAAGAAAACCGTAGTACCGGAACATACTGGTAGTACCGGCTAATGCCGCTAGGGCGCAGTCAAGACCAAATCCATCAATAAAGCTTCCCACCCCCTTCACAAATATATACAACTGAAAGTGATCTCGTACCCCCAAAACTCGAGATGAAAAACTTTGAGGCTACGAGTCTGAGATGAAAAATAAGCGAACTCCAGAAACAAAAACGAAAACCTATGCTATTTCCCTATGCTGGAGAGAGCTAAACGTGGTCTCGTATCCCCAAAGTGGTCTCGTATCCCCAAGATTCGAGATGAAAAATAAGCGAACTTCAGAAACAAAATCGAAATCCTATGCTATTTCCCTATGCTGGAGAGTGCTAAAAGTGGTCTCGTATCCCCCAAAGTGGTCTCGTATCCCCAACATCCAAGACATAAACCAGTACATCCAAGGCACAAACCCACATTTAGTATGGAATCGAACCACCTAGCGACGGTGGCGCCATCTGTGGCGAAATCCTGGAAGCTAAAACAGTGATCTGGTGACGCCATAGTATATCTACTGTTTCCATATCCTTCGAGACTTCAAATTTGCTACCAGTCGAAATGGTGCTACCACATGACTCCTAGCCAGTGAAGCTCGGGAGATCAGTCTCATCCAAACCGGTCATTTTGCAGTCCGAAAGCTGCTCGAGAGATGCTTCCGCCTCTCCCACAACCTTCAAACCACGGGCACCACTATCGTCCTCCTCCGAGTGGGGCGGTTTTGGAGCGACTGGATTTGCTGGCTCTGGAGGAGGCAGCATCGCCCGGTCCACATTCGTCTTCCTCCTCGTCCTCCTTTTTTTGCCTACATGGCTAATCGACTCCTCGTCTGAAGTAGCCATGCTTTCGCGTGTTAATGCGGCACCGTTTATGGTCGGAATTTCTTTTGCCTCTAAGACAACTTCAGGCACTTTAGCCACTAGCTACTCCAAGATAGCAGGTAGAGTGTTGGCAGAAAATTCCTTCTCCGGAGCCACTACTCTAGCAGTGGTTTCCTTCGAGGGAGCCTTTTATTCAGCCTTCTTCCGGCTTCTCTTGGGGCAGTCAGCAACAAAATGCCGTCTGAAGTAGCCATGCTTTCGCGTGCTAATGCGGCACCGTTTATGGTCGGAATTTCTTTTGTCTCTAAGACAACTTCAGGCACTTTAGCCAGTAGCTACTCCAAGATAGCAGGTAGAGTGTTGGCAGAAAATTCCTTCTCCGGAGCCACTACTCTAGCAGTGGTTTCCTTCGAGGGAGCCTTTTATTCAGCCTTCTTCCGGCTTCTCTTGGGGCAGTCAGCAACAAAATACCCTACCCTTGGCTGGATAAAGTCGTCGATGATTTTCCTGTGGCTGGTAGAACTGCTACTGAAACTACTTCTGTGGTAGTCACCTTTGAAGGTGATGTTCCAACAACTGCTGTTTCAGCTGCCATATTCTCTAGATCTTTTTGTCTGGCCTATTTAATTGGGCTCTTTGTGGCATCTTCAATTGGGCCCTTGTTGGCCTTTTCAGTGGGCCGTTTTAAGTTTTCCCTTGGAGAGGAAAAAGAAGATTTATTTTTCTTCTTCCTCCCTTGCCTTGATATGGGGGATCATCATTCCCCCCAGAATCGCTGCTACTCGCACGCATTGCAGCTGCGACAGATAGTTTTATTATATATGTACTTCAAGAAATAAGTAATTTTCACTTTTGAATTTATTTTAAATGTTTCTTCTGTTTCTAAAATTACATATTGTTGTTTTTCGGAACTACATAAATTTACATGGTTGCCACGTTGACATGGCAACTACCAAAATTAATTAAAAACTAGAACTGTCACTTAAATTAGATTTTTGGCAATTCTACTATTCAATTTTATTATAGTTTTTTTTTTCGAAAAAATTAACCAAGCACGACTCCAATTTGCAGTGGGTCTCGTCAACATCAATTCCTTCTACTTTTTTTCCACTCAAATTTCACTACTTTTAACTACTTATTTGATCGGACCTCAAACTTACATCCGCACTCTTCAGAAATAATATTTTTTTTTTATTCAAATAAGCTCTTTATTTGTTGGCTCATTGGCTTTTTTAAAAATTCCTTAAAAATAGGTGGCAAAAGGCTCTACAAAGTGTAAACAAAAAGTCGCTAGTTAATCTAAAAGTTATAAAAGGTCTATAGGGACAATTAAACAATTAAAACAATTAGAAAAACTAAAAAAACAAAAAAAATTTCACAAGCAAAAGCAAAGCAAACAAAAAAAAAATTCTCAAAAGAGACGGTATATAACTGATACAAGAATTTTGAAAAGGATCTAAAAGATGTACAAAAAACTCAATAGTCCCAATTTTGACAAATGGGTAAGTGGCAGTTCCCAGAAGTTCCAATTTCCAAAATAATCTAATAAAAATAATGAGCTAAACGAACGAATTTCCAACATAAAATTTTGAAATTTAGCACGAAACCGAATTGAGCTAAATAGCCGAACGAACGAAAAATTTGCGCGATACCGTTATAGAGTCCCGCGAGGGCAGCCTCTAGCATCATAAACCTCTACAAACTGCCCTCATCATCCTTCCAGCTTACCATCTCTAACAGAGTACTTGTCCTTCTCACAGTACGTGCAACGATTCCTAAGCGGGGAGAAGCCCCGTGGACTAGTGTTGCAAATGCTGTAGCCTGCTAACACCAGCGAAAGACAAGAGCTCCGCCCTGCACCGACGATAGTTATTGTACACAAGAGTTCACATCTTTTCTTGTTCGTTATATAAAGCGGTGCTGGAAAAGTAACTACTTAAAATAAGATTTAAAAATTTAAATGAAGTTCAAGCAAATTCTTATTAATTAAAGAGGAAGTTAAATTCAGTTAAAAAATTGTACTACGAGACTACTACAAAATAAAGAAAATAATAGTGTTAAATTATGTGTGTATCAATGCATCTCTTAAACGCGCCGACAGTGCCAATACTCTGAACATTCAACGGAAGATTATTCCATAAACGAGCTGCTTGAACAAGATAAGTAGCTTCCATGCAGTACTTATGAAATCGTGGAATCAATATTTTCCTGTTACGCTGTGACATTTTAAATTGAAATAATTCGCGTAAGTACCCTGGTTTGTTCGAGCTAAGAAGAGAATATAAGAAAACCAAAGCTCGCCTCTTAAAATAAGTGGCCAAGGAGCATCCAAGCAAACGCGAAAGGAAGGGCGAAACGTGAATGCTATTGTTACTTTCCTGGCACAGATGCTATCCAGCTTGGGAAACACATTTCTGCCATACGTGAATTGGGGCAAGATTAAAGCTTTAATTAATTGTAACCGCATGCTAACAGACAGCAGAGCCGATGAAAGGCATAGACATCGGAGCCCTGCATAAACTTTGCTTACCATGGCTTTAATGTAATCACAACATTTCATGTGTTGATTCAAGACAACTCCAAGCGTTTTAACTTTATTTACAATAGGCAGCGAAATATTATTTAAAGTCACTGGGGAGATTTCAATTAAGCCGTTATTGTAGAATTTAGTAAAATGAGACTATGCAGGATTCAGTATCAAGCGATTATATTTGGCCCAGGTGTAAATTCTTTCCAAAACACAATTTATACGTTCAATACAATCTTCAAGAAGAGCGATCGGTCGGCTTAAGTAGAGTTGTACATCATCGGCATATAAGTGAATCTGTACATCTTCAACCACATCTAGCAAATCATTGACAAATAAGCTGAATAACAAAGGTCCCAGAATTGAACCTTGAGGCACCCCAGAAAGTAAATGCAGTGCAGGAGATGAATTATTATCAATATGCACTTGTTGGCTGCGGTCTGCCAAGAAATCCTTTACCAGAGCGATGGCAGAATTACTAAAATTAAAAGAAGAGTCAAGTTTGTGGAGAAGGATACGATGGTCCACACTGTCGAAAGCTTTCGAGAAGTCTAGAAGTACCAAAACACTGAACTTATCCTGATCCAAAGGCTTCCTTAAATCAGAGGTCAGCTTCAGAACTGCAGTCTCACTGCTGTAAAAGCGTCGGAAACCCGATTGACAACCTGCAAGAAAATCATTGACTATCTGCTTATATAATAGCTTTTCTAAGACTGTGGATATGAAACATAATAAACTTATTGGGCGAAAGTCAACTGGTGTTTGAGGAGAAGAATTCTATGTAATAGGAAGGAATGTTGCCATCTTCCAGGCAGCTGGACAACAGGATGATGTAAAGCATGAGTTCACTATATGCAAACCGAATTTACCAATAATGGGAAATAAAAGCTTAATGAACCTAGGTGGAACATTATCAGGCCCAGCTGACTCAGACTTAATTGAATTCACAGCATCCACAAGCTTATTGTAGTCGACTCCACGAAAGTAGAAGAAGTTGGTATTGGTATTAGATGAGAAATCTCTTATCGGATTACCAGCTGATGTACGAGAAGCAGCCAACTGATTGCCACTGTGGGCAGAGCTGATAGACGTGAAAAATATGTTTAAGTCTTCGGAATTTAAATCACAAGTAGTTTTGTTGCTTTTACCTCCACAGACACCTGCATGGCGTAATATGTAAAACATTCCGCTAAAGCGCTCAAAACAAAAATCAGCCCCCCCCCCCGCCATCGGTACTCAAATTCGAATACCATGCATTTTAACGATATTCGGGTGATAAACTCTCTTATAAAGTTTCTTATAAAATAAAAGAAAGTATACCATTTAATAGCATTCAGCAAAAGCTTTAATTGGATATCACACATGACCCGAATTGGAAAATTACAGCGGGAGTATCTACCACCCATGACCTTAAAGACTTCAAGAACTTAAATTTTTTTACCCCATCGGAAAACTTCACTTATTCTAAATCAAAAAATGCCATGCAAATGCATCCACGTTTACTACACTAAAACCATTTCTAAAATTTCTCATTTTCGTCATGAACGTCGTCTTTACACACAAAGATATGAAATTATTTAATCAAGGGCTAGTGACGGGATAAAAGTTATTTATAAGAAAATTTCATCTGAAATTAAAGTGCGGGAGCAAATGTAATATTTAGCTGACTTCTAACTTTTACATAAGGCTTGAATTCCTGATGCGTTCTTTCGAATCTGAAATTCTAAAAATCTTTTGGCCGACCAGAATAATTAATAATGCAATGATTGTTATGCAGTTCTTACTTAGGTCGCAAAGTGGTTTTCGAAACATTGGCAAATCGACTGTTGTGTAATTTATGCACTCCTACATTTCCTATAGGACTGCATGACTAACAAAAGTATGAATTTACTAGCATGGTTCTAGGATTGTTGGTTACATCCCACCTGAGCGTATTACATGAATTTTTTTTATATGATCCTGGGAAATATCCTAAATATACCGCTATAACTCAACTAACATAGCGCTTTTATTCGCCTTCAAGGCATTTAAGTGCTATATAAGCACATAAAATCTTACTGATTACGGTGGGTATGTAATTTACATTTCTGAATAGCTTTTTTCTTCTTCTACAGCCGAATGCTATTGAAAAAAATATTGGATTTTTTCTAAACATTTTTTATTTTTGTATAATCTTTTATGAACAACGTAATATAATTAATTTACACAATTTTTAAAAACAGAAAAAGTTGAATAACCTTAAGTTTGTTTGGGCCATCAATCGAAATACATAGATGATGTAAGTCTAACTTAAGAAGGAATGAATCAATAAGTTTCAGAACAAGTGCAACAGCACCATTGTTCATAATAAATCCGTCGTCACATTAAATCGTATTGATCACCATAAAATTATACTTCACGTGTAAATTTTTTATTTAAATCCTACGAGTGGGATAAATGATAAACCTTAGCCATAGACTTTTCAAACAAATCCAAAATGTTAATGAAAATAAAAGTAAAAAAATTGTGCCACGCAGATGCCTATGAATGCAAACTGGTAATAAAGTTTATTTTGCAAGGTTACTATAAATCACAACAATTACCGCACCCACAAATAAACGAAATTCCATTAATCTGAGTGGGTCGTTCCCTTGCAGAAAATACTCATTGAAGGGGGTTCGAACAGTCATGAAAATACTTTTACGCCATAATTAGATCACTGGAGGACTGGGAGTGGAGACAGGAGACAGGACTGGTAGTGGAGGTACAATCCACAAGACTGTCTTTCACCGAATAAATTCTCGCCCAAATTAAGTTTTCACTCTGACGGAGTTTGTCACGATCTCACAACCACACGTTCGCAATTCTAATTCGCATAATTGAGCAAATGCGAACGTGTAAAACTTTTTTATTTTAAATTAAGTCAATATAGCGTGCCACGATATGGTAGCTCGGTTGAAGAGTAGGAAAGGAGGACAGACTGTTGACGCTATTCTTCTGTCTGCACTAGCAAAAGTTTTTCACTTCATTTGTGTAATTCGATTGGGTCGCTTAGAGATTTGAGTCTAATTAGATATTTACATGGCTACGATTTGTCATTTAACCTGTCTTGGCATTATTTGGATACTTTTTTTAAGAAAATGAAAGTAATTGTGAGTATTTCAACATAAAAATTTATTGTTTCCGCGTTTTTCTAAACTCTACTCAATTCCCTGCGAAATGAGAGTACAGCTTTCACTCAATACGAAAGATCTTATTCCCCCTGCAAATCTAGAATATGGTTATCTAATGTGTTGCAGCGTTCACCTGCACACGAAACGTACAACCAAAAAGAAGCAAACTGAAACTTTGGAAACAACCTAATTAAGCGAATGCTCAACAGCATTAATAAAAAGATAGTGTGCGACTTAACTAATTACGAACGTAATATATGACTCAGAGATGGCGTGAGTATTATAAATTCGATAATGTCGCTAACGCCCGCAAGTTTCAGTTTGGCGCAAGAGCACTGAGCTTAATGTCGAATTGGTTTTGTGTGGTGGGGGAACCATTATAAAACTAGCATCACGAGCATGCTTAGTTTCAGATTGGTTTAAGCCGGTCAACGTGGAGTTTGCCATATTGAAATTTGCCAAAGTAGTTTAAATAGTGGAATTTGCCACAATTGACACCAGGAGTGGAATTAGCCACAATATTTAATTGGTATGTACATATATTAATAAATAATTTTCTCCTTCTCTCGCATAGATTTCTACTGAGATTTGGACTTGGGATTTCTTGGACCTTTTTGGAGTAGTGTATGAATTTAGAGATTGGGATTTACCATTCTCTCACAGGGTTAGCTTGACCGATGGGATTTACCAGAGGTCTTTAGTTTAGATATTGTTTTTTTTTTAGTGAAGTGCAACAAATTTGGATTGAATTCTGGATAAACAGCTGCACTGGACAAGAGTATTGTGTTTGACGACGACCACGGATTTGAAGTTACCACGAAATGTATTGCAATAAAGTGATTTTTATGATAAATTGAGAAATTTTTAAATTTATAAAGTGTTCGAGCCGTGACTGTTTAACGGTAGAAATTATTACATTTGTTAGTTTTTAGATTAAAGATTAAAGTATTTAACATTTTGTTTACTGTAAACTGTACTGAAAAACTGGATATATTTAATAAATCGAATTGAACTTGAAAGGATCGGCATTTGTTAATTTGTATTTACTGAATCAGTCCTATCCCTGATTCGGAAAGTTAGTGACGACTTAGCGTTGACACAGCAGCTAACTTTCTGAGCAAGTGTTTCGTATACCTGCCGAAACATTTAATGGTCCTTCGAGCCGGATTTGTATCCGTTCAGGTTCAAGCGATAATGATTCAGTTTTTATTCTAAAGCAGTCATATTTCGATCAAATTTGAACACGTTAAACAGTCAACTTTCGATTTGAGCGGTGATAGAACATTCTGCTTTCAAAATGAGCAAAAACGTGTCTGCCAAAACAGAAGCTCGGCTGTTTCAGAGGCTAGAGAAAGCCAGAGCAAATCATCGCAAAATACAGAACAGTGACAGTACGGTAGCCTACACGAAAGGTAGAGTTAAGTACATTCAACAGCTGTGGAAACAGTTTCAGGATCATGACCTGAAGCTGTCTGGTATTGATGAAGAGACAGCAGACGTTTCGATTACTGAATACGTGAACAGTGGTTTGTATGAAACATTTGAAGTCAAATACTTTGCCTTTCTTGGAGAATTACAACAAACGCTAGAAACTCCTACAGTAAGTACTCAAGACAACGAAAGAAAGGTGCCTGTGAATTTGCCTACCATCGATATACCAAGGTTCGATGGGGAATACACATCATGGAGATCGTTTCAGTACATGGTTGTGTCACTAGTTCACAGTAACAATAAAATCGTCGAGGTACAAAAACTACATTATCTGAAGGCAAGTTTATCTGGAGAAGCAGAAAGGTTGCTGAGACAATTCGACATCACTAGCTCCAATTATTCAAAGGCATGGGATACTTTAACAAAAAGGTATCAAAACCAACGAGTCCTAGTCTTCACCCAACTCAAAATGTTATTTAACCAAACGCAGGTAAAACAAGAGTCAGACAAGGCTATAAGAAATTTGCTAGATAAAACTCAAGAGTGTTTACACGAGCTAAACGCATTAGGAGTTCCAACAGATAATTGGGACCCTGTTATCTTATACATAATAACACAAAGATTACCAGATGAATCCCGAAGTTTGTGGGAACAAGAAGTATCTAAGTCCACTACATAACCAACTACTCAACAATTATTTGAATCCTTAGAGTCTAGATACAGGACTTTAGAAGCTTTGGCGGGAACTGCGATCAATAGAATTCCTAAAACAATCAACCACTCAAGCTAAACGTACTTTCTTATCAGAACACATAATTTGTTTCAAATGCTTGAAACAACATTTGTATGGCAAATGTCCACCCACGAATTGCAATATGTGCAAGGATGGCCACTTTCTCTATAAGTGCAAACAATTTCAAAACCTCGCGATCAAATCGAGGAGGAAATACTTAGCTAACCAGAAGCTATGTTTCAACTGTTTAAGCCCTTAGGACAGGAATGCATATCCTAGCGAAAGAACTTGCTTTAAATGTGGGAAAAGACACAACACACTTTTACACGAAGATACACCAGGGTCAGAAAACACAAACAAAGGTGCGAATCACGCAATGAGTTCTACGATCAATTGTCACTATAATAGACAATCACCACAAGGATTGCTAGCAACAGCAATGGTGGTTGTATAAGTTGATAATGGTGTATCGCTGACCCTACGGGCATTAATTGACTTAGGGTCGCAAAGTTCATTCATCACAGAAGCAGTCTATCAGTTGCCACACACGAGAGCCTTACCAACATCCTTACAAATTACTGGTTTAGGCTCATCTAAAGTGGCAAGATCATCGAAGGAAATTGAGTTTACGCTTAAATCGCAACACGATCAAAGCTTCAATTTGCCAATGCGAGCATATGTAATAAAACGCATAACGAACATTTCGGCTCCAGAGAGATGTAAGGATATCAGGCTAGATGGTTTAGAGGGCCTGCAGCTAGCAGATCATAATTTCTTACAATCTAGTAAGATCGATCTCCTGATAGGCATGAACGCTTATGCAAGGATTATAAAGGAAGGAATTCGTCACATATCTATCACAGGACTTGTTGCACATCAGACAAGGTTAGGATGGATTCCTTTCGGTGAAACAGCTTCAACTTACACAACACGGAAACAAGAAGTCTCATCAACGTTTTCTACCTTCACAACCAATGAAGCGTCGGACGCTAGGTTGGACACAGAGGTACGTGAATATTGGGAAGATGAGGAGTTATTGCCGAAGCGCACCTTAACTCAAGAGGAGACTGAGTGTGAATTATTTTACTCGAGAACACATACACGCTTAGACGACGGTTGATATCAAGTTAGACTACCATTTAAGCATGAAAGCAGTCCCCAACTAGTGGAATCCAGCAACATGGCTGTATATAGATTCTTTCAAATCGAAAAAAGTATGAAAGAGATCCAAACTTCAAAACACTTTATACCCAATGTATGAAAGAATACACCGAGTTAGGTCATATGGTACCAGTTAAAAGAACCAATGAACGGAATACCGTCCAGCGTATTTACCTGCGGTATCACCTTCCTTATCATGCCGTGATATAAGCAAGTTCCACTACCAAACTGAGGGTAGTATTTGACGCATCAGCAAAGACGTCTAATGAAAGGAGCTTAAACGAGCAAATGATGACAGGTCCAGCACTTCAACCGAAATTATTTTCTACATTGATGAAGTGGCGAAAGCATAAATACGTTTTAAACGCTGATATCGAGAAAATGTATTGCATGATACGGATATATCCAGATGATCAACGATATCAAACGATTGTCTGGAGAGATACCAAGACTGCACCACTCAAAGAATACGAGATGGTGACAGTCACATTTGGTACCACAGCAGCCAATTATTTGGCCATAAAAATCATACAACAGCTAGCAATCGACGACAGTAACAAATTTCCAGTAGCATCAAAAACAGTCCTGGAAGACTTATACGTTGATGATGTCCTAACAGGAGCAGACACAATTACCCATGCCCTAAATCTACAACAGGAACTTATCGCATTGTTTAAAGAGGGTGGTTTTAATCTGAGAAAATGGGCCGCAAATCACACAAGTCTATTTGAAAATATACCACCAGATGAAAGAGAAATAGACTTAACTCTGATATTTGAGGAAGGAAACGAAACTAAAGCATTAGGTATACAATGGCATCCAGCGGCAGATAAAATTTCATTTGCATTCAAGGACCACAATGTCCAAAATATTAGCAGTACGAAACGTAAAATTCTATCAGAAGTGGCTAAGCTGTTCGATCCGCTCGGATGGATAACCCCGTGCATAATTATTGCGAAAATTTTAATCCTAAAATTATGTATAACTGGATGCTCTTGGTATGAGAATGTTTCTATGAATCTTTCTCAAATGAATGGACTAAGTTCAAGGACGAAATGCATCACTTTAATGAGATCAAAATTCCACGATGGGTCAACCTACACCCAGGAGTAACAAGTTGTCAGATACATGGTTTTTGTGATGCTTCCACTCAAGCATTTGCTGCTAGCGTATATCTGCGGATAGTAGATGCTGACGGTCAATTATACACAAATCTGGTGTTATCTAAAACACGCGTCGCTCCAATCAAACCTACTTCAATACCGAGATTGGAGTTTTGTGGAGCAGTCCTTCTAAGTAGGCATCAAAACGGTCTCCTGGTCTGATTCCAAAATCGTACTCGCTTGGATCAAAGGCCACCCAAACAAATGGCGAACGTACGTTGCGAACAGAGTGGTGGAAATCCAAAAAACAATGTCTGGAGGTACATACCAACAAAGGATAATCCAGCAGACATGGCTTCTCGTGGTATTATGCCATCGTTATTAGTTAACAACAAGTGTTGGTGGAATGGCCCATCTTGGTTATCACAATCTGACGAGTTCTGGCCTACGCACAATGACGTTTGTGCAACAGATTTGGAAATTAAATCATCCCAAGTATTGCTCACCACGCAGCAAGAGGATGAATTTATATTACTGAGAAAATACTCATCCTTCGACAAATTATTACGCATTACTGCGTATTGTCGCCGATTTCTCAATAACAGAAATTCCGAGCAACGAAGTTCAATGACGTATCCAAAGGTCAGAGAATTAAAGCAGCCCACAACAGCAATCATTCGCTGTCTACAAAAACAAATTTTTCAAACAGAATACTGCTTGCTACAAGCCGGGAAACCAATAACGAAAAGAAGCATTCTCTTAAGGCTTAATCCGTTCATAGATATAGAATGAGTAATCTGAGTAGGTGGAAGGTTAGGGCATTCAAACCTGCCATATGATATGAAACATCCTATGATTTTGCCTAGTAAGCATCACATAACAGACATAATAATTTATAAATATCATATGACAACGTTGCATGGCGGTGCACAACTTGTTTTAAATACACTACGTATGAAGTATTAGATTATAAATGGTGCGTCCACAGTTAAAACAAAAATATATCAATGTGTTACTTGCGCAAGATATCAAACCCAAACCCAGATCATGGGAGACTTGCCTACCGAGCGAGTAAATCAAGCTCGACCATTTGAAAACACGGGACTTGACTGCGCAGGTCCAATAGACTTAAAAATGTCAAAACATAGAGGAGCAAAATTATACAGAGGCTATATTTGTATTTTTGTCTGCATGGCAACTAAGGCGATTCACCTCGAAGCTGTTTCCGATTTGACATCTGAAGGCTTCCTAGCCGCATTTAGAAGATTCACCAGTCGACGAGGTCTATGTGCAAATTTGTATTCCGACAATGGTACAACATTCATAGGAGCAGATAGGATTCTGAAACAAAACTTAATTCAGGCTATCAGAGAGGCAACGGAACATACTGCATGCATAATGGCCACCGAAGGGGTCAATTGGCACTTCAACCCACCATTGGCTCCACACTTTGGTGGCCTTTGGGAGGCCGGAGTAAAAAGCGTTAAACACCATTTGAAAAGAACGATAGGCCTGACAGTCCTAACCTTTGAAGAACTCAGCACTTTATTGACACAGATCGAAGCAGTGTTGAATTCGCGACAATTGTACAGTATATCAAATGACCCAACCAATATCGATGTCCTCACGCCGGGACACTTTTTAATCGGCAAGGCAATCACAACACCTGGAGAAGCTAATCTTCTTGACGAAAATGTACATGCATTAAGGAGATGGCACGCGGTACAACGGATCAAACAAGCGTTTTGGAAAACATGGTCTTCTGAATACTTAAGCCAATTACAGCAACGAAAAAAGTGGAATACGCCTGAAGAAAACATAAAACAGGGCCAGGTAGTCTTGCTGAAAGAACAAAGGCTTCAATGTTAAAAATACCCATAAACAAACTTGCTCCTTTACCCGTTTAACTATCCTATAATCCCATAATGTCCAATGGATGGCGCGTCGTCGTAGTACTTAGTGAAGTCATCCTTTCAATATTCTATTACATTTCTTAAGTTGTTATTAAATTACTAATGAACTTTCATTCTTCAGGACAGTTGAAGAACGAACAGAGATGGAAAATATCCTGGAGATCACCACCAGTGAAGCTGATCTGGTGACCCCGCCTAATTCTCCTAAGGCTCCCCATTCTTTATCAACGCCAAGTTGTTTGGCGTACCTACTAAAGGACATACAAGGGATTTCGCCAATAATCACGCCAGATAGAGACTTGTTTACTGCCCCTAAGAAAGCCGAGTCTGCAGCCGCCAAGGCCAGGGAACATTATTCGGTAGAGTGTTCACCGATAACACTAGTGCCGGCAACTGATTTGAAGACCCCATTAATTACAACTGGACTGAGCTCATCAGCTGAAGTAGAACCGCTCGCGTCCACATCAGAGTTCATTATGGAGGAATTACAGGTGTTACCTCCGAAGCGACTAGACGCAAAACGGTATGACCTGACCACTGCAGAAGGCCATCATTTCCAAATAACTTACGGACAAATGCAAACACGGTGTTTTTAGGACCAAACAGTAAGGTCCGCCTGCGAATCAGGAAAAATAAAATGATTTGGTATAGCTACCATAACAAATAATCATCTATTTACATGATATATAAAAATAAAAAAAAGATATAAAAATGTACACGTTCGTTTTATCTTGATGTCACTACATCAACGGGGTCGAAGTACGTTGTAGCGTTCACGTGCATACGAAACGTACAACCAAAAAGAAACAAACGGAAAATTTGGAAACAACCTAATTAAGCGAATGCTCAACAGCATTAATAAAAAGATAGTGTGCGACTTAACTAATTACGAACGTAATATATGACTCAGAGATGGCATGAGTATTATAAATTCGATAATGTCGCTAACGCCTGCAAGTTTCAGTTTGGCGCAAGAGCACTGAGCTTAATGTCGAATTGGTTTGTGTGGTGGGGGAACCATTATAAAACTAGCATCACGAGCATGCTTAGTTTCAGATTGGTTTAAGCCGGTCAACGTGGAGTTTACCATATTGGAATTTGCCAAAGTAGTTTAAATAGTGGAATTTGCCACAATTGACACCAGAGTGGAATTAGCCACAATATTTAATTGGTATGTATATATGTATATATATATATATATATATATATATTAATAAATAATTTTTCTCCTTCTCTCGCATAGATTTCTACTGAGATTTGGACTTGGGATTTCTTGGACGTTTTTGGAGTAGTGTATGAATTTAGAGATTGGGATTTACCATTATCTCACAGGGTTAGCTTGACCGATGGGATTTACCAGAGGTCTTTAGTTAAGATATTGTTTTTTTTTTTAGTGAAGTGCAACAAATTTGGATTGAATTCTGCACAAACAGCTGCGCTGGACAAGAGTATTGTGTTTGACGATGATCACGGATTTGAAGTTACCACGAAATGTATTGCAATAAAGTGATTTTTATGATAAATTGAGAAATTTTTAAATTTATAAAGTGTTCGAGCCGTGACTGTTTAACGGTACAAATTATTACATTTGTTTGTTTTTAGATTAAAGATTAAAGTATTTAACATTTTGTTTACTGTAAACTGTACTGAAAAACTGGATATATTTTATAAATCGAATTGAACTCGAAAGGATCGGCATTTATTAATTTGTATTTACTGAATCAGTCCTATCCCTGATTGGGAAAGTTAGTGACGACTTAGCGTTGACACAGCAGCTAACTTTCTGAGCAAGTGTTTCGTATACCTGCCGAAACGTTTAATGGTCCTTCGAGCCGGATTTGTATCCGTTCAAGTTCAAGCGATAATGATTCAGTTTTTATTCTAAAGTAGTCAGATTTCTATCAAATTTGAACACGTTAAACAGTCAACTTTCGATTTGAGAGGTGATAGAACATTCTGCTTTCAAAATGATCAAAAACGTGTCTGCCAAAACAGAAGCTCGGCTGTTTCAGAGGCTAGAGAAAGCCATAGCAAATCATCGCAAAATCCAGAGCAGTGACAGTACGATAGCCTACACGAAAGGTAGAGTTAAGTACATTCAACAGCTGTGGAAACAGTTTCAGGATCATGACATGAAGCTGTCTGGTATTGATGAAGAGACAGCAGACGTTTCGATTACTGAATACGTGAACAGCGATTTGTATGAAACATTTGAAGCCAAATACTTTGCCTTTCTTTGAGAATTACAACAAACGCTAGAAACTCCTACAGTAAGTACTCCAGACAACGAAAGAAAGGTGCCAGTGAATTTGGCTACCATCGATATACCAAGGTTCGATGGGGAATACACATCATGGAGATCGTTTCAGCACATGTTTGTGTCACTAGTTGACAGTAACAATAAAATCGTCGAAATACAAAAACTACATTATCTGAAGGCAAGTTTATCTGGAGAAGCAGAATGGATGCTGAGACAATTCGACATCACTAGCTCCAATTATTCAAAGGCATGTGATACTTTAACAAAAAGGTATCAAAACCAACGAGTCCTAGTCTTCACCCAACTCAAAATGTTATTTAACCAAACGCAGGTAAAACAAGGGACAGACAAGGCTATAATAAATTTGCTAGATAAAACTCAAGAGTGTTTACACGAGCTAAACGCATTAGGAGTTCCAACAGATAATTGGAACCCTGTTATTTTATACATAATAACACAAAGATTACCAGATGAATCCCGAAGTTTGTGGGAACAAGAAGTGTCTAAGTCCACTACATTCCCAACTACTCAACAATTATTTGAATTCTTAGAGTCTAGATACAGGACTTTAGAAGCTTTGGCGGGAACTGCGATCAATAGAATTCCTAAAACAATCAACAAAACCACTAATTATTAAGTCAAGGATCAACAAGGTTGCTTGATGTGTAGAGGGAAGCATACATTGCAACAATGCAAAGGGTTCCAGCGTTTAACCTCTCAAGCTAAACGTACTTTCTTATCAGAACACAAAATTTGTTTCAAATGCTTGAAACAACATTTGTATGGCAAATGTCCACACACGAATTGCAATATGTGCATGGATGGTAACTTTCCCTATAAGTGCAAACAATTTCAAAACCTCGCGATCAAAGCGAGGAGGAAATACGTGGCTAACCAGACACTATGTTTCAACTGTTTAAGCCCTCACGACAGGGATGCATGTCCTAGCGAAAGAACTTGCTTTAAATGTGGGAAAAGACACAACACACTTTTACACGAAGATACACCAGTGTCAGAAAACACTAACAAAGGTGCGAATCATGCAATGAGTTCTACGACCAATTGTCACTATAATAGACAATCACCACAAGGATTGCTAGCAACAGCAATGGTGGTTGTAGAAGTTGATAATGGTGTATCGCTGACCCTACGAGCATTAATTGACTTAGGGTCGCAAAGTTCATCCATCAGAGAAGCAGTCTATCAGTTGTTACACACGAGAGCCTTACATACATCCTTACAAATTACTGGTCTAAGCTCATCTAAAGTGGCAAGATCATCAAAGGAAATTGAATTTACGCTTAAATCGCAACACGATCAAAGCTTCAATTTGCCAATGCGAGCATATGTAATAAAATGCATAACGAACATTTCGGCTCCAGAGAGATGTAGGGATATCAGGCTAGATGGTTTAGAGGGCCTGCAGCTAGCAGATCATAATTTCTTACAATCTAGTAAGATCGATCTCCTGATAGGCGTGAACGCTTATGCAAGGATTATAAAGGAACGAATTCATCACATATCTAACACAGAACTTGTTGCACAACAGGCAAGGTTAGGATGGATTCCTTTCGGTGAAACACCTTCAACCTACACAACACGGAAACAAGTAGTCTCATCAATGTTTTCTACCTTCACCACCAATGAAGCGTTGGACACTAGGTTGGACACAGAGGTGCGTAAATTTTAGGAAGATGAGGAGTTATTGCCGAAGCGCACCTTAACTCAAGAGGAGACTGAGTGTGAATTATTTTACTCGAGAACACATACACGCTTAGAAGACGGTAGATATCAAGTTAGACTACCATTTAATCATGAAAGCAGTCCCCAACTAAGGGAATCGAGAAACATGGCTGTACATAGATTCTTTCAAATCGAAAAAAGGTGTGAAAGAGTTCCAAATTTCAAAACACTTTATACACAATGTATGAAAGAATACACCGAGTTAGGTCATATGGTACCAGTTAAAAGGACCGATGAACGAAATGCCGTCCAGGGTATTTACCTGCGGTATTACTTTCCTTATCATGCCGTGATGGAAGAAAGCTCCACTACCAAACTGAGGGTAGTATTTGACGCATCAGCAAAGACGTCTAATGAAAGGAGCTTAAACGAGCAAATGATGACAGGTCCAGCACTTCAACCGAAATTATTTTCTACATTGATGAAGTGGCGAAAGCATAAATACGTTTTAAACGCTGATATCGAGAAAATGTATTGCATGATACGGATACATCCAGATGATCAACGATATCAAACGATTGTCTGGAGAGATACAAAGCCTGCACCACTCAAAGAATGCGAGATGGTGACAGTCACCTTTGGTACCACAGCAGCCCCTTATTTGTCCATAAAAACCATACAACAGCTAGCAATCGACGACAGTAACAAATTTCCAGTAGCATCAAAAACAGTCCTGGAAGACTTATACGTTGATGATGTCCTAACAGGAGCAGACACAATTACCGATGCCCTAAATCTACAACAGGAACTTATCGCATTGTTTAAGGAGGGTGGTTTTAATCTGCGAAAATGGGCCGCAAATCACACAAGTCTGTTGGAAAATATACCACCAGATGAAAGAGAAATAGACTTACCTCTGATATTTGAGGAAGGAAACGAAATTAAAGCATTAGGTATACAATGACATCCAACAGCAGATAAATTTTCATTTGCATTCAAGGACCACAATGTCCAAAATATTAGCAGTACGAAACGTAAAATTCTATCAGAAGTGGCTAAGCTGTTCGAACCACTCGGATGGATAGCCCCGTGCATAATTATTGCGAAAATTTTAATCCAAAAATTATTGATAACTGGATGCTCTTGATATGAGAATGTTTCTATGAATCTTTCAAATGAATGGACTAAGTTCAAGGACGAAATGCATCACTTTAATGAGATCAAAGTTCCACGATGGGTCAACCTACACCCAGGAATAACAAGTTGTCAGATACATGGTTTTTGTGATGCTTCCACTCAAGCATTTGCTGCTAGCGTATATCTGCGGATAGTAGATGCTGACGGTCAATTATACACAAATCTGGTGTTATCTAAAACACGCGTCGCTCCTATCAAACCTACTTCAATACCGAGATTGGAGTTGTGTGGACCAGTCCTTCTAAGTAGACTAGTCATACAAGTCAAATCAGACATGCAACTATGTGACATCAAAACGGTCTCCTGGTCTGATTCCAAAATCGTTTTCGCTTGGATCAAAGGCCACCCAAACAAATGGCGAACGTACGTTGCGAACAGAGTGGTGGAAATCCAAGAAAATTCAAAAAACAATGTCTGGAGGTACATACCAACAAAGGATAATCCAGCAGACATGGCTTCTCGTGGTATTATGCCATCGTTATTAGTTAACAACAAGTGTTGGTGGAATGGCCCATCTTGGTTATCACAATCTGACGAGTTCTGGCCTACGCACAATGACGTTTGTGCAACAGAATTGGAAATTAAATCATCCCAAGTATTTATATTACTGAGAAAATACTCGTCCTTCGACAAATTATTACGCATTACTGCGTATTGTCGCCGATTTCTCAATAACAGAGATTCCGAGCAACGAAGTACGATGACGTATCCAAAGGTCAGAGAATTAAAGCAATCCACAACAGCAATCATTCGCTGTCTACGAAAACAAATTTTTCAAACAGAATACTGCCTGCTACAAGCCGGGAAACCAATAACGAAAAGAAGCATTCTCTTAAGGCTTAATCCGTTCACAGATAAAGAATGAGTAATCCGAGTATGTGGAAGGATATAGCATTCAAACCTGCCATTTGATATGCAACATCCTATGATTTTGCCTAGTAAGCATCATATAACAGACATAATAATTTAAAAATATCATATGACAACGTTGCATGGCGGTGCAAAACTGGTTTTAAATACACTACGTATGAAGTATAAGATTATAAATGGTGCGTCCACAGTTAAAACAAAAATATATCAATGTGTTACTTGCGCAAGATATCGAACCAATAGTCAAACACAGATCATGGGAAGCTTGCCTACCGAGCGAGTACATCAAGCTCGACCATTTGAAACCACGGGACTTGACTACGCAGGTCCAATAGACTTAAAAATGTCAAAACATAGAGGAGCAAAATTATACAAAGGCTATATTTGTATTTTTGTCTGCATGGCAACTAAGGCGATTCACCTCGAAGCTGTTTCAAACTTGTATTCCGACAATGATACAACATTCATATGAGCAGATAGGATTCTGAAACAAAACTTAATTCAGGCTATCAGAGAGGCAACGGAACATACTGCATGCATAATGGCCACCGAAGTGGTCAATTGGCACTTCAACCCACCATTGGCTCCACACTTTGGTGGCCTTTGGGAGGCCGGAGTAAAAAGCGGTAAACACCATTTTAAAAGAACGATTGGCCTGACAGTCCTAACCTTTGAAGAACTCAGCACTTTATTGACACAGATCGAAGCAGTGTTGAATTCGCGAGCATTGTGCAGTATATCAAATGACCCAACCAATATAGATGTCCTCACGCCGGGACAATTTTTAATCGGCAAGGCAATCACAACACCTGGAGAAGCTAATCTTCTTGACGAAAATGTACTTGCATTAAGAAGATGGCACGCGCTTCAACGGATCAAACAAGCGTTTTGGAAAACATGGTCTTCTGAATACTTAAGCCAATTACAGCAACGAAAAAAGTGGAATTCGCCTGAAGAAAACATAAAACAGGGCCAGGTAGTCTTGCTGAAAGAAGAAAGGCTTCAATGTTAAAAAGACCCATAAACAAACTTGCTCCTTTACCCGTTTAAATATCCTATAATCCCATAATGTGCAATGGGTGGGGCGTCGTCGTAGTACTTAGTGAAGTCATCATTTCAATATTTTATTACATTTCTTAAGTTGTTATTAAATTAGTAATGAACTTTCATTCTTCAGGGCAGTTGAAGAACGAACAAAGATGGAAAATATCCTGGAGATCACCACCAGTGAAGCTGATCTGGTGACCCCGCCTAATTCTCCTAAGGCTCCCCATTCTTCATCAACGCCACATTTTTTGGCGTACCTACTAAAGGACATACAAGAGATTTCGCCAATAATCACGCCATATAGAGAATTGTTTACTGCCCCTAAGAAAGCCGAGTCTGCAGACGCCAAGGGCAGGGAACATTATTCGGTACAGTGTTCACCGATAACACCAGTCCGGCAACCGATTTGAAGACCCCATTAATTACAACTGGACTGAGCTCATCAGCTGAAGTAGAACCGCTAGCGTCCACATCAGAGTTCATTATGGAGGAATTACAGGCGTTACCTCCAAAGCGACTAGACGAAAAACGGTATGACCTGACCACTGCAGAAGGCCATCATTTCCAAATAACTTACGGACAAATGCAAACCTTTCCCTGGGATCCCATTTGAAGTTTAAGAAAAAGATACACGGTGTCTTTAGGACCAAACAGTAAGGTCCGCCTGCGAATCAGGAAAAATAAAATCATTTGGTATAGCTACTATAACAAATAATCATCTATTTACATGATATATAAAAAATAAAAAAATGATATAAAAATGTACACGCTCGTTTTATCTTGATGTCAATACATCAACGGGGTCGAAGTAATTAAGCGAATGCTCAACAGCATTAATAAAAAGATAGTGTGCGACTTAACTAATTACGAACGTAATATATGACTCAGACATGGCATGAGTATTATAAATTCGATAATGTCGCTAACGCCTGCAAGTTTCAGTTTGGCGCAAGAGCACTGAGCTTAATGTCGAATTGGTTTGTGTGGTGGGGGAACCATTATCAAACTAGCATCACGAGCATGCTCAGTTTCAGATTGGTTTAAGCCGATCCAGTCAACGTGGAGTTTGCCATATTGGAATTTTCCAAAGTAGTTTAAATAGTGGAATTTGCTACAATTGACACCAGAGTGGAATTAGCCACAATATTTAATTGGTATATATATATATATATATATATATATTAATAAATAATTTTTCTCCTTCTCTCGCATAGATTTCTACTGAGATTTGGACTTGGGATTTCTTGGACCTTTTTGGAGTAGTGTATGGATTTAGAGATTGGGATTTACCATTCTCTCACAGGGTTAGCTTGACCGATGGGACTTACCAGAGGTACTTAGTTTATTTATTGTTTTTTTTTTTAGTGAAGTGCAACAAATTTGGATTTAATTCTGGACAAACAGCTGCACTGGACAAGAGTATTGTGTTTGGCGATGACCACGGATTTGAAGTTACCACGAAATGTATTGCAATAAAGTGATTTTTATGATAAATTGAGAAATTTTTAAATTTATAAAGTGTTCGAGCCGTGACTGTTTAACAGTAGAAATTATTACATTTGTTTGCTTTAAAGATTGAAGTATTTAACATTTTGTGTACTGTAAACTGTATTGAAAAACTGGATATATTTAATAAATCGAATTGAACTTGAAAGGATCGGCATTTGTTAATTTGTATTTACTGAATCAGTCCTATCCCTGATTCGGAAAGTTAGTGACGACTTAGCGTTGACACAGCAGCTAACTTTCTGAGCAAGTGTTTCGTATACCTGCCGAAACATAATGAAAGGCAAATTCGAATTAATAAAAATTAAACTTACTAATTTAATATGATAATTAAATTTCTTTCAATTACATTACATTTGTTTGTTAGACTTAATAAAAACATAAATTTTGTTACGTTTTTTTATCTCCAATTTGTTATTTTCTAATTTTTAAAATTGTCTAGAAGCAAAAAGAGGAAGAGAGAAAAGCTTTCGCTGAAATTCGATGTGTTCGGTCTATGATTCATCCATATATGTATATAACTTGAGTGAACGCCTGGAACAAAATCACACCACACAAAAAATCTCGGTCTTAAAATAAAATATCTACTTTAATATTTGTAGCCTTCGTATTTTGTATCACTTTAGAAGCAAATTTTCAATATTTTTCAAAATATATATAGATATACATATGTATTGTCATTGAACTAAACGTTAGCAAATGGTTTCACCTCTCTCGTTAGTAGAATAGTTGTTACATTCAATCAATGTTGGATAACAATAATAGACGGTATAGTGGACAAGAAAAGTTTTGATTGTTGAACTTAAAAGGTATAATTCCATATTAATAGTCATTTAAAAAAATATAAGATAAAACAAATGAAATTGAAAATATAATATAAGAAAAGCAGAAAGCATAAAAAGGGGTAAAAAGCGATGTTCATCCAATGCAGTTATTATAATATCAACCAATCATATTTAAAAGAAAAATTATGTACCGATAAATTTTGTAAAATTTCTAGAACTCTAAAATTTGCCTTGCAATACGGGAAATAACTAAAAGTATTCTAGAATGTTTTAACAATGATCATTACACGTAGTTTCGGAATCGGATCGTGTCAGGCGTTACATACCTAATCGAAATATTTTCATAATAATTTATCATAAATCGTTATATTCCTTGAAATATTTGTGCAGATAATAAAGGGTTTTCCAATAAGAGGTGTGATTTTAATTAGCCCGCTATTTAGCTAGATGTCAATTTTGGAGCTGACATTTTTTGACATTTGACAAGTAGAAACTACGCCATACATAAAAATGGAACGATATACGATTCAACAACGCACTGAAATTATTAAAATTCACTATAAAAATGGTGAAAATGTGACAGAGACGGTTCGCAAAACATTTTTGGGTCGTCGTGAAGCACCTTGTCGGACCGCAATACAGAGATTGGTAGAAAAATTCGAGCTGTCGGGACAAGTTAGTGATGTGAAGAATAAAACCCGTGCACGCCGCTCAAGAACAGCCGAGAATATTGCTGCTGTAGCCGAAAGTGTTGAAGAAAACCCAGGTTTGTCCATTCCTCGTCATTCTTTGGAATTAGGCATTCCACGAACGTCATTACACCGTATTTTGCATAAAGATTTGCGTCTTAAGGCTTATAAAGTTCAGTTAACACAAGAACATAAGCCGGCCGATCATCAACAACGTCGAGTCTTTGCTGATTGGGTCCTTGAAATGCATGAAAATGATTCGGAATTCCATCGAAAACTCATCTTGAGTGATGAGGCCCATTTCCACCTCGATGGCTTCGTCAACAAGCAAAATTGTCGCATCTGGGGCTCGGAAAACCCAAGAGTTATTGTTGAAAAGCCTCTCTATCCTCAACGTGTGAGTGTTTGGTGCGGTTTATGGTCCCGCGGGGTCATTGGACCTTACTTTTTCGAAAATGTGGCTGGAGCAACAGTTACGGTGAATGGATTGCGCTATCGACAGATGATTAATAATTTTTTATGGCCGGAATTGGATGGTATTGATCTGGACAACGTTTACTTTCAACAAGATGGCGCTACGTGCCATACAAGCAACGAAACCATTGATCTTTTACGGGAAAAGTTTCCGGACCGTGTTATCTCTCGAAGAGGTGATCACAATTGGCCACCGAGATCTTGTGACTTAACACCTTGCAACTTCTTCCTTTGGGGCCATGTGAAAGAGAAGGACTACGCCAACAGCCCAGCGTCGATTCAAGACCTCAAAGATGGAATTCGTGAGGCTATCGAGGACATACGGCAGCCACTTTGCAATTTGGTTATGGAAAATCTCATGAAAAGGATATGGTCCTGTAGGCGTAGTCGTGGTGGTCATTTGGATGATGTTATTTTCATTATTAACGGCATAGCTTCCTCTTTATAATGAAATAAAGATCCGATCATTTATCTCAAAAAATGCCATTTTTCTTTGAATATCAAAATAACACCTCTTATTGGAAAGCCCGTTATATAGGAATCAAAAGTATTGTCTGTTCAGTATTACATTGCAAAACATATATCTAAGTAGCATAACATTAAAAAATTTAGAAAGTACGCATATGCATACATGTACAAACGTATCACAGCAAGAATTTCGCTAGTCTTATATTCTTAGATCTTCACATTGTTTCACCTTGTATATCTTTTTGCATTTCCTTTTGTATATCAGGAAAATTATCAAAACTGAAATCATAAAGCCAGACGAAAGTCGACACCGCTGATATAATGGAAGGAATGCTCGTGAGAACTTTGTGGCTACCGAAATTCTTTAACTCTGTGGTAAGTTATTTGTGAATATTGGTATTTAGATAATTAGGCATATTTGTAACATTATAAAAAGCCAATTTCAATAAAGAGTGTTTTAGTTGCTTAGATACACTAAACCAAGACTTTTAATTTTACTTTAAGTGAGTTTTTTGAGGCACTGTAACTCCGACAAGATTCTGGTGTACGGGTTTAAGAGCCGCTGCAACCACAACACTAATAACGGTGTAACACCCTAAGTTCTTCCCAGCAGCATTGAGACAAAAGATCCAAGAGCCACTCATCATTAGCCTAGAGGAGCTCGCATATCAGCAGCACAACACGGGAGAGGACATAAAGACTCTTATTACCAACTATGGCAAGGACACTTCATGACGAAAGAACCAAACGTATCTTCAAGACGCTAGATGAACTCTGGAACCAATTTCATGAAGTCGACACTGAGATTCGAGATGTGTATGGGGCAAAATTGGAGCATGCCTATTTCGCAAAAGCATATTATGAAGGCATAAAGCAAAAATACGAGAAGTCAAGACAAGGTATCATAGCCAAGCTTAGAGAGCTGAATAAGCCAAATCCCAGTAGTACAGCCGAGTATAAGAAGATCAAACCGACTTCAGATGACAAAAAACAAGAAATAAAAGAGAAGCAAACAGAACAATATCCACGAGTAAAAGAACGTCGCAATAACATTAAGGCAAGCATAACCTTTGACGTCAGCAACAATATCTCCAAAATAAAGCAACGGGAGGAAACAGTAATGAATGCGTTGCGCAAAATGCTCACTGGGAATACAGCTGCAACCCAGCAGCCTCAAGCATTTCAGTGCTATCAACTTAAAATACGCACGATTGGGAGATAATGGGGTGATATTCAACAGTTACACTACTTAATATGGGAGTCAGTTGAAGATCCCAGCGCATTAGAGTTTCAAGGATATTTCAATCTAGGATATACAGAAGGTCTTACTGGAGTTGAATGATGGTTTAAGTCACCACGGCATCGCATCCGCACCAGTGGTAAACGTCACCTCAATCCTGAAGCTCAGGAAAATAGTCTTACCAAAGTTCGTTGGTGACTATTTGAAGTGGAGAGCATTTTACGACCTTTTTAACGAAGTGGTACACAAACAAACAATGGTCGACTCGTAGAAAAATTAGGTACTTAAAGAGCAGCTTATTATATGCGACATCTTACTATCTCAGATGCAAACCACACTGCCGCATGGAAAATAATTAAAGAACGTTATAAGAACATTACATTGCTGGTAACTGCACTGCTGAGTAGTAATGCTAAGCCGGTTCTGCGCCAAAATCCCATGTATTTTTAAAGGGGCCTCTAAATTCTCAAAACGGTCCCAAAAAGCTCTTTGTAGACGTAGACGAGCATAGTTTGGATGATGACGTCATGAAAGCTCTATGGTTGGGTTGCATGGTTGCCGGGTTAGTGCCCCCGGTACCCTCAGCCGTTGCTATGATTCGTCTGAAAAGCTTGATAACAAATGCACATAACAATATGCGGAAGCTGAAAACAAACGTTATTTACTCATGCCGTCGTTGCCAGCGTAAGTAGTTGTTGTTTTATCAAACCTGATGCAAAACAAGAATCTTTCTGCGGGTTCAATCATGTGTATTATGTATTCCCGTTACTTCGCTTTAGATTCACTTCTGCTTCGCATTCTGGATATTTGCATAATTATCATCATTTATCTCGTCTAAATATATCACAGCAATTCAAATAATCACATCAATTCCCGAACGTGTAGAAAATGAGAACGTAAACAAAAGCAGTTTTGTATGAAAAACGAAAAAAGCAGAATCACATTGCCGGCTCATCGAGCAGGTATGTAAACAAGGAGATCGTGCCGGTAAAAACAGTTTGACGATTTGGTGAACTTGAACTGTGAACTGAAAGCGAAATGTGGGCCATATTAATTTTTATTTTTGAGTGAACTGTCTTTTACGCGGTAGTACCATCTAAATCAAATCACACACTTACGCTGGATGCAAAACAGCTAGGGTTCAGGTTTTATAGTTTTTACTTTAATACCCGGTAAAAGTAATAAATTTCACAGCGCAATTAAATATTTGTACGCAATAGACAGCTTTCGATTCAAATTTTAATGATTATTTCATTTTACTTTCATTTCGTTTAAGCTTATATGTTGTTGCTCTCTAGAGATAATACTTATCTACCTGAATTGTGAATGAGAAAACTGTGGGTGACTTTATTTCTAGAATATGTTTGATGAACAATATAATATGTCAACTGGGTTAGCTTATGTTTCATGTCTTTGTTTATTTTTAATGAATATTTGTCTCAATAAGAACTTTTTCGAGAAACCTTTCAGGTTTTCAAAATTTTTACGATTATTTTCTTACGACATATTAAAGCGGTACCAGCCCCTCGTGGCTTCAACACGATAACCATTTTCAATGAACCTGATCCAGATCGCAAAATGCAGGTGCCCCTAAATTGTTTTTACCGTTAGTAGTGTCCGCGTTAAACTCCTTAATTTTGCATACATTTATATTGTTACGAAATTGCCCTAAAATATAAGTAGTTCAATTAGATAAGATAGATTAGTATAAGCAAACATTTTGAATTGCAAGTAAATTGAATTTGTTTCGAGTAGAATTTAACATAAACGTAGTATTTGCTGTAATTAAGAATAAATTAAGAAAATTGTGCTACCTAGAAAACGACCGAACCCATTGGAAAAGGCGATTTCCTGCATCCAAGTGAGAACGGTCGAGAAGGATAAAAAAGAAAGAAAAGGAAGATTTCATTCTTGCAGTACGTAGAAGAGAAGAATAAGGTCGTGTCGTAGAAAATAAGAAAATTAGCATTGTTTTACCAAGAAATAAATACAATAAATAAAAGTAAAAAGTTGTGTACCAAAAGACAAAAAAAAAAAAAGAAAGAATGTTTGTTTGAACAGTGTAATAAACTAAGGAAAACTAAGATTAGTTCGCGTTTTATTAACAGGGAGTTTCCCGACGAAAAAAGACACTTTGTACTTTGTGCTGAAGGGTATCCAAGGGCGATTTTGCGGTGAGTAACAGAACCTTTAAGAAGTTGCATGATAAAAAAATTCGTATCCGAAAGCAACATTAAAAGAAAAAGTGGTCATTTTTGCAATTTTGATTTGTCCACCTTTTTGAGGAATTGACGTAATAAAAATTTATTCACGAAAAGCCTTATCACCAGCTAAAGCTTTCCCCATAATCCAGCTTCAACTTCCCCTTCGCAGCACGAAAATTCAGCGCACTCACACACAAAAAAAGAAAAGAAAAAAACTTGTTTGTTGTGTAAATAATAAACAGAAGCTCTATTTGAAAGTCTTCTACTCACCTAGTTTGGTCGCCATCTTGCCTAGCGTCGTAATTTCATCTAAATTTGCCTCCCACGTTGAATTAAATTGTGGACTGGCCGAAGCACACCAAAAGGAAAGGCCATTTATTTTTTATTTCTTCCCAGTCTGATGTCCCCTGGCCTTATTGTCCCAGGTTATCCCAACACCTCCACCGAAATTCAAACTCCGCCACCTTACAGCATAATACCGGCTTTGGCACACGGAAATTCGGACCATTTTCTTCGCAGATTGAGTTGTCGAGTTACAAATTCACCTTAAGCGGAAAACAAAAATTCCTAACACGATAAGAACACCCCGCGATATAATACGCCACTTAATTTTACCTATCCAACCACGATTGGCACTCGCGCACGCTTATGAACTACACTCTTGTATTCCCAAACGTAAGTCGTAATAGCAACTACACGAGATTTACGCAGTCCATTCATATCAGAGAGAAGTTTGGTTCATTCAGAACTTTCGAAAACGAGTTTCTCTGGGGAGTAAAAGCTGCAGAAAAATTGCGAACTTGCACCAGCTTGTCTGGTCACCGATCTAATTAACTAGACCCCAGGTGAGTAGACTGTACACAACGTGACTTCGAATGTTGCTAACCTACTTCTGAGCTCGGCTTTCCTGCAACACTTAGATCAACTTTATTGCTGACCTACTTTTGTATACAGCTCTCGTGCGATATTTACATCGCCCTTCGCTTATCAAAGTTACCGTGTCCCACACTGCAAGCTATTCAGAACAAAATCTCCCTCTCGACTTAATAAAATTGCAACACTGGTGTTAAGTGTGGGGTCCACGAACGGATTTCGAAAGAATCTTGTACCAAATAATAGTAAGCAACATGGATAGGCAAAATGTAAACTTATCCAATAGCAATATAGGTGAGACCAATTCTAGCTCAGCGCAGTCGAGTTCGACTTTAGATCTTATAGAGAAATATATGTGCCAACAAACCCAGCAAATTCAGAACCTTACCACAGTAGTCGAGTCACTCGCTGGTAAATTGCATAACTTGGAGCTTAATCAAGCAGAGAGAAGTTCAGAGAGCTATCGATGGCCTAGCCGCCCTTCCTAGTCTACCTTTTAGAATGCAGCCCATTATGGCTCAACCGCCACCAACAACTGCAACAGATAGTGATAATTCTCTTATTAGCCTGGAAGAACAGAGACCCAATGATGGAATAACGGAGCCGCGGATCAATTAGTAGTATGGCACCATGTAGAGCTTGCCCTGCTCTAGAAGAAGCAATAAATGACTCAAATGCCAATAATTATGCTAGCTTCGCAGAGAATGGATCGAACTGCATAGCACCAGAGCCGCGAGAAAAGAGAGTTACATTCGATTCGCGACCTCCTAGCTCAACCTTTATAAGCGAGCAATGCACTAGCAATAGTCAAAATGATGACGTTGAATATCGCCCTCACTCGCTGCACTCTGATGCACAAAATATTCACAGCTTACCACCAGCGGGCACTCAGCTGAGTTCGCCGGCCACATCATTCTTCACTCCAGCCCGCCTTGCTCTAGCTCCGAAAGATTATGATGACAAAGGGCCTTGGTCTATCTATCGAAGACACTTCGAAGCTACTGCACGCGCTAATGGATGGGATGCTAATTTCAAAGCCCTATACCTCGTTCCCTACCTTCGAGGAACCGCTTTAAGTTTTTACGACACCCTCCCCGAGTCAACCAGAGAAGACTATGAAGCACTAAGTCAGGCACTAAATGCTCGATTTTCAGATGAGTACCAAATTGCCGTAGCGCATATTCAGCTACGTGGGCGAATACAGCGGCACAATGAGAGCCTCACGGAATTTGCCACAGACGTGCAACGACTCGTTTTTCTGAGTTTTAAGGAAGCCGCAGAATGTACTAGGAACAGAATAGCTCTGGGCCAATTCTTAGATGGTATAGCAGATGCTGAAACACAGAGAAGAGTACGCGATTCTATCCCCGAAACCTTAGAGTCGGCATTGACACAGGCCATTAGAATCGAAGCTAGCCGAGATGCCATGCGTATTAGTAGACGTAATCTTCGACCTATGGAGACGACTGTCATAAACCGGCGAGCGAACGGAAGTAGAGGAAATTCACGACAGTTGAAACCATCATCTGCTATGCAGACAAGAGATGCAAATAAACCAACGGCCAAGACGACCTCAAAAACTACAGGTAACTCAGAATCATCTAAACCCTGTCAGTCAAGAAAACTAACACCAAATAGGCCAATCATCCTTGAAACTATGGTCGAGGGCACAGTAAAATGGTTTAATGTGCGACAAAGATATGGCTTTTTAGCCCGACAGGATAGCGGAAAAGAGCTTTACGTACATGGGTCAAATATTAAGGCAAATCACCCCCAGAAGAGAATTCCCTCCCTAAGAGACGGCGAATCCGTCGTCTTCGATGTAGTAGCTGGCACAAAAAAACGGGAGGCTATCAATGTGACTGGACCTAAAGGGCAACCAGTCAGGGGAAACCATTTTGCACCAGAAAAGAGACAAGCGCCTTTCATTATTGAAAAAATAACTGACGCTTTCCAAAGATCCAAAAAAGTCACTAATACCAACCCTGATAACCAGAAGATCCAGCTTCAGCCTTACCCTGACATAGGACTACCATGACATGCACGAAGGACGGATCGAAATATAAGATACCGTAGAAAACAAGGTAATTATACCACCGCCTGCAGAGTACGTCGACGATATGACAGATTTAAACTACCATACACTGACCCATTGGGGCGGGAGTTAGTGGAAAGCACGCCCCGGATTCACTTTAAAGTTCTTATAGGTACAATCGAAGCCATAAACAACATTTCAGTAGATGGGACGGTTAACGGCGCAGATTGCCCATTACTTATCGATACAGGAGCCAGCCAGACTATAATCCATCCTCGTATATTAAATAGATCTTGTTACGAAACTAAATTAAGTCCCTCGAATGCCGTCATTCAAAGTGTTAATGGAGAAATTTTTCCAGTAGATGGAGTGACTAAAATTTTCATATCAATAGGTAGTTTTTCTACTCACCACTCTGCATTTGTTGCTACCATCTCCGATGACTACATCATTGGAGTTGGCTTTCTTCTTCGCTACGCTTGCAAGCTGGACATGGGACTTGGTAGTCTCTGTATCGCCAACGAAATAGTCCACCTAAAACAAATTGCAAACTGCAGGCACCGTTATGGAAGCTTTAGTAGAACACGTCTTCTCTCGATTTGGACTACCCCTGCAAATCCATTCAGATCAGGGTAGAAACTTCGAATCAGTCATATTTCGGGAAGTGCTGCGAAGATTTGGTGTTGAAAAGACTCGTACGACTCCTTTACACCCGCAGTCAGACGGAATGTTGGAGTGATTTAACCGCACGATTCTAGACTATCTCGCGAAACATGTAGCAGAACACCAAAGGGACTGGGATGGACATTTACCTTTTCTTCTACTCGCATAACGATCAGCAGTGCATGAAACTACTCGACAAACACCAGCCATGCTTAACTTCGGAAGAGAACTGCGACTACCAGTAGAGCTATACACTGGACTACCTCCATCTGAGCAGCCACTAACAACTGCTGACTACGTGAATAACTTAAAAGAACGCTTAGAGCTTGTGCATAAGAGTAATCGTGCAATGTTGGAAAAGAATAGTGCAAAAATGAAAATTCGATACGACTTATCCTCCCGAGCCAATCCTTTTAAAATCTGAGACTTGGTCTGGCTCTACTTTCCCAAGAGGCGGAAAGGAAAATGCCCAAAGTTACAGAGGAACTGGCAAGGTCCGTATACTGTACTGGAGCATCTAAGTGATGTGACGTATAAAATTGCTAAAGAAAGTTGCAGAAAGCCACTCGTACCACTAACCTGCAATTAACAGCAGTAAATCGCCGCGCGAAATTATTATCTACTATCGGGCAGCAATAGGCGAGTAAGAGGCGCCTCGTTACCCTCTAGATCCTGAGTTAGGATGGGCCGGCCGTCTCGAGCTAATTAATCGCGTTCGCGGGCGTAAATGCCAATGGCCCTACCCTAATTGGAAGCAACAATAACATGAAAATCTAGAGAAAGAAAGCCACTTGAAGAACACTAATTTAAAGACGTACCTGTATAACTAGATATGAATTTCTTTCAGGTTCCATAAGTTGTCCTATTTTTCTAATGGTTTCTTTTTTTTTATTAATGAATTCTCCTCATGTCAATGCCGTCATCATACCTCGGATGTTATCGGGGAGAGTGCTGTTGATAATTATTGACCAACTGGAGCGTCCGGTAGTAGCAGTGGATGAGTATTCTTACCAACAACAAACGGAAACCTTCTTTCACTTTTCTTCAGAGCTGAGGACAGCTCCTTTTCATCATAATGGAGCAGTGTTACGAAATTTCCCTAAAATTTAAGTAGTTCAATTAGATAAGATAAATTAGTATAAGCAAACATTTTGAATTGCAAGTAAATTGAATTTGTTTCGAGTAGAATTTAAAATAAACGTAGTATTAGCTGTAATTAAGAATAAATTAAGAAAATTGCGCTACCTAGAAAACGACCGAACCCATTGGAAAAGGCAATTTCCGGCATCCAAGAGAGATCGGTCGAGAAGAATAAAAAAGAAAGAAAAGGAAGATTTCCTTCTTGCAGTACGTAGAAGAGAATAATAAGGTCGTGTCGTAGAAAATAAGAAAATTAGCATTGTTTTACCAAGAAATAAATACAATAAATAAAAGTAAAAAGTTGTGTACCAAAGATAAAAAAAAAAGAAAGAAAGTTTGTTTGAACAGTGTAATAAACTAAGGAAGCTAAGATTAGTGCGCGTTTTATTAACAGGGAGTTTCCCGACGAAAAAAGACACTTTGTACTTTGTGCTGAAGGGTGTCCAAGGGCGATTTTGCGGTGAGTAACAGCACATTTAAGAAGTTGCATGATAAAAAAAATTCGTATCCGAAAGCAACATTAAAAGAAAAAGTGGTCATTTTTGCAATTTTGATTTGTCCACCTTTTTTGAGGAATTGACGTAATAAAGATTTATTCACGAAAAGCCTTATCACCAGCTTAAGCTTTCCCCATAATCCAGCTTCAACTTCCCCTTCGCAGCACGAAAATTCAGCGCACTCACCCACAAAAAAATGAAAGAAATAAACTTGTTTGTTGTATAAATAAAAAATAAAAGCTCTATTTGAAAGTGTTCTACTCACCTACTTTGGTCGTCATCTTGCCTAGCGTCGTAATTTCATCTAAATTTGCCTCCCACGTTGAATTAAATTGTGGACTGGCCGAAGCACACCAAAAGGAAGGCCATTTATTTTTTATTTCTTCCCAGTCTGATGTCCCATAGCCTTATTGTCACAGGTTATCCCAACACCTCCACCGAAATTCAAACTCCGCCACCTTACAGCATAATACCGGCTTTGGCACACGGAAATTTGGACCATTTTCTTCGCAGATTGAGTTTTCCAGTTACAAATTCACCTTAAGCGGAAAACAAAAATTCCCGACACGATAAGAACACCCCGCGATATAATACGCCACTTAATTTTACCTATCCAACCACGATTGGCACTCGCGCACGCTTATGAACTACACTCTTGTATTCCCAAACGTAAGTCGTAATAGCAACTACACGAGATTTACGCAGTCCTTTCATATCAGAGAGAAGTTTCGTTCATTCAGAACTTTCGAAAATGAGATTCTCTACTGGGGAATAAAAGCTGCAGAAAAATTGCGAACTTGCACCAGCTTGTCTGGTCACCGATCTAATTAACTAGACCCCAGCTGAGTAGACTGTACACAACGTGACTTCGAATGTTGCTAATCTACTTCTAGCTCGGCTTTCCTGCAACACTTAGATCAACTTTATTGCTGACCTACTTTTGTATACAGCTCTCGTGCGATATTTACATCGCCCTTCGCTTATCAAAGTTACCGTGTCCCACACTTCAAGCTATTCAGAATAAAATCTCCCTCTCCACTTAATAAATTTGCAACTATATTTAGATTAGACAGCGTATTTTATTGGGTTACCATTTAATAATTAAAACTGTATAATAAAAATGGTTTATCTGTGACAAAGTCGTTTCGTATTTATTTCATTAAAATTTTGGTGCAGCATTAAATTTTCTTTTATTCTTGTTAAGAACATATATAGATGATTCCTGATTTGTAATTGTTAATCGCAACCTAGCTAGAATTACATAAAATTTATTTTTAATAATGATGCTTGTAGCAGCTCGCTTACCCTAATTGGCAAAATTATTTTATATGTAGAGTGAAAGGTAAATTTTCTCAAAGCATCTGAACGATGTATGTTCTTTTATCAATATGCTGATATGATTTTAAAAATGGGGCTTATTATTATTATTTTAAAATAAAACACAGATTTCAACACGTTATAAACATTCTTTTATTTACAATATTTTTTATATTTGCATTAATCGTTTCTAAGTTTATAAAACCTCAGCAGAAAGGAAACAACTTTTATGGATTAGGATGGGGTGATGGATATTTACGCTACTGTAAATCATATATGTATACTAGTTGAACCATTGTAGCGGAATGCTGCATGTTGGAAATGTCAGATGTTCAAACCTAACAACTCTGGAAACAAATGAAACATCTTGCATCATACGTCGAGGCCGATGTGCTGTGTTAATAATAAGAAATTTTAAAATAAAACAGTTTTAAGATACGTTAATAATAAGGGATTTTAAAATAAAACAGTTTTAAAACGTTATAAAATTTTATTTATTTTGAATAATTTACAATATTTTCTTATATTCACATTAATCTATTTCCATTATACGATAATGACCCCACGGTAACGTTTCATAATTACTTAGCGTTATATACATATCTTTTATCATCGTTGGGACTGAGAGCAATTTTAGATTGAGTAATGGAAGAAACTTGATGGTTCTGAGACTGAATTAAATTTTGTGTAATTGATTTTTCAGTATTACTATTCAAACATTCAATATAATCACCAAAAGTTATAACATTTTTAACAATATTTCATTTTACACCTTTACATTTTTTTATCATATCCTTACCCTCTACACGGATCGCGTACGTCTTTGATCTTAAGCCCACAAATTCTGTCATAATTCCACCGCTATTTTCATCTTTCATGAGGCCTAACACTTTCTTTTTTACCTGCGGGATATTCCAAACGTTTTCTGGTGGATAGTCACTAGTATCAAAATGCGTATGAGAGTCACGTTTAATAATTTGATACAAGTCAGGACAGGTTACTTCATAAATGAGAGAATCTGTGTCAGTATAAGCAACTGTACAGTTAAATCCAAATTGAGGAAGCATATAATCGTAATAGAAATTGTATATGGTAGTTTTAGCCAAGTCAAGAATGCACATACCTACATAAAGTGGTTTATTAGCGAAAATCTCAGATCTGTTAAGTTCTATTGCTACTAAATTTTCATTGAATATAGAGGAGGTTTTAAATTCGGGACTAGAAATGAGGTCTTCAGCTCCATATTGGCCCAACCATTTCGTTAAAAATTTCACATGACTATATTTTCGAACGTTTTCCATGGTTTTACCAAAGACTGCATTATTCATAAGTTTGAAAAGATTTTTCTCAAAATCATTTCTAGCTAATGCTCTAAGGCTAGTGTTTAGATCAATATATGACTTGAGCCATGTAGATTGATTAAATTGAAGAATTTTATGAATTTTCTTTAATATTAAACCATGTTGGAGAGCTTGCTTTAAATTTCTGTAATGTAAAATATAGTTTGCTTTATTTTTGACAGTAGCTAAAAGTTTCATTTGCTTAGATCCAGAAGCATAACTGCGTTCCGGGCAAAATGGTAAATCTTTATGGACGTCATGAATTTCTTGAGGATATTCTAAATCCACTTCTAAAATGTAACCAATAGGTGAATCATTAGGCACCTCTTCAAACTTAAAGTTATTTTTGCTTTCTACCCACTTGAAGCCGCCATAAGGTAGAGGTTGCGACATTGCCCAACCATATTGATTGTTGATGTCATAATATTGTAGAAATTTTTGTGATCTATTTGTATCATAGCTGGACATATAATTTTTATTATTTGACAACAATTTTAACGATATATCTGTATGTTTGAGCATTGCATCCCAAGTATAACCAGGTAATGTAAAATAATGTGCAGGATCTAAATCATATGTTTCACGACAGCTTGTAGGGAATTTTTCAAACACGTCCGCTAATAAAAGAACATCTAATCTTGTGTACCTTGCCAGCAAATAAACATATTATTATTATTATTATTTATTATTTTCTCATTTTACAATGGTTTACACTCAACGGGTCATAGTAGACCATGTTTTCTTATTCTAACTACAAGTTTACTTATTGGGCTAGGAAAGCGCGTACAATATTACATGTATTGAGAATTACCGACTTTTGCATATTTGAGAAAACATACTCTACTCCAAGTTCTTTAAGATGCTGTGTAAGATTTTTATGAGCATTTCCTACAGCTGACAAAATGATAGGCTTTATACTAACTAATTCTACTCTATATAACCGTTTGATTTCTGTAGCTAATTCAAAATATTTGGTAAGTTTGTGTTATAAGCTGATTGAAGATTACTATCTAGTGATATAGAGATATCTAACAGCTCTATTTTCTTTTTTGTCTTGCCAAGAATGAATATATCGGGCTTATTCGCTCTGATGGTCCTGTCAGTTATGATTGTCCTATTCCAGTAGATCTTATAATTTCTGTTGTCCAATACATCGGGAGGATGATATTTATAGTACGGGACTTTATCTTGTATTAGGCCAAGTTTCCATGCTACTTCTTGGTGTATTATTTTTGCAACTTGATCATGACGAAATAGGTATTCTCTGTTTGCCAGTATTTCACATCCAGATATCAAATGTTCTATAGATTCTCTGTCTTTACCACACCTTCGGCATGTGTCGACTATATTCTCTCGTAGGATAACTTTTCTATAGTTTCTTGTAGCAATAATTCTGTCCTGTATGGCGATGATGAAACCTTCTGTTTCACCAAATAGTTCACCTCTTCGCAGCCATTGTGTCGAAGCTACTTTATCTACATTACTATCCTCTAAGCGGGATGGATATGTCCCGTGCATTTCTTTTTGCTTCCAATCTGTTAGAAGTTGCTCCTCTGTTCTGAAAGTTATCTTCGGCCCTTCTTGGGAAGATAGATTTAGGGGCGTGTAGTTATCATCAGTTTTACATATGGCTTTATAGACTGGCATGTGAGACTTCTCAAGAAAATATTTCCTCAAGTTGTCAATCTGGTTATTGCACAGTTCCTTTATATTGATGATGCCTCGTCCTCCCTCCGATCTGGGAAGGTACAGTCTTTCGAGTGCGGAATGCACATGGTGTATGCGATGCTTTCGCAGGAGTCCTCTAATAGCCCGTGATATTTCTTCAAGATCTGTATTTGTCCATTTTAGTATTCCGAACGAGTATGTTAATAGGGGTATAACATACGTATTCAAGGCTTTTATCTTGTTCTTAGCATACAAGCTTGTTTTGAGAACACTATTAGCCCTTTTCAGGCAGGCAATCTTAATTTTCTCCTTCGCTGCGCTTTGTTGTATTCCTCTGATTTGCAGGAAACCCAAATACTTGTATGCATTGTCCGCAGTTAGATTTCCTATCATTGCTTCATCTGACACCTGGTATTCTAGTGCTTGTACTATCTGGCCTCTGACGAGGTGTACAGTCTTGCATTTTTCTAGGCCAAATTCCATACGGATATCATTTGAAAAGCGCTTCGTTATGTCTAGCAGTTTGTGCAGTTTTTCTTTACTTCCTGCCATTAACTTCAAATCATCCATATAGAGTAGATGATTAATATTATAAGAACCACCGGTGTACTTAACCTGATACCCATACTTAGTTTCATTTAGTGTTCTGCTGAGAGGGTTTAACGCTAGACAGAACCACAAGGGGCTTAGAGCATCACCTTGGAATATTCCCCTGCGAATCCTTATTTCTTTACTGGATATATCTGACGCACCAGTATTTATGTGCAGCCTCGTCTTCCACTGATTTTTAACGTGGTCCAAGAGTATAACTATCGCTGGGTTTACCTTATATATTTGAAGTATTTTTATTAGATAATCATGTGGGACTGAATCGAAAGCCTTTGCATAATCTATAAAGGCGCTATGAAGGTTTCTATTCTTCTTGTATGCTTGTGTACCAATCACCATGTCTATTATAAGCTGATCTTTGCATCCTCGCGAGTTCTTATAACATCCTTTTTGTTCCTCGGTTAATATGTTATTTTCCGTACAGTGTGAGTAGATTTTCCGAGCTAAAATTGACGTTAATATTTTGTAGAGTGTAGGCAAGCATGTAATTGGACGGAACTTATCTGGGTTACTAGCATTACATTCTTTTGGTAGAAGGTACGTGATTCCTGTTGTTAAGAACTCAGGAACTTCATCCGGATTCTGTAGCCAGTGCTGAAGAATCGTAGCAAGCCGCTCATGTGTACTAGTAAAATTCTTGTACCAATAGTTGTGGATATAGTCAATACCTGGCGATTTCCAATTACCTGTATTAGCTAGTGATTCCTTAATATCCGCAGAGTTTATTGCATCGACACTCATAGGTATAATGTTATTATTTGCTCGGAGCGATTCTTCAATCAGCCATTGGGCATTACTATTGTGGTATTCAGGAGTTTCCCATACGCCAGACCAGAAATTTTTGAATGCGTTTATAGATGGTAGTTCGCGGCTATTAAGATTTGGGAGAGATTTATTCAGAGACCTATAGAATTGTTTTTCATTATTAATAAAGTGAGCGTTTTGCCTTTTTCTCTCGTTGGACTTGTTATATCTTTGCAGTCTTGCACTCAATACCTGCAATCTTTGAATATGAGTGTCTATTATCATTACAAGTTGATTCTCGTCGATTTCTCCTACATTCAAGGGTGCGATGATCTCTGCTATTTTTCGTATCAGTGATCCAGACCGATTTCCATTCTTAAATTGGTTTAATCTTCCGAGTATCTTCCTCTCCCATTCTATTTTGTCTTTGAGTCGTCTCATCCAAGGTGGAGTATAAATGTTTTGTTGTCTAGTCTGATTACTTCGCCTTATTGTTTTGTAACCACAGGTCCTGATTGCTGCTACAGCAGCAGAGTATATTACCAAATGCACATCTTCAAAAGTGCTACTCAAACCAACATGCCTGGTGATGAGCTGTTCATTTATATATTTAACAATTTTAATTAGTTTGAAATTGATTTTCAGCTTCGGAAAGATTTGTCGATTTTGTGGGCTGATTCCATTAAACTCAATCAGTGCGACGTTAAAGTTTCGCTCTGCAATAGTGTACATGTCTTCCTCATCCACTGTCGGCAATTCTAGATTTGGATATCGAGGCTGCTGTAACTCAGCTACAACCAGAACTTCATAGTTCGTTGATCGCTCTTCTCCTTCAATTAAATTTGATGCACCATCTATTACTTGGGGGAGCAGATAAGGATCTCCAATTTGTTGTCTTGTTATTGCACTAGTCGTTGGGGCTAGGTTTCTTTCTTCTGGCTCCTGTTCTCGTTCTCTATTATTTGTCGACCCTGAGGGTGCTGATATCTCTTCTTGTTCCTGGTAGTCTATGTTAAAATTCATTTCAGCTGTTACTTCTTGCCGGATACACGAAATCTCTGTTGAAGATAGTAATCCTCTTCGGGTTATTGCTCTTTTTCTGTCACTTACATTTTGTTTTGTTAATCTATGTTGAAACTGTGGGTATTTCGCGATAAAAAGTCTGTGGAATTCCTCGCCAAACGATGTCATTTCGCTTTCCAACCTTGTACTTATGAAGTAACAACGCATTATTTCTTTATTCATTTCAGTAGTCCATTTAATGCGTTGTCTCAGCCGTCCTGCTCTAGTGGTTAGTTGATCAGGGTCAACTAAAACATCCAGTGCAGCTGCATTTAGTGGAGGTGTATTATTAATGCTGCTTACAATGTTTTCGGCTGTAGCATTTTCGTGTGTCCCGGTCGGCGCCCGCCTATTCAGCGACCGACCACCACCGGCTCGCATGCTGTCACCTCCAGCGGTGGCTCCAGAGGCGCCCCGACGTTCCTCGGGCAGCGACATTTCTTCCATATACATTTGATTGTTCTCCATATTATTGGGTTGCGTTTTTATCCTACCGCCAGGTGTTAGGTAATTCAGCCGCTCAACAGGAGGCAGACGCTGACCTAGAAGCCGCCCAGACTGGGTACAGACGCTTTTCAGATTTTTGTTTGGCACATGCTTATTTAATGGCGACATGCGCTCGCCATGTCACAGGGTCTATTCGCGGATAATGTGCCTTTTTACTAAGATACTCGCGCCACTGAGTATCTCAACACATTCTGAGGACCCTGCCGCTAGTTGGTCCGGGACTGCTTATTCACCCGAGGGTTATTCGCAGCTTCCCCCTATATCTAGAGGGTGCTCTCCTATCCGCCACCTGGAGACCCGTTTGTTGAATTCCGAGCAGTTCATCAATGAATTCACTGAATTCTGGCACGATTGGCAAGAGAGGAAAGGTGACTTTCCTCTTCTTAGTCAATGGTGGGATGTTGGAAAGCTCCAAATTCGATCTTTTATCGAAGCGAATTTCAATCGAAATGGGTATCAAGCTTCTAGCTTGTCGGCCGAAGTATCTCTGGTGGCAGCTCTTCTCCCAACTCAGCCGGAGTTGATTCTTTATTTTAACAGAATAAAGGAACGCTTGGCAACACAAACTTACAAGCACAGCTTGGAGTTTGTGCTGCGCAGCCAATCACGCTGGCTGAGGGAAGGCGATTCTCCAACCGAGTACTTCTTTCAGGCAACTAGACGACGTACTGCTTCTTGTGAAGTCGAATCGATTGTTGATGAATCTGGACAAGTCCTCAACGGACAACAGCTATCAGAATTTATTCGAGACTATTACAGTAGTCTCTACTCTGAATCGACGTCGACAACATCCTCGACCACTCATGAATTTCTTGAGAATATTCCCATTTTCTCTGAAGACAGCAAGGAGATCCTGGATACAGTAATCTCATTGGAGGATATGATCGCTGCGACAAAGGATCTAAGGCGACACACTTCACCTGGTTATGACGGCTTGACTCCAGAATTCTTCATACGTTTCAGGGATTTATTAATTCCTGACCTTTTGGAAGTCTTCAATTCGGCGGTTGAGACACATTCAGACTTTCCTTCTAGTTGGAGGAGGTCTGTTATGCGATTGATTCCAAAGAAAGGAGATTTGCAGAGGGTGGGGAACTGGAGGCCAGTAACCCTATGCAATGTGGACTACAAAATCGTCTGCAAATCATTAGGGGCGATACTCCGCTCAGTGATTGCTTCGGTAATACACCCGGAACAGTCCTATTGTGTTCCTGGTCGTAGTATCTACGACAACATCGCGGTAGCCAAACATTTGTTTGCCTACCATGAACAGACAGGTACACAAATGGCCATGATTTCTCTTGACCAGCAAAAGGCTTTTGATAGCGTCTCGCACGAGTATCTCCTGACTGCTCTCGAGGCATTTGGGTTCCCGCCCAGGTGGCTCGATATCATCGGGAAACTGTATAGAGATTCAGCGATTTTGATTAAGCATCAAGGACAGGTTCTGGCTCCTATCTCGTTTCATCGAGGTATCAGACAGGGCTGTCCATTGTCAGGTATGCTTTATGATCTTTCGTTGGAGCCGCTACTGGTGAATCTTCGTCGAATGCTCGGACAATATTCAGTGCATCTACCATTTACCAATGTGAGGCCTCTTATGTTGGCATATGCGGATGACCTTTCTATTTTCGTGACAAGAGAAGAAGCTTTTCCGGTCGCTCGTGCTGTTTTCGAACAGTACGAGCGTATAGCGGGCGCTAAAATCAACCTTAGCAAGAGTCAAGGCTTGTGGTGTGGAAGGTGGAGAGATCGTACAGATGCTCCACTGAACATCCAATGGACTAATACTTGCCTGAAGTATTTAGGTGTGTATATCGGACGCGAGAGTAAATCAAATAATAGCCGCATCGCTCTTGAGAAACTCTCTAGAGCTGTAAACTCATGGCGTAGTCGACTGTTTCCACTATCCCTAATGGGAAGGTCAGTCGTGATAAACTATTTGATTACCTCGTCCATCGTTCATCTGCTAAAGTCTGAGACGTTTGATGAAGGCTTCGTAGGTCTTCTTCAAGCAAAAGCGATAGACGCCTATTGGTGCGGAAGACGATGGGTTGCTGAAAGCACGCTCTGTCTGCCAGTCAAGATAGGTGGATTAGGTCTCACTAACTTGGTTGTGAAATCAAGGTGTCTCCAAGTGCGTGCATTCCAACGAGTGTTTTGCCAGAGAGACAACTTAATTTCTCAACTGTGGGTGAATGTACTGGGAGGGATCGGCATAGGGGAGTATTACTACCTGCTCTCTGTTCGACCACCCTATCCTCGTGACTGGCCGTAGGATCTAATCTCAACGATTCAGACCTGGGCAGAATCAGGCCAGCATTTCACCTTAAGTGGAATGCTCTGCGGTACACGCAATTCGCGTCGATTCCAATCAGGTTTAATCCTGAATTAATAGATTCAGTGTTCAGTAATGCTCGAGGTTTTGAAGCTGACACGCATACACTGACAGTTCTCGGAGATATTATTGATATCTCTGGAAACTGTCGAATAAACACGAACAATCCACAACTACACGACCTGGCGGCTTCTGCGCGGGAGAGATTTCGCCAACTTGGGACCAGTGACCCTGGCACTAAGTTGGAAGATGCTTTCGTTCTAGACAGACCGCCTCACACACCTTTCAGCACACTTACAACACGTGTGCTCCGTGACGTGCTTATGTCAATAAGACCTCCGGAGTATACAGGATACAACAGATGGCGAACACACCTCGGGGTGAATATGGGCGTGATGGGAGGGATAACTTGCAGAGTAGTCTACAGTTATCCTTCTAGTTACAAAGATGCTGATGTAGCATTCAAATTGCTGCATCACAGTCTTATGCATCCTAATCAGTTGTCACATATCGACCGGCGGGTTCAGAGGATCTGCACAGTTTGTTCTGGTGAAGGCACCTTGTTTCACAGGTTCTTCACTTGTCCAGCTTTGCAGAGTCTAATGGAACTGGTGCGCGATATGTGTCAGTTGATCCACCCGAATTTCAGCATTACTAGGACATCGTTTCTATGGGGACCAAAGGTTTGTAGTCGGGTGAATTGTTTGATTAGCTTTGTGTTGACACTGGCCAAATCTACAATTCACTTGTACTACATGAGAGCCGGAGATGGGAATCAGAACACTGACCCACAACACCACGCACAAGCACTTAAGCGCCACTTCGTTGACAGATTGAAGAGACGTTTACGTCTTGAATATCTGGCAACGAACGCAGACACATTCAACTGCACATGGCAGCCACTATCGTCAGTGCAGGACGGCGCTCTTGTCTTTCGCTGGTGATATCAGGCCACAGCATTTGCAACTCTAGTCCACGGGGCTTCTCCTCGCTTTGGAACCGTTGCAAGTGCTGTGGGAAGGATAAGCGCTCCGTTAGAGATGCTCAGCTGGAGGGATGATGAGGGCAGTTTGTAGAGGTCTATGATACTACAGGCCGCCCTCGCGGGACTCTATAACGGTATCGGGTAAATTTTTCGTTCGTTCGATTTCTCATTTTTCGGTTTCGGTGTCGGTGCTAAATTGCAAAATTTTTTCGTTTAAATTCGCTCGTTTAGTTCATTATTTATATTAGTTTATTTTGGAAATTTGGAACTCCTTGGAACTGCCACTTACCTAATTGTCAAAATTGGGACTGGCTCTAAATTTTTGGTTGAACTTTAGATCTTTTTCATAATTCTTGTGTCCGTTTTTAGTCTCTTTTGAGCATTTTGTTTGAATTTGTTTTACTTTTTGTGTCATTTTGTTTTAGTTTTGTGTCATTTGTTTAGTTTAATTGTCCCTATTGACTTTATAACTTTAGTTTAGCTAGTGCCTTTTTTTTTTTACCATTTGTAGAGCCTTTTGCCAACTATTTTTAAGACATTTTTAAAGAGCCAATGAGCCACTAAATAAAGATC
>CAWUPM010000173.1:737500-782145 GCA_963924295.1 Dioctria rufipes | reverse complement strand
AATTGAAAACTTTTTTTCTCAAATCCGATTTCCGATAAAAGGATATGAATGCTATCCTTATGTAGTGTCTGAAAATGGATAGCTGCAAATCAAAATTTTTTTATGTGTCCCATATGAAAATTTGAGATCGTGTATGCCTTTCCTAATAACTTCATGTGTCCCGAACAAAAATGGGGAAATGAGTTAATTGAAAACTTTTTTTCTCAAATCCGATTTCCGATAAAAGGATATGAATGCTATCCTTATGTAGTGTCTGAAAATGGATAGCGGCAAATCAAGATTTTTTTATGTGTCCCATATGAAAATTTGAGATCGTGTATGCCTTTCCTAATAACTTTATGTGTCCCGAACAAAAATGGGGAAATGAGTTAATTGAAAACTTTTTTTCTCAAATCCGATTTCCGATAAAAGGATATGAATGCTATCCTTATGTAGTATCTGAAAATGGATAGCGGCAAATCAAGATTTTTTTATGTGTCCCATATGAAAATTTGAGATCGTCTATGCCTTTCCTAATAACTTCATGTGTCCCGAACAAAAATGGGGAAATGAGTTAATTGAAAACTTTTTTTCTCAAATCCGATTTCCGATAAAAGGATATGAATGCTATCCTTATGTAGTGTCTGAAAATGGATAGCTGCAAATCAAAATTTTTTTATGTGTCCCATATGAAAATTTGAGATCGTGTATGCCTTTCCTAATAACTTCATGTGTCCCGAACAAAAATGGGGAAATGAGTTAATTGAAAACTTTTTTTCTCAAATCCGATTTCCGATAAAAGGATATGAATGCTATCCTTATGTAGTGTCTGAAAATGGATAGCGGCAAATCAAGATTTTTTTATGTGTCCCATATGAAAATTTGAGATCGTCTATGCCTTTCCTAATAACTTCATGTGTCCCGAACAAAAATGGGGAAATGAGTTAATTGAAAACTTTTTTTCTCAAATCCGATTTCCGATAAAAGGATATGAATGCTATCCTTATGTAGTGTCTGAAAATGGATAGCGGCAAATCAAAATTTTTTTATGTGTCCCATATGAAAATTTGAGATCGTGTATGCCTTTCCTAATAACTTCATGTGTCCCGAACAAAAATGGGGAAATGAGTTAATTGAAAACTTTTTTTCTCAAATCCGATTTCCGATAAAAGGATATGAATGCTATCCTTATGTAGTATCTGAAAATGGATAGCGGCAAATCAAGATTTTTTTATGTGTCCCATATGAAAATTTGAGATCGTCTATGCCTTTCCTAATAACTTCATGTGTCCCGAACAAAAATGGGGAAATGAGTTAATTGAAAACTTTTTTTCTCAAATCCGATTTCCGATTAAAGGATATGAATGATATCCTTATGTAGTGTCTGAAAATGGATAGCGGCAAATCAAAATTTTTTTATGTGTCCCTTATAAAAATCAATATATGTTATGCTTATCCTTATAAGATAAGTTAAGCTTCACTAGATCGCAGTATGCTATGATTTTATTAGCTTTCTTATTACCATTGCCCAGACCTGTTCTTTGCACTACATGTATATCGCCCAATATACTTTCTTTCGTGCTTTTTAGCCCATTCGAGCTCAATCCTATGATTTTATTAGCTTTCTTATTACCATTGCCCAGACCTGTTCTTTACACTACATGTATATCACCCAATACACTTTCTTTCGTGCTTTTTAGCCCATTCGAGCTCAATCCTATGATTTTATTAGCTTTCTTATTACCATTGCCCAGACCTGTTCTTTGCACTACATGTATATCGCCCAATATACTTTCTTTCGTGCTTTTTAGCCCATTCGAGCTCAATCCTATGATTTTATTAGCTTTCTTATTACCATTGCCCAGACCTGTTCTTTGCACTACATGTATATCGCCCAATATACTTTCTTTCGTGCTTTTTAGCCCATTCGAGCTCAATCCTATGATTTTATTAGCTTTCTTATTACCATTGCCCAGACCTGTTCTTTGCACTACATGTATATCGCCCAATATACTTTCTTTCGTGCTTTTTAGCCCATTCGAGCTCAATCCTATGATTTTATTAGCTTTCTTATTACCATTGCCCAGACCTGTTCTTTGCACTACATGTATATCGCCCAATATACTTTCTTTCGTGCTTTTTAGCCCATACGAGCTCAATCCAATGATTTTATTAGCTTTCTTATTACCATTATTATTCAAATGTATAGCACAGACCTGTTCTTTATACTAAATGTATAATTTAATTTAATTTAATTTTAATTTAATTTTATTTTATTTTTATTTTCATTTTCAAGCTGTTCTTGGGGTTCTTGGGGTTCTTGGGGTTCTTGGGGTTCTTGGGGTTCTTGGTTGATAAGTGTAAGTATAAGTATAACAATAAGTATATATTTTTTATACAATTTTATCGATTTTTATTAGGATATGGTATTTTTTCCCCGTGTTTTCATACAATTTTATCGGTTTTTATTAGGATTTGGTAACAACCGTGTCTATTCCAACGCCCGATAATTGTTGGGCTATAGTACGTCTGGAGACTGAAGTGTGGAAGAGTAAATTTTTTTTTTTTTTTGGTACGGGACTTGGTGCAAAACCAATTCCTGACCAAAATCTCCCATGAAGAAGCATACAGCATTTTATTCTCTTTATTATAAAGAGAACTTTCCTCGCCAATAAATTCCAAATTTTCTCTTTCGTTATAAGAAAACACTCATGTATCCCATACATAGTATGAGACAGTTTATAGGTTTTCTTATAAGACCTTTTTTCACCCATTATTATTAGGTTTTCTCTTATGGCTTCCGTGTTAAGCCCTTATCTATGTGCACATAGGTGCGTTGGTTCTTATAAGCATCTTATAAGCCACGCACCCATGTGGGGGTAGTGGAAGCACATAGATAAGTAAGAGTTATTAGGATTTCTTATAAAATCATGTTCCTTGACGTCACCGTCCATCGCTCAGAGCACCACTACCCCCTATAGGTGTTCTGCAACCCGACCAGTGGAATAGTAAAACGCTTTTTTTACTGTCAGATAATTTTAACCTTTTGTTATAAGAAAACACTAATGTGTCCCATGCAATAGTATGAGACAGTTTATAGGTTTTCTTATAAGACCTTTTTTCGCCCACTATTATTAGGTTTTCTCTTATGGCTTCCGTGTTAAGCCCTTATCTATGTGCACATAGGTGCGTTGGTTCTTATAAGCATCTTATAAGCCACGCACCCATGTGGGGGTAGTGGAAGCACATAGATAAGTAAGAGTTATTAGGATTTCTTATAAAATCATGTTTCTTGACGTCACCGTCCATCGCTCAGAGGACCACTACCCCCTATAGGTGTTCTGCAACCCGACCAGTGGAAGAGTAAAACGCTTTTTTTACAGTCAGAAAATTTTACCCTTTTGTTATAAGAAAACACTCATGTGTCCCATACAAAAATTTTGGGAAATGAGTTTATTGATATTGCTTTTCTGCAATTTTTCGCAAATCCGATTTCCAGTATAAGCATATGATTAGAATTGGTGTGTAGTGTATGAAAATGCATAGTGCCAAATCAGAAATTTTTCATGTGTTCCTTATAAAAATCTCAAAAGTCGTATGCCTTCCCTTATAAATTCATGTAGCAAACCTCGATTTCTTTTACAGTCAGAAAATTTTTCTGTTTTGTTATAAGAAAACACTCATGTGTCCCGTACAAAAATTGGGAAATAAGTTTATTGATATTTCTTTTCTGCAATTTTTCGCAAATCCGATTTCCAGTATAAGCATATGATTAGAATTGGTGTGTAGTGTATGAAAATGCATAGTGCCAAATCAGAAATTTTTCATGTGTTCCTTATAAAAATCTCAAAAGTCGTATGCCTTCCCTTATAAATTCATGTAGCAAACCTCGATTTCTTTTACAGTCAGAAAATTTTTCTGTTTTGTTATAAGAAAACACTCATGTGTCCCGTACAAAAATTGGGAAATGAGTTTATTGATATTTCTTTTCTGCAATTTTTCGCAAATCCGATTTTCAGTATAAGCATATGATTAGAATTGGTGTGTAGTGTATGAAAATGTATAGTGCCAAATCAGAAATTTTTCATGTGTTCCTTATAAAAATCTCAAAAGTCGTATGCCTTCCCTTATAAATTCATGTAGCAAACATCGATAAATAAATAAAAATTCCTTATTTTTCATCCGATTTCAATAAGTGAGGAGTCATTGGAAAGGTCTTGACGAGTACTATCGATCTATGTATTTCTTTTTCAAATTCGGTAAACTTGGTTCAATCGAATTTCTCAAATTACATGTATGTACATACGTATTAATTCATCCCCACACCATAATTAGCCCAAATATAAACCGATTTCAAAAATTCCTTTTGATTATTTTTTTCTGATTTTTTTGTGATTTTTTGAGACTATTTCCCACCCCCTCCCGTTTGCGTTGTAAAAATTTTTTTTCCACGGCCAAAATTTTTAACGAAAATCTTCATTTGGAAACTTTGCTCTACGAATTTCAGATAAATCCAACTTTTGAATTTTTTATGGATACCGGCTTACCACAAGATTGCCTATACGAAATTTCAGCGACATAGCACCTTATTTACCTATTTAAAAAAATACATAACTGTGACAACTTTTCTCGCGCACTTGGCGCCATCTACCGGGAGTACTATGTAACTCACGGCACAGTGCTTATAAAATGTGCTATCTACAGGTCTCCTCTATGTCTGGAAGTTTATTTGAAGGAATTCGGGCTTTTCCTTCAGATTCTATAGCAATTACAGTTGGCCAACTCCCGCGAAAAATCCAATTTTTTCCCGTTTTTGCAGGGGTACCCCTATGAAAATTTCGCGATTTTTACTTTCACCCCTACCCCGGCATGTGGGTACTTTTTGGAAAGGTCTTGGCGAGTACTATTACGTGGTGTACTTTTTTTCTCCATTAATTTCATTTTGACCCCTTTTTTCGATATTTTTCTCTACGCCACTGAGACATTTTCAGTACCTTGGGTCACATATACCCCAAATACTATATTATTTTTACATTTGATCTCAATCAGTGAGGAGTCATTGGAAAGGTCTTGACGAGTACTATCGATCTATGTATTTCTTTTTCAAATTCGGTAAACTTGGTTCAATCGAATTTCTCAAATTACATGTATGTACATACGTATTAATTCATCCCCTCACCATAATTAGCCCAAATATAAACCGATTTCAAAAATTCCTTTTGATTATTTTTTTCTGATTTTTTTGTGATTTTTTGAGACTATTTCCCACCCCCTCCCATTTGCGTTGTAAAAATTTTTTTTCCACGGCCAAAATTTTTAACGAAAATCTTCATTTGGAAACTTTGCTCTACGAATTTCAGATAAATCCAACTTTTGAATTTTTTATGGATACCGGCTTACCACAAGATTGCCTATACGAAATTTCAGCGACATAGCACCTTATTTACCTATTTAAAAAAATACATAACTGTGACAACTTTTCTCGCGCACTTGGCGCCATCTACCGGGAGTACTATGTAACTCACGGCACAGTGCTTATAAAATGTGCTACCTACAGGTCTCCTCTATGTCTGGAAGTTTATTTGAAGGCATTCGGGCTTTTCCTTCAGATTCTATAGCAATTACAGTTGGCCAACTCCCGCGAAAAATTAAATTTTTTCCCGTTTTTACAGGGGTACCCCTATGAAAATTTCGCGATTTTTACTTTCACCCCTACCCCGGCATGTAGGTACTTTTTGGAAAGGTCTTGGCGAGTACTATTACGTGGTGTACTTTTTTTCTCCATTAATTTCATTTTGACCCCTTTTTTCGATATTTTTCTCTACGCCACTGAGACATTTTCACTACCTTGGGTCACATATACCCCAAATACTATATTTTCTTTACACTTTTTTTAATTATATGCACTAACGAAGTTATCTACATACTTTCAGCTTTCATATGCTAAAAATTTCAAGTCAATATATTCCATACATCGGGAGCATTCGCCGTTCAAATTTGTACCTAAAATATCAAATTTTTAAATTCTCTAAATCAGTTTAGTACAAATTTTAGGATAGTTCGGTCAAATTTTAACCGAAAGGCAGTACAGTATATTGGGTCGAATGAATGCAAAATTCATGCTGAATTGTTGTAGAGTAAAGAATTTTTCGAAATAAAAAATTTTTACCTTCTCTCATATTGGCTTCCTTCATATAATATTCTACGCTCCGTATGAACATATCTAAGTTTTATAAGGGCGCTTTATATAAGATGATTTACTTGAAACCATCAAGCAAAGATAAGCTTAGTGGATCACAGTTTGTTAGCTGCTCCATTTACGACACCTTGCCATTACCAAAGTATTTTACAATTCTAAATTCACAATATATAGTATAAAATGATATCACAAATAGATGATTTACTTGAAATCTTCAAGCAAAGGTTAGCTTCAGTGGATCGCAGTTTGTCAGCTGCTCTACCACTTACAACACCTTGCCCATTTAGTAGTTTACAATTCTTCATTCACAATAAGCTTTTTTTACATAACACAGTATATACAGGTGTTACTTTCATACAACCCATATTAACTTTGTTATGTAACTTTTTTTGTCATAACTACTACGGTTTATGTAAAATGCAGCAAAAATGTCCCATTAAAGGGGCTGCATGAATGACGTCATAAATGCGAAATTGGCTGTCACTTCTTGACGGTTGACGTCTTTCATATATAAAAAGCATAATATGATATAACAATATTATTATTATTATATTCCCATTTTTATATAATGTTTATATAAATATAGTATAAAATGATATAACAATATCATAAATAGTGGATCGCAGTATGGCAGCTGCTCTACCACTTACAGCACCTCGCCCGTTACCAAAGTCGTTTACAATTGATTCTAGACATTGTCATCGTATTATATAAAGCTTCTTTATATAACTAGTTATATATAGATGTTACTTTCATACAACCCATATTAACTTTGTTATATAAATCATTGGCATCATAGTCATCCGATATCGTTTATAATTTTAAATTATAAACTTGAATTGGTATATTGCCATACAATACAATTGCCTCATTACTATTATTACTGTCCAGCATGGATACGACCTTAGAGGCGTTCAGGCATAATCCAGCGGACGTAGCGTCATACCACTGTTCGCTCGAACAAGTATTGTGCCATTGGTCCGTACCTGCGGTTCCTCTCGTACTACGCAGGAATGCTGTCGTAATAACATTTATCATCAATAGGGTAAAACTAACCTGTCTCACGACGGTCTAAACCCAGCTCACGTTCCCTTGCATGGGTGAACAATCCAACGCTTGGTGAATTTTGCTTCACAATGATAGGAAGAGCCGACATCGAAGGATCAAAAAGCGACGTCGCTATGAACGCTTGGCCGCCACAAGCCAGTTATCCCTGTGGTAACTTTTCTGACACCTCTTGTTAAAAACTCGTTAAACCAAAAGGATCGATAGGCCGTGCTTTTGCAGTCCCTATGTGTACTGAACACCGGGATCAAGTCAGCTTGTGCCCTTTTGCTCTATGTGTGGTTTCTGTCCGCACTGAGCTGGCCTTGGGACACCTCCGTTATTATTTGAGAGATGTACCGCCCCAGTCAAACTACCTACCTGGGAATGTCCTTGAATTGGATCATACCAGAGTGTAAGAGTCATACCAAATAACAATATACTATTATATATAAAAATCAAATCCTCGATAAAGAAAAATCTGTTTAAAATATAATTTCATTGAATATTTGTTTAGGTTATATAACAAACTCTTGAGTACTTTGAACAAGAAGCTTGCATCAAAACAAAATACCATAAAATATATTATAAAAATATATCCGTATAATGGCTAAGTAAATGAAACACGTTCCATTTTATCAAGTAAGTAAGGAAACGATAAGAGTAGTGGTATTTCATTGGCGAAAACATAATCCGAAGACCATGCATCTCCCACTTATGCTACACCTCTTATGTCTCCTTACAATCCCAGACTATAGTCAAGCTCAACAGGGTCTTCTTTCCCCGCTGATTATTCCAAGCCCGTTCCCTTGGCTGTGGTTTCGCTAGATAGTAGATAGGGACAGAAATGTCTTATGGTTTTACGTGAGCTCCTGCCATCATGGCTTAATCTCACGGTGTTCTTCACACACGGATTGATTTTGTGACGTCAATCATCGCCCTCCAGTCACATTTCTGCTTCTGAAGTATCAGTCGACGCCAAGTGCATGCCTGGCGCCCTCACTGATGGGAGCGAGACCTATCTAACGTCTCTTCCGATCTATGGGTCACGGCACCCGGTTGATTAAGCGCAACTCCACGCCGAGATCATACCCAGAGCAGTGAAAGCTCAGCGAGCAATCACAGGGTATTCACTCTGCCCGCGATATGGGCGTCAACCACAACCACCACGTTACTCCCCGAAGGGCCTCACCAATGTCGGCATGACAGCTTGTGTCATGGGCACCGACCCCGTGGTACCTGAAAAACCTCAGGTCAGGCTTCGTAGCAAAGACGTATTAGTCTACGCTACTTCAGTTGGGCTTCATGCAAGCCCGGGACTGATGGCCCTCCATACAGCTTATATAGCTTCCTGCCTAGCATACATTCTCCTCCTAATTCTGAAAACTTCTTTTGCATATGCAGCAATGCACTGATGCCTTTCTCTGCTACTCAGTACATTGCTGAAAGCATACCTTCCCTCAACTCTTTCTATTCCCATGCCACTTAAGTCTCTTATATTCCCATACATAGGACATTCACACAGAACATGCACCCAGTCCTCACATTCGCAACCACACAAACATTCCTGGCTTTCACTTAGCCCCCTCTTGTGGAGGAAGGCATTAAGTGAGCCATGCCCAGTCATAAGGAAGCCTAAGCAAAGATTGAATTCAAAATCCGGGTGCTCTTCTACGAAGGACACCCGATTTATGAACTCAAACGTTGCTCTTCCCTTCTCACTTTCACTCCACCTATCCTGCCATCTATCTATTATACACTGCCTTAGTGTACTTTCCCTCTCCTTTTTGCTGAGGCCTTGCACAGCTTCGTTCGTCACCCATTCTTGTTCTCGCAGGGCGATTCCCCTCCCGATCCTGTATGACAAGCTCTTGCCTATCGCTACAAGATCAAGCGGGGCTGCACCCATTAAGACTTGAAGGGCTTCCGTCGAAACAGTGCGACACACAGCTAAACACGATAAGAGCATAACCCTCTGACACGAGAGAATTTTTACTCTTCCCACAACACTCTTAACACTATCGCCCCAGACAGGTGCTCCATATGTTGCACATGCAACAAATAGGCCCTGGTATATTGTTCGCGTTGCTCTTCTGCTGAGTCCCCACTCAGTCCTCATTACGCGTCGAAGCTGACCAACTAAACCTAATATTTTCTTCTTTACTTCCACTAGGTGACAGCCAAAATTCATCCTCTCAGTCATACTTATCCCCAAGTATTTGACTTGAGTCGAGTATTTGAGACTGCCACCATTTACCCTCACCAGTGGAGGACGATTCAGCGACAGTTTGCCCTTGAGGAGCATCATAACTGTCTTTTCAGCTGAAACGCTCACTCCAACATTTGTACCCCACTCGAATACCATTTTCATGGCTCTCTCACTCTTGCGCTCCAGCTCTGATCTAGAATCTCCTTCTACTAATAGAAGCAGATCATCTGCATATGCGCAGCATTTTCCCTCTCCAGAAAGTTGGTTCAGCAGAGTATCCATCATCATGTTCCATATAAATGGACCACAGATTGACCCTTGAGGGCACCCTCGATTTACGTTTTTCCAAACGCACTCCCTATTCCCTACCACACAGGCCTTCCTATCAGAAAAATAACTCTGCCAAAGACCCAGTTCTCGACAACCTACTTCCCTTAGCTTTTCTAGAACCCTAATCCAACTTAGATAATCGAAAGCACCCTTGAAATCTACAAAGATTCCCAGGATGTATCGATTCCTACTAGCATCCACACTTTCTTTCACATACATCCATGCATCTTCCACACTTCTACCCTTTTTGAAGCCAAACTGCCTATCCGACATTTCACTCAAAATTCTCTGCTCAAGCCGATTAACCATAATTCTCTCCAGTACTTTCCCCAGCACTGGGAGAAGGCTAATTCCTCTGTATGACCGAGGGCTGCTCCTGACTTTATCAGGTGACTTGAGCAGAACTACTACCCTTGCACTCTTCCATTCGCTAGGAAAATATTCCTCACTCACACACTTCTCATAGACAGCCTCGAGGTATTCTGGGATGGCCCGCCAGATGCTTTTGCACATCTCGCCTGTCATCCCATCCAGCCCCGGTGATCTCCTAGAGCGGAGCAAACCAACGCTCTCAGAGATCTCTGCTGTCTCCAGGTCAAAGTCCCCAATCCCTTCCCTGTGAGGAGAGGATTGAGATGGCTCAGCATCCGGAAAGAACTCATTTAACAGCGCACCCACACAGTCATTCCATGTTGTTAATACATTTTCTCCCACCCGTATGCCGCTCAAGTTCTCAAAATCCCTTTTCCCCCTACAAATCTTATAAACTTTTCCCCAGGGGTCATTTCTTCCGTCTCTCACAAAGCGTTTCCAGTCAGACTCTTTTGTGCGCTGCATAGTCCTTTTGTACTCTCGCACGTTCTGCTGGTAAACTCTTCTGTGCTCCTCTGCATTTTCCATCTCCCTGTGTCTGGCTCTCTGGAATCTTTTCCGTAGCCTCCTGACATTTTTACGCTTTTCAGCTAGTTCTCTGGTCCACCATTTCACACGCCTCTGATTGGTGCCAGTATTTCTAGAGAACATACTGTCATTTACCCTGCTCATCATTGCATTCAGGGCTCGGATCTGTTCGTCCACGCTCATGGCTCTGAAATCCCCCAAGGGCATACTTGTAGCTGCCTCCTCCATACAGACAGAATAGTAATTCCAGTCTGCGCCGCGCGTGTTCCATCTCTTCAAGTTCCTTTCCTCATTCGTGTCCACCTCCCTTTCGTTTGTCAAAATAACCTCGATCAGGTTGTGGTCACTTATCCCGTATCCAGTCTTGATAGTCCACCGCGATGAAAATGCCAGAGCGGCATTATTCGCCAGTGTGACATCAATGTCACTTTTTCCTCTGGGTCCATTAAAAGTGTAGCTTACACTGGGTTCATTCAGAATATGTAGCTCTTTTTCCAACACATATTCAGACAGCATCTCCCCCCGATGGTGGCTCTGATAACCAGACGAATGTCCGTTTACCTTACTATGCCACGTCGAAGATGTTGCATTCGCGTCCATGCAAATGATGGCTGGCTTGCTACCCGTCAGTAGTAGCACCGCATCCATGTACCTGAGATATGGCTCCAGCGGCTCATCGTACTTGCAGTACACACTAACCAGGAAGATTTCTCCTAGTGTCCCCTTTACCCACACGCAGACGCCCCACTCATTCACTAACTCACTGACAGCTAGGCACTCCACATCATGGTGATTATTTACCACAATGGCTGAACTTGCCCGCGAGTTAGGAAATACCTTCATCTCAGAAGGCAGTCCCCTCACCCTTCCCTCAACCGCATATGGCTCTTGCACCAGGGCATACTTGATGTTGTTCTCCTTTATCAAGACGCCCAGGTCACACATAGCGGCATACGAACCTTGACAATTTAGTTGGTAGATATGCATCTCCATCTTAATGTCTTGCGTTCTCCTTTGCTACAAGCCTAGCATATACTGGACATGCTGCCGACATCATTTTGTGTCCAGCAGCTTTCCCCCTCTCGCGACAGTTACGACAGCTTATTTCATTGCTGCAGTTCATAGCCTTATGCCCCTCTTGCCCACAGCGGTAGCACACATCTCCATTAGCCTTGCAATCCGCAACCCTGTGATCTAGGCTCGCACATCTGAAGCAGCCCATAACTGCCACATACGGCTGCACCCTAAGAGAGTAAAACTGTATGTAGCAATTTCCCGCATTCAACAAAGCTTGCGTTACCACTTCAGATGCTTCGAGTACTACGTTCACTAGCTTTTCCCCATCCGACACCCAAGGGCGATTGACCATTCTAACCTTCTTTTTAAATTCTTCGGCCGACAAAATATTCTTATTTTTAATATTAAGCTCATATAAATCCCTCATGAAATCATCACATGTCACAGTAGAGCGAACCCCCCTGACAACTACTTTTGGCCCCAGCTTGTCATTTACACTCACATTCAGACCACATTCTCTAAACTTAGCATTCTTCAGCACCTTTTCCCTCTCCGCAACTGATGGAGTACGAATAATCACCCCTCCGTTCTTCAGTGGCTTCACATCGTGAACTCTAACACCAAGAGTGGGGCCTACCTCAGTGACCACCTTCCTAACCACATCATCCGTAGAAATGCTTGCATCTCTTCCCCTAACCACGACAGCCCAAGTCTCAACTGGCTTCGCCACTGGGCGCGCAGTAGCCAACTTAGGGCCCTTATTCATTCCAGCGTTTGTCTTTCCCCCTGGCACACCTTGGTGCACGGCTTCCTTTAATCCAGTTTTCTTTGCGAACTCCAGGTTTCCACACAACCTTTCATTTTCACCAACTACCCCCATGATGATTTTCTCATACCTTCCTGTAACATCCAGCACTCGCTTAGCTAAATTAGTGGAAACTCCGTCAGCTATCAGTATCTTCCGCAACTCACTGGAGATTTCCTTCATCTCCGCAATTGTCGGCTTCAACTGGTAGTCTTTTTTCTTACGCTTCTCTACGTCATTTTTTACTGCCTCCTTCATAGTGCTGTTGAGGCACCCACCTTCACCCTCTGACATACTGCTAATAGTACCATCAGAGCTCATTTCCCTTATCCTAACATTCACTGCTTTCTTCCTCCCACGATTATCCGGGGAGGAGTTGTCCGAATCACTGCTCGACGAATCAACAGCAACCACCTGCTTTTTAACATCACCACTCTTCATCTTCTTAACCGCCGGCTTCTTCGGCTTCATGCTCAACGCACGCGTAGAATTAGCGGGCATTTTCCCTACTTACCAACGCAAATAGGAGAAAAAAAAAATTTTTGATGATTCCACCAATAATATAACCTAAACCACAATATCGCAATACAGACAAGGTTCAAAAAAGGTTCAAAAAATATAGCAAAAATAACACCCCTCCGTCACACACAAAATACAATACAATTACAGATACAATATATAAAATATATGAATATAATATAGAAAATACCTACAATCATAAAACATCAAGCACGTACAGCCAGTACAAATATTATTCCTATAAATAATTACCTTGAACGAACAAGCGTCCTTTTCAGCGCTAGTGTCCTTTTCACTACTTACTTTCACTACAATAATAAAAATTCACAGCGGGCACACATGCAATAAAATCTGCAACGCAAAAAATTCACGGCAGGTATACACACTACTAAATCTTTATTCCCGCAAGAGCGTCCTATTTTCGCTACACAAATTCCAGAAACACAGGTATGCAGGTATGCTGCTAGCGCGTATCACGCAGGTATACCAGGTATACACACGAACTGCTTACAGTAAAATTACCGGCACACACAAAGTTTTCGCCTAAGAAAATTTTTCACACGGAAATATAGAACTTCCTTACTCCACGACTGCTGCAATGCAACTGAGTAGATAGGGACAGTAGGAATCTCGTTAATCCATTCATGCGCGTCACTAATTAGATGACGAGGCATTTGGCTAATAAGGGCATAGATCCCCATTTATTCAAACATTATAAAACTTGACAAACAAGATTTACAAACTATAAATATAAAATAAAACAAAAATTTACATTAGTATTTTGTTATATGATATGTTGGGGATCATTTTTATCTTCTTTTCCCTGGATGGATGTCAGGGATCAACACTATGAAGTGGAATAGTTCTGCTGCGTTGCCACACCTTCCTCATAAAAAATCTGTGGGTCATCCAGCCGCCCCTCATCGCGGTGTAAATAAATTCAGAGACGTCTCTCTTCGATAAGCCCAGAAATTTCACGATGTGGTTGCTTTCCTTGCACCAAGTACCTCTGGCGCCGATTATCAGAGGGAGAACGTTGATGCTGTGTTCCGGGTACCGTCTCCTCAATTCGTCGATGAAGGGTTGCTCACTATAAAGAGACTGTTTATTGACGTAGTGGTATGAGAGAGTCATAGTTACTCCCGCCGTTAACCCGCGCTTACTTGAATTTCTTCACTTTGACATTCAGAGCACTGGGCAGAAATCACATTGTGTCAACACCCGTTAGGGCCATCACAATGCTTTGTTTTAATTAGACAGTCGGATTCCCCAAGTCCGTGCCAGTTCTGAATTGATTGTTAATTGATAGCCGTTATAAATTTATAATAAAAATAATCCCTTTAAAAAAATCATTTATAAATTATAAATTATTAGCAAGAAAGTTCCACAATTGGTTACGTAAACTTCTATCCGGGGAACAGATAAACACAATCTTTAGAAAAAAAAATTGTATAAATCCTAATTTACCCAGAACGAGTACATAGACCATAATATTGTTTCCCAATCAAGCCCGACTATCTCAATCTTCAGAGCCAATCCTTATCCCGAAGTTACGGATCTAATTTGCCGACTTCCCTTACCTACATTATTCTATCGACTAGAGACTCTTCACCTTGGAGACCAGCTGCGGATATCGGTACGGCCTGTTAAGAAGTTTGCGTGACCCCACCATAAATTTTCAAGGTCCGAGGAGAAAATATCGACACAGCAGTAAATGCCATGCTCTTCTAGTCCATCTACCATATCTCTCTTCGAAAGACTTCCATGGTAGTACGACTATGAAACAGAAAAGAAAACTCTTTCGATATTTCTCGACGGCTTCTTTATGGTTGTTTCTGTTACCAGGATGAGCATAAAAGCCCATTTTTAATAACAAACGTATACTCAACAGGTTACGGAATTGGAACCGTATTCCCTTTCGTTCAAAAATATTTAAGTATATCATATATTGCATTGCATATTTGTAACTTAAAAAATTTTTCGACTTTCGCCTAGAACTTAGGACCGACTAACTCGTGATCAACCACTGTTCACACGAAACCCTTCTCCACTTCAGTCCTCCAAGGTCTCATTCGATTATTTGCTACTACCACCAAGATCTGTACCAATGGCGGCTCCATGCAGGTTTACACCAAACACTTCTACGCACACCATTGTACCCTCCTACTCACTAAAACTTCAAAATTTATAAATTATATAATTTATAAATCATATATTTCAGCGGTAATGTATAGGCATACAACTTGAGCGCCATCCATTTTAAGGGCTAGTTGCTTCGGCAGGTGAGTTGTTACACACTCCTTAGCGGATTACGACTTCCATGTCCACCGTCCTGCTGTTTTAAGCAACCAACGCCTTTCATGGTATCGTATGAGTTGTTAATTTTGGCGCCTTAACATTACGTTTGGTTCATCCCACAGCGCCAGTTCTGCTTACCAAAAGTGGCCCACTGGGCACAATATATCATAACCTCAACCTTCATATCAAGAAAGGTGAGGTTCTTACCCATTTAAAGTTTGAGAATAGGTTAAGGTCGTTTCGGCCCTAATGCCTCTAATCATTCGCTTTACCAGATAAGATTATTTTAAATAATATTTAAATGCACCAGCTATCCTGAGGGAAACTTCGGAGGGAACCAGCTACTAGATGATTCGATAGGTCTATCGCCCCTATACCCAATTCTGACAATCGATTTGCACGTCAGAACTGCTTCGGTCCTCCATCAGGGTTTCCCCTGACTTCAACCTGATCAGGTATAGTTCATCATCTTTCGGGTGACAACATATATGCTCAAGGTACGCTCTAGTTAGAGGCATATATAATATATCCTTTAAAAAAAAATTTATATTAAAATGCATAACTGTATAGAACGCCCCGGGATGGAATATATAATATTAATAATATATATATGATCCCATTAAATTAAACAGTTAAGTTAATTACGCCTTTAGGTTTTATATACCCAATGACTTGCACACATGTTAGACTCCTTGGTCCGTGTTTCAAGACGGGTCCCGAAGGTATCCTAAATCTATAGCATTGTTAATCATATTAACGCATATAATAAAAAAATTAAAAAATTTAATTTAATTACTATAACACATATATAATGTATGTGTAAGCGCTATATATAATAAAAATCTGTCAATAATTTATCTGTAACCATATATGCATTTTATGTTAATTATCAAAAAATAAATTTTTTATATAATAAAACATAAACTTTGCAAAACTGATACTTCTGATAAATTTTTCTATTATCGATCATATTAACAGATTACAATGTCCTTATATGAAAAAATTGCACATTATTATTACATTAAAATAAAATTAATGTATTATTAACAATGAATTTTTCATATTAGATATTCAGGTTCATCGGGCTTAACCTCTAAGCAGTTTCACGTACTATTTAACTCTCTATTCAGAGTTCTTTTCAACTTTCCCTCACGGTACTTGTTTGCTATCGGTCTCATGGTTATATTTAGTTTTAGATGGAGTTTACCACCCAATTTGTGCTGCACTATCAAGCAACACGACTCTTAAGAAATATCTTCTAGTAATCATTAACGTCACTACGGGCCTGGCACCCTCTATGGGTAAATGGCCTCATTTAAGAAGGACTTGGACTGCTAATTTATCATACTAGATTATAGATATTCCATACACTGCATCTTATATTTGTTAAAACAACAAAATAACTCAGTGCTGAACTAAATTTCTTTTCGCTCGCCGCTACTAAGAAAATCCTAGTTAGTTTCTTTTCCTTCCCTCATTAATATGCTTAAATTCAGGGAGTAATCTCATATGAGTTGAGGTTGTTTAAAAAGTTTTTATTTTTTCTATATACTTTATAATAATAATTTTTATGCTTTAATGTAATCAAATCGCTATTCACAGTATATTAAATTTTATACTTGATCTGCAAAGAGATAAAAGCAAATTATTATTATTCCTTATTATTAATATTATAAAAAATATCAAATAATATTTTTTAATAATACAACATGTGCTTAAAAAGATATTAAAAATATCTTCAAGCAACTTAATTAAGAAAGTCTTACAACCCTCAACCATATGTAGTCCATGCAGCACTATAAAAAAAAAAATTTTAAAGTACGTATAGCATGGACTGCAATATGCGTTCAAAATGTCGATGTTCATGTGTCCTGCAGTTCACACGATGACGCACAGTTTGCTGCGTTCTTCATCGACCCATGAGCCAAGTGATCCTCCGCTTAGAGTATATTTTAATTTTGTTTATTTATATAATTTTATGTCAAAATTTGTTTTTTTTTTTTTAAACCCCATAAACTGTACTATTACCAAAGTGAGTAATATAGCTTATTTCTATAAACTGTTCTATTACCAATTCAAGTAATATAGTTTATTTTAAAAGTTTATAAATATATATATATAAATATGAACATTTATATTGTTGATGAATGTCTAAACTTCTCTTATGAGAAACTCATTTACTGTGTGTAAATAAACTGTAATTTTACAATGTAAGTAAAATAGTTTACCTTTCGCTACTAATAAATTCTAATATTACCAATGTATGTAAATACCATTTATTTTCTTAATAAATTTTCTAATATTACCAATGTATGTAATATCGTTTATTTTCTTAATAAATTTTGGTATTACCAATGTATGTAATATATTGTTTACCTTCTTTTAATAAATTATAATATTACCAATGCGTGTAATATAATTTACTTTTTTAAGTACAACAATCTTATATTTATATGTATATATATATATAATTTATGCAAGCATTTTATTGTCATTCTCGTTGTAAATATGATGTTTTTATAGTCAATCTCGTTGTAAATATTTTGTTATTATTTATAAGATCATTTAACACGCAACCAATTGCAAGTTTTTCCTCTTATAATAGTCATTCTCGTTGCAAACTGTTTGTCTTGTTACAAACATATTCAATGACTACCTTTATTATAAGATCTAATTAAGCAAGCAACCTATGCAAGCTTTTCCTTATCTATAGTCATTCTCGTTGTAAATATGCCGTTGCTATAACAACCATATTCAATGACTTATATTAATGTAACTTTTATAAGATATCTAATTTAGCAAGCAACCTATGCAAGCTTTTCCTTATCTATAGTCATTCTCGTTGTAAATATGCTGTTGCTATAACAACCATATTCAATGACTTCTATTAATGTAACATCATTAGCAAGGGCACATTCAATAACAATATGCGAGCAAATTGTTATTATCGTTGAAAACATACCGCTGCTGTAACAAATATATTCAATGACATAAATACACAAGACAATATTCAATAACTAATCTTTATGCAAATAACTCTGCAAGCTGTTATTCTCGTTGTAAATACGTCTTTCTTAACAAACATATCCAATGACATATACTATATGCTATACATCTCATCATACTTTTGATGGATCAATATTTCCATTTCCGTGATCTTCCCACGAATATACTCTGCATATTACTTATAAATGATTATAAGCAATATATTCAGGATAGAATATATCATCATCAGATCAACTCTACATTCCAAGGACCTTTAGTCGTCTATATTCCGCATATCCCCATTAAAAGGATATCAGGATAGAATATACCAACAGTAACGTTTGGAAGAGTGGATCAGATCAACTCTACATTCCAAGGACCTTTAGTCGTCTATATTCCGCATATCCCCATTAAAAGGATATCAGGATAGAATATACCAACAGTAACGTTTGGAAGAGTGGAGAAATATTTGTTAAATGTTATAACATTAATGATCCTTCCGCAGGTTCACCTACGGAAACTTTGTTACGACTTTTACTTCCTCTAAATACTCAAATTTGGTCAACTTCCGCGAAAAGCAACCGTAACACCCATAAAGGCGTCACAGCGATCACGTCCGGAGACCTCATTAAAAAATTCAATCGGTAGTAGCGACGGGCGGTGTGTACAAAGGGCAGGGACCTAATCAATATGAATTTATGATTCACACTTACTAGGAATTCCAGGTTCATGTGAACAGTTTCAGTGCACAATCCCAAGCATGAAAGTGATTCAGCGGTTTACCCGGACCTCTCGGTCTAGGAAATACACGTTGATACTTTCATTGTAGCGCGCGTGCAGCCCAGGACATCTAAGGGCATTCCAGACCTGTTATTGCTCAATCTCATATTGCTAGACGCAATTTGTCCATTTAAGAAGCCAGTATCCGTATTAATGGGACAAACAAGCAGGTACGACTCCACCCTATATAAACACATTCAAATACTTATACATGTTAATGTAGGCCATATAAGAAGGCTATATAAAGTTTCAGCATCATAATCCTGAATGCATCTATTTAATATATTTGAATCTCGTTCGTTAACGGAATTAACCTGACAAATCACTCCACGAACTAAGAACGACCATGCACCACCAGCCATAGATTCGAGAAAGAGCTATCAATCTGTCTTACTCATTTATGTTCGGACCTGGTAAGTTTTCCCGTGTTGAGTCAAATTAAGCCGCAGGCTCCACTCCTGGTGGTGCCCTTCCGTCAATTCCTTTAAGTTTCAGCTTTGCAACCATACTTCCCCCGGAGCCCAAAAGCTTTGGTTTCCCGGGAAGCGACTGAGAAAGCCATAATAGTAGCTACACTCAATTGCTAGCTGGCATCGTTTATGGTTAGAACTAGGGCGGTATCTGATCGCCTTCGAGCCTCTAACTTTCGTTCTTGATTAATGAAAACATCTTTGGCAAATGCTTTCGCTTAAGTTAGTCTTACGACGGTCCAAGAATTTCACCTCTCGCGTCGTAATACTAATGCCCCCAACTGCTTCTATTAATCATTACCTCTTGATCTAAAAACCAATGAAAGTAGAACAGAGGTCTTATTCCATTATTCCATGCACATAATATTCAGGCATTTGAAGCCTGCTTTAAGCACTCTAATTTGTTCAAAGTAATTGTACCGGCCTACAACAACACTCGGTAAAGAGCACTGAAGCAGGTATAAATAGGAGGTATATATATTAAATCCAAGTGATATGAATCAATATATATAAGAACTCCACCGGTAATACGCTCACATAACATAAGGTAATGTACACACCAATATTATAGTAGTACTACCCGTATGAAGCAAAAATTCAACTACGAACGTTTTAACCGCAACAACTTTAATATACGCTATTAGAGCTGGAATTACCGCGGCTGCTGGCACCAGACTTTCCCTCTAATGGGTCCTTGATAAAGGATTTAAAGTGTTCTCATTCCAATTACAGGGCCTCGGATATGAGTCCTGTATTGTTATTTTTCGTCACTACCTCCCCGTACTGGGAGTGGGTAATTTACGCGCCTGCTGCCTTCCTTAGATGTGGTAGCCGTTTCTCAGGCTCCCTCTCCGGAATCGAACCCTGATTCCCCGTTACCCGTTGCAACCATGGTAGTCCAAGATACTACCATCAATAGTTGATAGGGAAGACATTTGAAAGATCTGTCGTCGGTACAAGACCATACGATCGGCAAATTATCTAGAGTTCAACCATTGTAACGATCCCTATAAAAGGTATCGCTTGGTTTTAGCCTAATAAAAGCACACGTCCCAGAGGTCCGTGTTTATAATTGCATGTATTAGCTCTAGAATTACCACAGTTATCCAAGTAACTGTTACGATCTAATAAACCATAACTGATATAATGAGCCTTTTGCGGTTTCACTTTAATTTCGTTTGTACTTAGACATGCATGGCTTAATCTTTGAGACAAGCATATAACTACTGGCAGGATCAACCAGAATAATGTTTATAAGAATGATTATAAATAATAAAGATATATATATCATAAAGATATATATATTACTTTGATTACTTTTTTAAATCTTTTCTATATATATGTATATATAAATTAATAGCATTTTTTTCGAAGCTTTTATATTGTTTTTGATAAAGAATTTTTAATTCTTTTATGTTGTAAATTTAACGATTGTTTTATTAAATAAAACAAATCTTATTATTGTTGAAAGCGAAATTAGTTTTGCATGATATTTAATATCATTTTTAGGCGACAAGAGTATAAATTTCTTTGATACCCCTGACAAATTTTGACCATTTTAAGATCATCGTATTATAACATTGATCATGGTCGCACTAGGTAAAATAGTAAAAATTTATATATTTGTCATTCTCGTAGTAAAATGTTGCCAAAATCAACATATCCAATGACCATCTTCTTCTTAATAATATTTTATTTATGAGAAAGATCATAGTATGGTAACATTACATTGATATTACTCAAACCTACTTTCATTCACTTCAAATATTTTATTAGTTTGTTAATAGCATTTTTATGAGAAAGTTTCATTGGTATTAGTATATATCACAAAGGCGTTGATATTCCACAACCTACTTTCGTTAGAAATTCTACAATATCCACTCAAACCTACTTTCATTCACTTCAAATATTTTATTAGTTTGTTAATAGCATTTTTATGAGAAAGTTTCATTGGTATTAGTATATATCACAAAGGCGTTGATATTCCACAACCTACTTTCGTTAGAAATTCTACAATATCCACTCTGGGTACTTACTAATCGTTATAATCAAAAATTATAAGAATAATGCACCCTTGGATCAGAGATATATATATAATTTAATATATAGTATATCTGATATAGAATTTCAATGTGCACATGGTTACTATTAGTTTTTATAAGCATGTTATAAAACTACTTCACTCATGTCAGGGGTAGATGCACATAAAGTAAACATGATTTTATAAAGATTTCTTTATAATATAATCATGTCTTGTTGGTTTCCATCTTTTCACCAGACACCGACTACTCCCTATAGTACGTCTGGAGACTGAAGTGTGGAAGAGTAAATTTTTTTTTTTTTTTTGGTACGGGACTTGGAAGAAAACCATCTCACCGAACAATGTCTCATGCTAAAGCATGAGACAATATCGCATTCACTTATAAATTTCTTAAATACATCATTTTTACAACATAATATCAATATACGTTCTCTTATATCTGCATATATGAACTATTTAAGAAACATATATACTATTCCTTATAAGACCTTGCTAACTTATAATTCAACAAAAAGGTCTTATTTTATGGCTCCCGTGTTAAGCCATATGTGCGCACAGGTACATCGACTTTTATAAGCATAGTATAAAGCCGTGCACCCATGCGAGGAGTAGATGCACATGAATAATTATGATTTATAAGGAAGTCTTATAAAATCATAACTGGTGTCTGAGTTGGCATCGCTCAGACAACCACTACCCCCTATAGGTGTTCTGCAACCCGACCAGTGGAAGGGTAAAGCGCTTTTTTTCTTGGCATATAACTTATACCAAAACTATATCCCAAGCACAATGTCCCATACATTAGCATGAGACACTTTATACTATTCCTTATAAGACCTTGCTAATTTATAATTCAACAAAAAGGTCTTATTTTATGGCTCCCGTGTTAAGCCATATGTGCGCACAGGTACATCGACTTTTATAAGCATAGTATAAAGCCGTGCACCCATGCGAGGGGTAGATGCACATGAATAATTATGATTTATAAGGAAGTCTTATAAAATCATAACTGGTGTCTGAGTTGGCATCGCTCAGACAACCACTACCCCCTATAGGTGTTCTGCAACCCGACCAGTGGAAGGGTAATGCGCTTTTTTTCTTGGCATATAACTTATACCAAAACTATATCCCAAGCACAATGTCCCATACATTAGCATGAGACACTTTATACTTTTCTTTATAAGAAATTTTTGTATTTTAGTAATATAAAATTTATACTATTCCTTATAAGACCTTGTTAACTAACAATTCAACAAAAAGGTCTTATTTTATGGCTCCCGTGTTAAGCCATATGTGCGCACAGGTACATCGACTTTTATAAGCATAGTATAAAGTCGTGCACCCATGCGAGGGGTAGATGCACATGAATAATTATGATTTATAAGGAAGTCTTATAAAATCATATCTGGTGTCTGAGTTGGCATCGCTCAGACAACCACTACCCCCTATAGGTGTTCTGCAACCCGACCAGTGGAAGGGTAAAGCGCTTTTTTTCTTGGCATATAACTTATACCAAAACTATATCCCAAGCACAATGTCCCATACATTAGCATGAGACACTTTATACTTTTACTTATAAGACATTTTTACATTTTATTGATATAAAATTTATACTCAAATCATATCGAAATCATATGTCCCATACATTAGCATGAGACACTTTATACTATTCCTTATAAGACCTTGCTAATTTATAATTCAACAAAAAGGTCTTATTTTATGGCTCCCGTGTTAAGCCATATGTGCGCACAGGTACATCGACTTTTATAAGCATAGTATAAAGCCGTGCACCCATGCGAGGGGTAGATGCACATGAATAATTATGATTTATAAGGAAGTCTTATAAAATCATATCTGGTGTCTGAGTTGGCATCGCTCAGACAACCACTACCCCCTATAGGTGTTCTGCAACCCGACCAGTGGAAGGGTAAAGCACTTTTTTTCTTGGCATATAACTTATACCAAAACTATATCCCAAGCACTGTGTCCCATACATTAGCATGAGACACTTTATACTTTTCCTTATAAGACATTTTTACATTTTATTGATATAAAATTTATACTCAAATCATATCGAAATCATATGTCCCATACATTAGCATGAGACACTTTATACTATTCCTTATAAGACCTTGCTAATTTATAATTCAACAAAAAGGTCTTATTTTATGGCTCCCGTGTTAAGCCATATGTGCGCACAGGTACATCGACTTTTATAAGCATAGTATAAAGTCGTGCACCCATGCGAGGGGTAGATGCACATGAATAATTATGATTTATAAGGAAGTCTTATAAAATCATATCTGGTGTCTGAGTTGGCATCGCTCAGACAACCACTACCCCCTATAGGTGTTCTGCAACCCGACCAGTGGAAGGGTAAACCACTTTTTTTCTTGGCATATAACTTATACCAAAACTATATCCCAAGCACTGTGTCCCATACATTAGCATGAGACACTTTATACTTTTCCTTATAAGACATTTTTACATTTTATTGATATAAAATTTATACTCAAATCATATCGAAATCATATGTCCCATACATTAGCATGAGACACTTTATACTATTCCTTATAAGACCTTGCTAATTTATAATTCAACAAAAAGGTCTTATTTTATGGCTCCCGTGTTAAGCCATATGTGCGCACAGGTACATCGACTTTTATAAGCATAGTATAAAGTCGTGCACCCATGCGAGGGGTAGATGCACATGAATAATTATGATTTATAAGGAAGTCTTATAAAATCATATCTGGTGTCTGAGTTGGCATCGCTCAGACAACCACTACCCCCTATAGGTGTTCTGCAACCCGACCAGTGGAAGGGTAAAGCACTTTTTTTCTTGGCATATAACTTATACCAAAACTATATCCCAAGCACTGTGTCCCATACATTAGCATGAGACACTTTATACTTTTCCTTATAAGACATTTTTACATTTTATTGATATAAAATTTATACTCAAATCATATCGAAATCATATGTCCCATACATTAGCATGAGACACTTTATACTATTCCTTATAAGACCTTGCTAATTTATAATTCAACAAAAAGGTCTTATTTTATGGCTCCCGTGTTAAGCCATATGTGCGCACAGGTACATCGACTTTTATAAGCATAGTATAAAGTCGTGCACCCATGCGAGGGGTAGATGCACATGAATAATTATGATTTATAAGGAAGTCTTATAAAATCATATCTGGTGTCTGAGTTGGCATCGCTCAAACAACCACTACCCCCTATAGGTGTTCTGCAACCCGACCAGTGGAAGGGTAAAGCACTTTTTTTCTTGGCATATAACTTATACCAAAACTATATCCCAAGCACTGTGTCCCATACATTAGCATGAGACACTTTATACTTTTCCTTATAAGACATTTTTACATTTTATTGATATAAAATTTATACTCAAATCATATCGAAATCATATGTCCCATACATTAGCATGAGACACTTTATACTATTCCTTATAAGACCTTGCTAATTTATAATTCAACAAAAAGGTCTTATTTTATGGCTCCCGTGTTAAGCCATATGTGCGCACAGGTACATCGACTTTTATAAGCATAGTATAAAGCCGTGCACCCATGCGAGGGGTAGATGCACATGAATAATTATGATTTATAAGGAAGTCTTATAAAATCATATCTGGTGTCTGAGTTGGCATCGCTCAGACAACCACTACCCCCTATAGGTGTTCTGCAACCCGACCAGTGGAAGGGTAGAGCACTTTTTTTCTTGGCATATAACTTATACCAAAACTATATCCCAAGCACTATGTCCCATACATTTGCAATGACACCCTTTATACTTTTCCTTATAAGAAATTTTTATATTTTATTGATATAAAATTTATACCCAAATCATATCGCAATCAATATGTCCCGTACATTAGCATGAGACACTTTATACTATTCCTTATAACAAAGTTTTATGTGTCCCATACAAAAATTGGGAAAAAATTTTATAGAATTTTTTTTTCGCAATTGTTTGTAAAATCGATTTCCAGCAAAAGCACATGAATAGGATCGTTATGTAGTATCTGAAAATAGATAGTGCCAAATCAAATATTTTTCATGTGTTCCATATAAAAATCAAAAAAGATTTATACCTTTCCTAATAACTTCATATGTCCCATACAAAAATTGGGAAAAAATTTTATAGAAATTTTTTTTCGCAATTGTTTGTAAAATCGATTTCCAGCAAAAGCACATGAATAGGATCGTTATGTAGTATCTGAAAATAAATAGTGCCAAATCAAATATTTTTCATGTGTTCCATATAAAAATCAAAAAAGATTTATACCTTTCCTAATAACTTCATATGTCCCATACAAAAATTGGGAAAATATTTTATAGAAATTTTTTTTTCGCAATTGTTTGTAAAATCGATTTCCAGCAAAAGCAACGTTATGTAGTATCTGAAAATAGATAGTGCCAAATCAAATATTTTTCATGTGTTCCATATAAAAATCAAAAAAGATTTATGCCTTTCCTAATAACTTCATGTGTCCCATACAAAAATTGGGAAATAATTTTATAGAAATTTTTTGTTCGCAATATTTTGCAAAATCGATTTCCAGTAAAAGCATATGAATATGATCGTTATATAGTGTCCGAAAATAGATAGTGCTAAATCAAAAAAATTTCATGTATCCCATATAAAAATGAAAAAAGATTTATGCCTTTCCTAATAAGTTTATGTGTCCCATACAAAAATTGGGAAGTAATTTTATAAATATTTTTTGTTCGCAATTTTTTGCATAATCGCTTTCCAGTAAAAGCATATGAATAGGATCGTTAGTAATGTCTGAAAATAGATAGCGGCAAATCAAAAATTTTTCATGTATATCTTATAAAAATCTCAAAAGTTTTATGCCTTTCCTAATAACTTCATATGTCCCATACAAAAATTGGGTAATAATTTTATAGAAAAGTTTTTTCGCAATTTTTTTGCAAAATCGATTTCCAGGAAAAGCATATGAATAGGATCGTTCGAAAATGGGTAGTGCAAAAACAAAATAATTTTCATGTGTCCCATATAAAAATCTAAAAAGATTTATGCCTTTCCTAATAACTTCATGTGTTCCATACAAAAATTGGGAAATACTTTTATAGAAATTTTTTTTGGCAATTTTTTGCAAAATCGATTACCAGTAAAAGAATATGAATAGGATCCTTATATAGTGTCGGAAAATAGATAGTGGCAAATAAAAAATTTTTCATGTGTTCCATATAAAAATCTAAATAGATTTATGCCTTTCCTAATAACTTCATGTGTCCCATACAAAAATTGGGAAATACTTTTATAGAAATTTTTTTTCGCAATTTTTTGCAAAATCGATTTCCAGTAAAAGCATATGAATAGGATCCTTATATAGTGTCTGAAACTAGATAGTGGCAAATCAAAAATTTTTCACGTGTTCCATATAAAAATCTAAATAGATTTATGCCTTTCCTAATAACTTCATGTGTCCCATACAAAAATTGGGAAATACTTTTATAGAAATTTTTTTTCGCAATTTTTTGCAAAATCGATTACCAGTAAAAGAATATGAATAGCATCGTTATGTAGTGTCTGAAAATAGATAGTGCTAAATCAAATAATTTTCATGTGTCCCATATAAAAATCAAAAAAATTTATGCCTTTCCTAATAACTCCATGTGTCCATACAAAAATTGGGAAATACTTTTATAGAAATTTTTTTTGGCAATTTTTTGCAAAATCGATTACCAGTAAAAGAATATGAATATCATTGTTATGTAGTGTCTGAAAATAGATGGTGCTAAATAAAATAATTTTCATGTGTCCCATATAAAAATAAAAAAAAAATTATTCCTTTCCTAATAAAACTATGTGTCCCATACAAAAATTGGGAAATACTTTTATAGAAATTTTTTTTCGCAATTTTTTGCAAAATCGATTACCAGTAAAAGAATATGAATAGGATCCTTATATAGTGTCTGAAAATAGATAGTGGCAAATCAAAAATTTTTCATGTGTTCCATATAAAAATCTAAATAGATTTATGCCTTTCCTAATAACTTCATGTGTCCCATACAAAAATTGGGAAATACTTTTATAGAAATTTTTTTTCGCAATTTTTTGCAAAATCGACTTCCAGTAAAAGCATATGAATAGGATCCTTATATAGTGTCTGAAAATAGATAGTGGCAAATCAAAAATTTTTCACGTGTTCCATATAAAAATCTAAATAGATTTATGCCTTTCCTAATAACTTCATGTGTCCCATACAAAAACTGGAAATACTTTTATAGAAATTTTTTGTGGCAATTTTTTGCAAAATCGATTACTAGTAAAAGCATATGAATAACATCGTTATGTAGTGTCTGAAAATAGATAGTGCTAAATCAAAAAGTTTTCATATGTCCCATATAAAAATAAAAAAAAAATTATTCCTTTCCTAATAAAACTATGTGTCCCATACAAAAATTGGGAAATACTTTTATAGAAATTTTTTTCGCAATTTTTTGCAAAATCGATTACCAGTAAAAGAATATGAATAGGATCCTTATATAGTGTCTGAAAATAGATAGTGGCAAATCAAAAATTTTTCATGTGTTCCATATAAAAATCTAAATAGATTTATGCCTTTCCTAATAACTTCATGTGTCCCATACAAAAACTGGAAATACTTTTATAGAAATTTTTTGTGGCAATTTTTTGCAAAATCGATTACTAGTAAAAGCATATGAATAACATCGTTATGTAGTGTCTGAAAATAGATAGTGCTAAATCAAAAAGTTTTCATATGTCCCATATAAAAATAAAAAAAAAATTATTCCTTTCCTAATAAAACTATGTGTCCCATACAAAAATTGGGAAATACTTTTATAGAAATTTTTTTCGCAATTTTTTGCAAAATCGATTACCAGTAAAAGAATATGTATAGCATCGTTATGTATTGTCTGAAAATAGATAGTGCTAAATCAAATAATTTTCATGTGTCCCATATAAAAATCAAAAAAAATTATGCCTTTCCTAATAACTCCATGTGTCCCATACAAAAATTGGGAAATACTTTTATAGAAATTTTTTTTGGCAATTTTTTGCAAAATCGATTACCAGTAAAAGAATATGAATATCATTGTTATGTAGTGTCTGAAAATAGATAGTGCTAAATCAAATAATTTTCATGTGTCCCATATAAAAATCAAAAACGATTTATACCTTTCCTAATAACTTCATATGTCCCATACAAAAATTGGATAATATTTTATAGAAAAGTTTTTTCTCAATTTTTTTGCAAAATCGATTTCCAGTAAAAGCATATGAATAGGATCGTTATATAGTGTCTGAAAATAGATAGTGGCAAATCAAAAATTTTTCATGTGTTCCATATAAAAATCTAAAAAGATTTATGCCTTTCCTAATAACTTCATGTGTCCCATACAAAAATTGGGAAATACTTTTATAGAAATTTTTTTTCGCAATTTTTTGCAAAATCGATTACCAGTAAAAGAATATGAATAGCATCATTATGTAGTGTCTGAAAATAGATGGTGCTAAATCAAATAATTTTCATGTGTCCCATATAAAAATCAAAAACGATTTATACCTTTCCTAATAACTTCATATGTCCCATACAAAAATTGGATAATATTTTATAGAAAAGTTTTTTCACAATTTTTTGCAAAATCGATTTCCAGTAAAAGCATATGAATAAGATCGTTATATAGTGTCTGAAAATGGGCAGTGCAAAAACAAAAAAATGTTCATGTGTCCCATATAAAAATCAAAAAAATTTATGCCTTTCCTAATAACTCCATGTGTCCCATACAAAAACTGGAAATACTTTTATAGAAATTTTTTGTGGCAATTTTTTGCAAAATCGATTACTAGTAAAAGCATATGAATAACATCGTTATGTAGTGTCTGAAAATAGATAGTGCTAAATCAAAAAGTTTTCATATGTCCCATATAAAAATAAAAAAAAAATTATTCCTTTCCTAATAAAACTATGTGTCCCATACAAAAATTGGGAAATACTTTTATAGAAATTTTTTTCGCAATTTTTTGCAAAATCGATTACCAGTAAAAGAATATGTATAGCATCGTTATGTATTGTCTGAAAATAGATAGTGCTAAATCAAATAATTTTCATGTGTCCCATATAAAAATCAAAAACGATTTATACCTTTCCTAATAACTTCATATGTCCCATACAAAAATTGGATAATATTTTATAGAAAAGTTTTTTCACAATTTTTTGCAAAATCGATTTCCAGTAAAAGCATATGAATAAGATCGTTATATAGTGTCTGAAAATGGGCAGTGCAAAAACAAAAAAATGTTCATGTGTCCCATATAAAAATCAAAAAAATTTATGCCTTTCCTAATAACTCCATGTGTCCCATACAAAAACTGGAAATACTTTTATAGAAATTTTTTGTGGCAATTTTTTGCAAAATCGATTACTAGTAAAAGCATATGAATAACATCGTTATGTAGTGTCTGAAAATAGATAGTGCTAAATCAAAAAGTTTTCATATGTCCCATATAAAAATAAAAAAAAAATTATTCCTTTCCTAATAAAACTATGTGTCCCATACAAAAATTGGGAAATACTTTTATAGAAATTTTTTTCGCAATTTTTTGCAAAATCGATTTCCAGTAAAAGCATATGAATAGGATCGTTATATAGTGTCTGAAAATAGATAGTGGCAAATCAAAAATTTTTCATGTGTTCCATATAAAAATCTAAAAAGATTTATGCCTTTCCTAATAACTTCATGTGTCCCATACAAAAATTGGGAAATACTTTTATAGAAATTTTTTTTCGCAATTTTTTGCAAAATCGATTACCAGTAAAAGCATATGAATATCATTGTTATGTAGTGTCTGAAAATAGATAGTGCTAAATCAAATAATTTTCATGTGTCCCATATAAAAATCAAAAACGATTTATACCTTTCCTAATAACTTCATATGTCCCATACAAAAATTGGATAATATTTTATAGAAAAGTTTTTTCTCAATTTTTTTGCAAAATCGATTTCCAGTAAAAGCATATGAATAGGATCGTTATATAGTGTCTGAAAATAGATAGTGGCAAATCAAAAATTTTTCATGTGTTCCATATAAAAATCTAAAAAGATTTATGCCTTTCCTAATAACTTCCTGTGTCCCATACAAAAATTGAGAAATAATTTTATAGAAATTTTTTGTTTGCAATTTTTTGCAAAATCGATTTCCAGTAAAAGAATATCAATAGGATCGTTATGTAGTGTCTGAAAATAGATAGTGTCAAATCAAAATTTTTTTTATATGTCTCATATAAACATCTAAAAGCATTTATGCCTTTCCTAATAACTTCATGTGCCCCATACAAAAATTGGAAAATAATTTTATAGAAATTTTTTTCCGCAATTTTTTGCAAAATCGATTTCCAGTAAAATAATATGAATAGGATCGTTATGTATTGTCTATAAATAGATAGTGCCTAATCAAAAATTTTTCATGTGATGCATATAAAAATCTCAAAAGATTTATACCTTTCCTAATAAATTTATATGTCCTGAACAAAAATGGGGAAATAGTTAATGGATTGTTTTTTTTTTTTTTTTGCAAATCCGAATTCCGGTAAAAGGAGTTGAATAAGAGTGTTGTGTAGTGTCTGATAATAGATAGTAGCAAATAAAATTTTTTTCATATGTTCCTTATATAAATTAATATATGTTATGCCATTTCTTATAAATTATTATATAAATAAAATTCAAAGATTTACTTACACATTCATGGCGAAGTGTAACAAAGTGGGAACAATTATTTACTGAGAAACTTTTTCTCTTTCCTTATAAAAAAAAATTCATATGTCCCATACAAAAATGGGGTTATAGTTAATGGAAATTTTTTTTTTTCGATAATCCGATTTCCGGTGAAAGTAGTTGAATAAGAACGTTGTGTAGTGTCTGAAAATAGATAGCAGCAAATCAAAATTTTTTCATATGTTCCTTATATAAATTAATATATGTTATGCCATTTCTTATAAATTATTATGTATATAAATTTCGAAGATTTACTAACATATTCATGGCGAAGTGTAACAAAGTACGAAAAATTATTTACTAAGAAACTTTTTCTCTTTCCTTATAAAAAAAAAATCATATGTCCCATATAAAAGTTTAAGATCGTCTATGCCTTTCCTAATAATTTCATGTGTCCCGAACAAAAATGGGGAAATATGTTAATTGAAAGCTTTTTTTTCGCAAATCCGATTTCCGATAAAAGGATATGAATGCTATCCTTATGTAGTGTCTGAAAATGGATAGCGGCAAATCAAAATTTTTTCATGTGTCCCATATGAAAATTTAAGATCGTCTATCCCTTTCCTAATAACTTTATGTGTCCCGAACAAAAATGGAGAAATGAGAAATGGGAAATGTGTTAATTGAAAACTTTTTTTTCGCAAATCCGATTTCCGATAAAAGGATATGAATGCTATCCTTATGTAGTGTCTGAAAATGGATAGCGGCAAATCAAAATTTTTTTATATGTCCCATATGAAAATCTAAGATCGTCTATGCCTTTCCTAATAACTTCATGTGTCCCGAACAAAAATGGGGAAATGAGTTAATTGAAAACTTTTTTTCTCAAATCCGATTTCCGATAAAAGGATATGAATGCTATCCTTATGTAGTGTCTGAAAATGGATAGCGGCAAATCAAAATTTTTTTATATGTCCCATATGAAAATCTAAGATCGTCTATGCCTTTCCTAATAACTTCATGTGTCCCGAACAAAAATGGGGAAATGAGTTAATTGAAAACTTTTTTTCTCAAATCCGATTTCCGATAAAAGGATATGAATGCTATCCTTATGTAGTGTCTGAAAATGGATAGCGGCAAATCAAAATTTTTTCATGTGTCCCATATGAAAATTTAAGATCGTCTATCCCTTTCCTAATAACTTTATGTGTCCCGAACAAAAATGGAGAAATGAGAAATGGGAAATGTGTTAATTAAAAACTTTTTTTTCGCAAATCCGATTTCCGATAAAAGGATATGAATGCTATCCTTATGTAGTGTCTGAAAATGGATAGCGGCAAATCAAAATTTTTTTATATGTCCCATATGAAAATCTAAGATCGTCTATGCCTTTCCTAATAACTTCATGTGTCCCGAACAAAAATGGGGAAATGAGTTAATTGAAAACTTTTTTTCTCAAATCCGATTTCCGATAAAAGGATATGAATGCTATCCTTATGTAGTGTCTGAAAATGGATAGCGGCAAATCAAAATTTTTTTATGTGTCCCATATGAAAATTTGAGATCGTGTATGCCTTTCCTAATAACTTTATGTGTCCCGAACAAAAATGGGGAAATGAGTTAATTGAAAACTTTTTTTCTCAAATCCGATTTCCGATAAAAGGATATGAATGCTATCCTTATGTAGTATCTGAAAATGGATAGCGGCAAATCAAGATTTTTTTATGTGTCCCATATGAAAATTTGAGATCGTCTATGCCTTTCCTAATAACTTCATGTGTCCCGAACAAAAATGGGGAAATGAGTTAATTGAAAACTTTTTTTCTCAAATCCGATTTCCGATAAAAGGATATGAATGCTATCCTTATGTAGTGTCTGAAAATGGATAGCTGCAAATCAAAATTTTTTTATGTGTCCCATATGAAAATTTGAGATCGTGTATGCCTTTCCTAATAACTTCATGTGTCCCGAACAAAAATGGGGAAATGAGTTAATTGAAAACTTTTTTTCTCAAATCCGATTTCCGATAAAAGGATATGAATGCTATCCTTATGTAGTGTCTGAAAATGGATAGCGGCAAATCAAGATTTTTTTATGTGTCCCATATGAAAATTTGAGATCGTGTATGCCTTTCCTAATAACTTTATGTGTCCCGAACAAAAATGGGGAAATGAGTTAATTGAAAACTTTTTTTCTCAAATCCGATTTCCGATAAAAGGATATGAATGCTATCCTTATGTAGTATCTGAAAATGGATAGCGGCAAATCAAGATTTTTTTATGTGTCCCATATGAAAATTTGAGATCGTCTATGCCTTTCCTAATAACTTCATGTGTCCCGAACAAAAATGGGGAAATGAGTTAATTGAAAACTTTTTTTCTCAAATCCGATTTCCGATAAAAGGATATGAATGCTATCCTTATGTAGTGTCTGAAAATGGATAGCTGCAAATCAAAATTTTTTTATGTGTCCCATATGAAAATTTGAGATCGTGTATGCCTTTCCTAATAACTTCATGTGTCCCGAACAAAAATGGGGAAATGAGTTAATTGAAAACTTTTTTTCTCAAATCCGATTTCCGATAAAAGGATATGAATGCTATCCTTATGTAGTGTCTGAAAATGGATAGCGGCAAATCAAGATTTTTTTATGTGTCCCATATGAAAATTTGAGATCGTCTATGCCTTTCCTAATAACTTCATGTGTCCCGAACAAAAATGGGGAAATGAGTTAATTGAAAACTTTTTTTCTCAAATCCGATTTCCGATAAAAGGATATGAATGCTATCCTTATGTAGTGTCTGAAAATGGATAGCGGCAAATCAAAATTTTTTTATGTGTCCCATATGAAAATTTGAGATCGTGTATGCCTTTCCTAATAACTTCATGTGTCCCGAACAAAAATGGGGAAATGAGTTAATTGAAAACTTTTTTTCTCAAATCCGATTTCCGATAAAAGGATATGAATGCTATCCTTATGTAGTGTCTGAAAATGGATAGCGGCAAATCAAAATTTTTTTATATGTCCCATATGAAAATCTAAGATCGTCTATGCCTTTCCTAATAACTTCATGTGTCCCGAACAAAAATGGGGAAATGAGTTAATTGAAAACTTTTTTTCTCAAATCCGATTTCCGATAAAAGGATATGAATGCTATCCTTATGTAGTGTCTGAAAATGGATAGCGGCAAATCAAAATTTTTTCATGTGTCCCATATGAAAATTTAAGATCGTCTATCCCTTTCCTAATAACTTTATGTGTCCCGAACAAAAATGGAGAAATGAGAAATGGGAAATGTGTTAATTGAAAACTTTTTTTTCGCAAATCCGATTTCCGATAAAAGGATATGAATGCTATCCTTATGTAGTGTCTGAAAATGGATAGCGGCAAATCAAAATTTTTTTATATGTCCCATATGAAAATCTAAGATCGTCTATGCCTTTCCTAATAACTTCATGTGTCCCGAACAAAAATGGGGAAATGAGTTAATTGAAAACTTTTTTTCTCAAATCCGATTTCCGATAAAAGGATATGAATGCTATCCTTATGTAGTGTCTGAAAATGGATAGCGGCAAATCAAAATTTTTTTATGTGTCCCATATGAAAATTTGAGATCGTGTATGCCTTTCCTAATAACTTTATGTGTCCCGAACAAAAATGGGGAAATGAGTTAATTGAAAACTTTTTTTCTCAAATCCGATTTCCGATAAAAGGATATGAATGCTATCCTTAAGTAGTATCTGAAAATGGATAGCGGCAAATCAAGATTTTTTTATGTGTCCCATATGAAAATTTGAGATCGTCTATGCCTTTCCTAATAACTTCATGTGTCCCGAACAAAAATGGGGAAATGAGTTAATTGAAAACTTTTTTTCTCAAATCCGATTTCCGATAAAAGGATATGAATGCTATCCTTATGTAGTGTCTGAAAATGGATAGCTGCAAATCAAAATTTTTTTATGTGTCCCATATGAAAATTTGAGATCGTGTATGCCTTTCCTAATAACTTCATGTGTCCCGAACAAAAATGGGGAAATGAGTTAATTGAAAACTTTTTTTCTCAAATCCGATTTCCGATAAAAGGATATGAATGCTATCCTTATGTAGTGTCTGAAAATGGATAGCGGCAAATCAAGATTTTTTTATGTGTCCCATATGAAAATTTGAGATCGTGTATGCCTTTCCTAATAACTTTATGTGTCCCGAACAAAAATGGGGAAATGAGTTAATTGAAAACTTTTTTTCTCAAATCCGATTTCCGATAAAAGGATATGAATGCTATCCTTATGTAGTATCTGAAAATGGATAGCGGCAAATCAAGATTTTTTTATGTGTCCCATATGAAAATTTGAGATCGTCTATGCCTTTCCTAATAACTTCATGTGTCCCGAACAAAAATGGGGAAATGAGTTAATTGAAAACTTTTTTTCTCAAATCCGATTTCCGATAAAAGGATATGAATGCTATCCTTATGTAGTGTCTGAAAATGGATAGCTGCAAATCAAAATTTTTTTATGTGTCCCATATGAAAATTTGAGATCGTGTATGCCTTTCCTAATAACTTCATGTGTCCCGAACAAAAATGGGGAAATGAGTTAATTGAAAACTTTTTTTCTCAAATCCGATTTCCGATAAAAGGATATGAATGCTATCCTTATGTAGTGTCTGAAAATGGATAGCGGCAAATCAAGATTTTTTTATGTGTCCCATATGAAAATTTGAGATCGTCTATGCCTTTCCTAATAACTTCATGTGTCCCGAACAAAAATGGGGAAATGAGTTAATTGAAAACTTTTTTTCTCAAATCCGATTTCCGATAAAAGGATATGAATGCTATCCTTATGTAGTGTCTGAAAATGGATAGCGGCAAATCAAAATTTTTTTATGTGTCCCATATGAAAATTTGAGATCGTGTATGCCTTTCCTAATAACTTCATGTGTCCCGAACAAAAATGGGGAAATGAGTTAATTGAAAACTTTTTTTCTCAAATCCGATTTCCGATAAAAGGATATGAATGCTATCCTTATGTAGTGTCTGAAAATGGATAGCGGCAAATCAAAATTTTTTTATATGTCCCATATGAAAATCTAAGATCGTCTATGCCTTTCCTAATAACTTCATGTGTCCCGAACAAAAATGGGGAAATGAGTTAATTGAAAACTTTTTTTCTCAAATCCGATTTCCGATAAAAGGATATGAATGCTATCCTTATGTAGTGTCTGAAAATGGATAGCGGCAAATCAAAATTTTTTCATGTGTCCCATATGAAAATTTAAGATCGTCTATCCCTTTCCTAATAACTTTATGTGTCCCGAACAAAAATGGAGAAATGAGAAATGGGAAATGTGTTAATTGAAAACTTTTTTTTCGCAAATCCGATTTCCGATAAAAGGATATGAATGCTATCCTTATGTAGTGTCTGAAAATGGATAGCGGCAAATCAAAATTTTTTTATATGTCCCATATGAAAATCTAAGATCGTCTATGCCTTTCCTAATAACTTCATGTGTCCCGAACAAAAATGGGGAAATGAGTTAATTGAAAACTTTTTTTCTCAAATCCGATTTCCGATAAAAGGATATGAATGCTATCCTTATGTAGTGTCTGAAAATGGATAGCGGCAAATCAAAATTTTTTTATGTGTCCCATATGAAAATTTGAGATCGTGTATGCCTTTCCTAATAACTTTATGTGTCCCGAACAAAAATGGGGAAATTAGTTAATTGAAAACTTTTTTTCTCAAATCCGATTTCCGATAAAAGGATATGAATGCTATCCTTATGTAGTATCTGAAAATGGATAGCGGCAAATCAAGATTTTTTTATGTGTCCCATATGAAAATTTGAGATCGTCTATGCCTTTCCTAATAACTTCATGTGTCCCGAACAAAAATGGGGAAATGAGTTAATTGAAAACTTTTTTTCTCAAATCCGATTTCCGATAAAAGGATATGAATGCTATCCTTATGTAGTGTCTGAAAATGGATAGCTGCAAATCAAAATTTTTTTATGTGTCCCATATGAAAATTTGAGATCGTGTATGCCTTTCCTAATAACTTCATGTGTCCCGAACAAAAATGGGGAAATGAGTTAATTGAAAACTTTTTTTCTCAAATCCGATTTCCGATAAAAGGATATGAATGCTATCCTTATGTAGTGTCTGAAAATGGATAGCGGCAAATCAAGATTTTTTTATGTGTCCCATATGAAAATTTGAGATCGTGTATGCCTTTCCTAATAACTTTATGTGTCCCGAACAAAAATGGGGAAATGAGTTAATTGAAAACTTTTTTTCTCAAATCCGATTTCCGATAAAAGGATATGAATGCTATCCTTATGTAGTATCTGAAAATGGATAGCGGCAAATCAAGATTTTTTTATGTGTCCCATATGAAAATTTGAGATCGTCTATGCCTTTCCTAATAACTTCATGTGTCCCGAACAAAAATGGGGAAATGAGTTAATTGAAAACTTTTTTTCTCAAATCCGATTTCCGATAAAAGGATATGAATGCTATCCTTATGTAGTGTCTGAAAATGGATAGCTGCAAATCAAAATTTTTTTATGTGTCCCATATGAAAATTTGAGATCGTGTATGCCTTTCCTAATAACTTCATGTGTCCCGAACAAAAATGGGGAAATGAGTTAATTGAAAACTTTTTTTCTCAAATCCGATTTCCGATAAAAGGATATGAATGCTATCCTTATGTAGTGTCTGAAAATGGATAGCGGCAAATCAAGATTTTTTTATGTGTCCCATATGAAAATTTGAGATCGTCTATGCCTTTCCTAATAACTTCATGTGTCCCGAACAAAAATGGGGAAATGAGTTAATTGAAAACTTTTTTTCTCAAATCCGATTTCCGATAAAAGGATATGAATGCTATCCTTATGTAGTGTCTGAAAATGGATAGCGGCAAATCAAAATTTTTTTATGTGTCCCATATGAAAATTTGAGATCGTGTATGCCTTTCCTAATAACTTCATGTGTCCCGAACAAAAATGGGGAAATGAGTTAATTGAAAACTTTTTTTCTCAAATCCGATTTCCGATAAAAGGATATGAATGCTATCCTTATGTAGTATCTGAAAATGGATAGCGGCAAATCAAGATTTTTTTATGTGTCCCATATGAAAATTTGAGATCGTCTATGCCTTTCCTAATAACTTCATGTGTCCCGAACAAAAATGGGGAAATGAGTTAATTGAAAACTTTTTTTCTCAAATCCGATTTCCGATTAAAGGATATGAATGATATCCTTATGTAGTGTCTGAAAATGGATAGCGGCAAATCAAAATTTTTTTATGTGTCCCTTATAAAAATCAATATATGTTATGCTTATCCTTATAAGATAAGTTAAGCTTCACTAGATCGCAGTATGCTATGATTTTATTAGCTTTCTTATTACCATTGCCCAGACCTGTTCTTTGCACTACATGTATATCGCCCAATATACTTTCTTTCGTGCTTTTTAGCCCATTCGAGCTCAATCCTATGATTTTATTAGCTTTCTTATTACCATTGCCCAGACCTGTTCTTTACACTACATGTATATCACCCAATATACTTTCTTTCGTGCTTTTTAGCCCATTCGAGCTCAATCCTATGATTTTATTAGCTTTCTTATTACCATTGCCCAGACCTGTTCTTTGCACTACATGTATATCGCCCAATATACTTTCTTTCGTGCTTTTTAGCCCATTCGAGCTCAATCCTATGATTTTATTAGCTTTCTTATTACCATTGCCCAGACCTGTTCTTTGCACTACATGTATATCGCCCAATATACTTTCTTTCGTGCTTTTTAGCCCATTCGAGCTCAATCCTATGATTTTATTAGCTTTCTTATTACCATTGCCCAGACCTGTTCTTTGCACTACATGTATATCGCCCAATATACTTTCTTTCGTGCTTTTTAGCCCATTCGAGCTCAATCCTATGATTTTATTAGCTTTCTTATTACCATTGCCCAGACCTGTTCTTTGCACTACATGTATATCGCCCAATATACTTTCTTTCGTGCTTTTTAGCCCATACGAGCTCAATCCAATGATTTTATTAGCTTTCTTATTACCATTATTATTCAAATGTATAGCACAGACCTGTTCTTTATACTAAATGTATAATTTAATTTAATTTAATTTTAATTTAATTTTATTTTATTTTTATTTTCATTTTCAAGCTGTTCTTGGGGTTCTTGGGGTTCTTGGGGTTCTTGGGGTTCTTGGGGTTCTTGGTTGATAAGTATAAGTATAAGTATAACAATAAGTATATATTTTTTATACAATTTTATCGATTTTTATTAGGATATGGTATTTTTTCCCCGTGTTTTCATACAATTTTATCGGTTTTTATTAGGATTTGGTAACAACCGTGTCTATTCCAACGCCCGATAATTGTTGGGCTATAGTACGTCTGGAGACTGAAGTGTGGAAGAGTAAATTTTTTTTTTTTTTTTGGTACGGGACTTGGTGCAAAACCAATTCCTGACCAAAATCTCCCATGAAGAAGCATACAGCATTTTATTCTCTTTATTATAAAGAGAACTTTCCTCGCCAATAAATTCCAAATTTTCTCTTTCGTTATAAGAAAACACTCATGTATCCCATACATAGTATGAGACAGTTTATAGGTTTTCTTATAAGACCTTTTTTCACCCATTATTATTAGGTTTTCTCTTATGGCTTCCGTGTTAAGCCCTTATCTATGTGCACATAGGTGCGTTGGTTCTTATAAGCATCTTATAAGCCACGCACCCATGTGGGGGTAGTGGAAGCACATAGATAAGTAAGAGTTATTAGGATTTCTTATAAAATCATGTTCCTTGACGTCACCGTCCATCGCTCAGAGCACCACTACCCCCTATAGGTGTTCTGCAACCCGACCAGTGGAATAGTAAAACGCTTTTTTTACTGTCAGATAATTTTAACCTTTTGTTATAAGAAAACACTAATGTGTCCCATGCAATAGTATGAGACAGTTTATAGGTTTTCTTATAAGACCTTTTTTCGCCCACTATTATTAGGTTTTCTCTTATGGCTTCCGTGTTAAGCCCTTATCTATGTGCACATAGGTGCGTTGGTTCTTATAAGCATCTTATAAGCCACGCACCCATGTGGGGGTAGTGGAAGCACATAGATAAGTAAGAGTTATTAGGATTTCTTATAAAATCATGTTTCTTGACGTCACCGTCCATCGCTCAGAGGACCACTACCCCCTATAGGTGTTCTGCAACCCGACCAGTGGAAGAGTAAAACGCTTTTTTTACAGTCAGAAAATTTTACCCTTTTGTTATAAGAAAACACTCATGTGTCCCATACAAAAATTTTGGGAAATGAGTTTATTGATATTGCTTTTCTGCAATTTTTCGCAAATCCGATTTCCAGTATAAGCATATGATTAGAATTGGTGTGTAGTGTATGAAAATGCATAGTGCCAAATCAGAAATTTTTCATGTGTTCCTTATAAAAATCTCAAAAGTCGTATGCCTTCCCTTATAAATTCATGTAGCAAACCTCGATTTCTTTTACAGTCAGAAAATTTTTCTGTTTTGTTATAAGAAAACACTCATGTGTCCCGTACAAAAATTGGGAAATAAGTTTATTGATATTTCTTTTCTGCAATTTTTCGCAAATCCGATTTCCAGTATAAGCATATGATTAGAATTGGTGTGTAGTGTATGAAAATGCATAGTGCCAAATCAGAAATTTTTCATGTGTTCCTTATAAAAATCTCAAAAGTCGTATGCCTTCCCTTATAAATTCATGTAGCAAACCTCGATTTCTTTTACAGTCAGAAAATTTTTCTGTTTTGTTATAAGAAAACACTCATGTGTCCCGTACAAAAATTGGGAAATGAGTTTATTGATATTTCTTTTCTGCAATTTTTCGCAAATCCGATTTTCAGTATAAGCATATGATTAGAATTGGTGTGTAGTGTATGAAAATGTATAGTGCCAAATCAGAAATTTTTCATGTGTTCCTTATAAAAATCTCAAAAGTCGTATGCCTTCCCTTATAAATTCATGTAGCAAACATCGATAAATAAATAAAAATTCCTTATTTTTCATCCGATTTCAATAAGTGAGGAGTCATTGGAAAGGTCTTGACGAGTACTATCGATCTATGTATTTCTTTTTCAAATTCGGTAAACTTGGTTCAATCGAATTTCTCAAATTACATGTATGTACATACGTATTAATTCATCCCCACACCATAATTAGCCCAAATATAAACCGATTTCAAAAATTCCTTTTGATTATTTTTTTCTGATTTTTTTGTGATTTTTTGAGACTATTTCCCACCCCCTCCCGTTTGCGTTGTAAAAATTTTTTTTCCACGGCCAAAAGTTTTAACGAAAATCTTCATTTGGAAACTTTGCTCTACGAATTTCAGATAAATCCAACTTTTGAATTTTTTATGGATACCGGCTTACCACAAGATTGCCTATACGAAATTTCAGCGACATAGCACCTTATTTACCTATTTAAAAAAATACATAACTGTGACAACTTTTCTCGCGCACTTGGCGCCATCTACCGGGAGTACTATGTAACTCACGGCACAGTGCTTATAAAATGTGCTATCTACAGGTCTCCTCTATGTCTGGAAGTTTATTTGAAGGAATTCGGGCTTTTCCTTCAGATTCTATAGCAATTACAGTTGGCCAACTCCCGCGAAAAATCCAATTTTTTCCCGTTTTTGCAGGGGTACCCCTATGAAAATTTCGCGATTTTTACTTTCACCCCTACCCCGGCATGTGGGTACTTTTTGGAAAGGTCTTGGCGAGTACTATTACGTGGTGTACTTTTTTTCTCCATTAATTTCATTTTGACCCCTTTTTTCGATATTTTTCTCTACGCCACTGAGACATTTTCAGTACCTTGGGTCACATATACCCCAAATACTATATTATTTTTACATTTGATCTCAATCAGTGAGGAGTCATTGGAAAGGTCTTGACGAGTACTATCGATCTATGTATTTCTTTTTCAAATTCGGTAAACTTGGTTCAATCGAATTTCTCAAATTACATGTATGTACATACGTATTAATTCATCCCCACACCATAATTAGCCCAAATATAAACCGATTTCAAAAATTCCTTTTGATTATTTTTTTCTGATTTTTTTGTGATTTTTTGAGACTATTTCCCACCCCCTCCCGTTTGCGTTGTAAAAATTTTTTTTCCACGGCCAAAATTTTTAACGAAAATCTTCATTTGGAAACTTTGCTCTACGAATTTCAGATAAATCCAACTTTTGAATTTTTTATGGATACCGGCTTACCACAAGATTGCCTATACGAAATTTCAGCGACATAGCACCTTATTTACCTATTTAAAAAAATACATAACTGTGACAACTTTTCTCGCGCACTTGGCGCCATCTACCGGGAGTACTATGTAACTCACGGCACAGTGCTTATAAAATGTGCTACCTACAGGTCTCCTCTATGTCTGGAAGTTTATTTGAAGGCATTCGGGCTTTTCCTTCAGATTCTATAGCAATTACAGTTGGCCAACTCCCGCGAAAAATTAAATTTTTTCCCGTTTTTACAGGGGTACCCCTATGAAAATTTCGCGATTTTTACTTTCACCCCTACCCCGGCATGTAGGTACTTTTTGGAAAGGTCTTGGCGAGTACTATTACGTGGTGTACTTTTTTTCGCCATTAATTTCATTTTGACCCCTTTTTTCGATATTTTTCTCTACGCCACTGAGACATTTTCAGTACCTTGGGTCACATATACCCCAAATACTATATTATTTTTACATTTGATCTCAATCAGTGAGGAGTCATTGGAAAGGTCTTGACGAGTACTATCGATCTATGTATTTCTTTTTCAAATTCGGTAAACTTGGTTCAATCGAATTTCTCAAATTACATGTATGTACATACGTATTAATTCATCCCCTCACCATAATTAGCCCAAATATAAACCGATTTCAAAAATTCCTTTTGATTATTTTTTTCTGATTTTTTTGTGATTTTTTGAGACTATTTCCCACCCCCTCCCATTTGCGTTGTAAAAATTTTTTTTCCACGGCCAAAATTTTTAACGAAAATCTTCATTTGGAAACTTTGCTCTACGAATTTCAGATAAATCCAACTTTTGAATTTTTTATGGATACCGGCTTACCACAAGATTGCCTATACGAAATTTCAGCGACATAGCACCTTATTTACCTATTTAAAAAAATACATAACTGTGACAACTTTTCTCGCGCACTTGGCGCCATCTACCGGGAGTACTATGTAACTCACGGCACAGTGCTTATAAAATGTGCTACCTACAGGTCTCCTCTATGTCTGGAAGTTTATTTGAAGGCATTCGGGCTTTTCCTTCAGATTCTATAGCAATTACAGTTGGCCAACTCCCGCGAAAAATTAAATTTTTTCCCGTTTTTACAGGGGTACCCCTATGAAAATTTCGCGATTTTTACTTTCACCCCTACCCCGGCATGTAGGTACTTTTTGGAAAGGTCTTGGCGAGTACTATTACGTGGTGTACTTTTTTTCTCCATTAATTTCATTTTGACCCCTTTTTTCGATATTTTTCTCTACGCCACTGAGACATTTTCACTACCTTGGGTCACATATACCCCAAATACTATATTTTCTTTACACTTTTTTTAATTATATGCACTAACGAAGTTATCTACATACTTTCAGCTTTCATATGCTAAAAATTTCAAGTCAATATATTCCATACATCGGGAGCATTCGCCGTTCAAATTTGTACCTAAAATATCAAATTTTTAAATTCTCTAAATCAGTTTAGTACAAATTTTAGGATAGTTCGGTCAAATTTTAACCGAAAGGCAGTACAGTATATTGGGTCGAATGAATGCAAAATTCATGCTGAATTGTTGTAGAGTAAAGAATTTTTCGAAATAAAAAATTTTTACCTTCTCTCATATTGGCTTCCTTCATATAATATTCTACGCTCCGTATGAACATATCTAAGTTTTATAAGGGCGCTTTATATAAGATGATTTACTTGAAACCATCAAGCAAAGATAAGCTTAGTGGATCACAGTTTGTTAGCTGCTCCATTTACGACACCTTGCCATTACCAAAGTATTTTACAATTCTAAATTCACAATATATAGTATAAAATGATATCACAAATAGATGATTTACTTGAAATCTTCAAGCAAAGGTTAGCTTCAGTGGATCGCAGTTTGTCAGCTGCTCTACCACTTACAACACCTTGCCCATTTAGTAGTTTACAATTCTTCATTCACAATAAGCTTTTTTTACATAACACAGTATATACAGGTGTTACTTTCATACAACCCATATTAACTTTGTTATGTAACTTTTTTTGTCATAACT